>NW_010582668.1:0-145275 GCF_000705375.1 Tinamus guttatus | reverse complement strand
GATGGCTTTTTTTTCCACTATATATTGTATATTCTCTTTTCCACACTACGCCTCTTGACTAGTTTGTTAAAAAGGTGAGAAATCTAGGCACTATGCACTTATCACCTGACATGTGCTACTCAAAACTGTCAATATTAGAGAGCACAATGCATAAGAAAGTGAGAGGAATTCAAGTTAAGTCCGCATGCATCCTAAACAATTGCTGAAAGAAAGGTCTACTCTTTCTCCAAACAAATTTCTCATCCTGTGAGACCCATAGAAAAAATATATATTGTGAGGAAATAACAAAGGAATCTTGACTGATTGAAACAAGTTTTAGCTAAAAAAGCTCAAGGAGCACAGATTTAAGCTAACACTTGTTGATTCTTTGCTAGTAGGCTGATTGCTCTTTATAAACCACCCCCTTACAGATGAGGTAGAAAAAAACAAAATGAGAAAGTAAAGGATGAGAAACACAGTAAAAATTGCAGGTGCAGCTGGGCTGGAATGCAATGGCACAGCTGGTAGGAAGAGAGTGACCCTGCCCACGCTCTAACAGCACATTTCACAACTCAGCAGTCAGCAGATCCTTTTGAGGATAGCACTGCTAACATCAAAAGAAATGTTAGAATTCTATTTGCAAGAAGCAGATATTGAACTTCCTTACCATGGAGCATCAATCTGCTTTCATTATCTTAGCCCTATGTGTTGCCAAACAAGCCACAGAGTTCAGCCTTCAAACTGCTGCATAATAAGAAATGAACAAACCTTGCTGCTTGTTGATGGCTTTGCTTTCCCACCTACTAGTTCAAAATCTCAGTTCTGAAAATAAATCCCTGAAATACTCATTTCTCAGTTAGTGTTTCTAATGCCAGTATAGAATGGAAAGGCTTAGAAAATTATGTTTTTATGTATTTCATCTGGCAGTATCATTTCCCTCCCGTTCTCCCCTGTATTTTTAAAGGCATCAGAACAAATCCTGCTCTTAGCAGTATTTCTCGGAGTTCAATATGGGACGTAGATGAAAGCAACAATTAACATGTAAACTTTGGAGCTCAGACACATGAGTAAGATAATATGATTTATATCTATCGAGTTGGAATAACTGCCTGTACCTGCCCTTTTGTCTTGTCACAAACTAAAACGTATTAGCTAGCACATTTCAGTTTGCTTTTAGAACTGCCTGGGAATACACAAATGTTCAGGTACTGCCTAAGCTAATATATCACGTAACTTGTTATAACTCTTACTGGTATCTAAAATCTTATTAGGCAGATGAAATGACTTGCCTCCCAAGCCAACCTGGAAAAAATTATGAAGATATAGTTAGTGCCTTCACTAGTTATACTTCCATTTTCTCTAGCCTGGGATGGTATTGCTCTGTCTTGCGAAGAAGAATACCAATTTATTTTCCTTTATGTCATTTCTATGATCTCAACTGAGGACAGAACTGATCAAAAAAGCAATACTTTAGCTGCACACCAACTTCTGGTGATTCCAAAAAAATGCTTTCATTATGAATCAGGATAAAAAAATGAAATTCAGAAATATTTTCTAGAAAAGAGGTCCTAAGATACGTTGATTCGCAGCCATCAAAACAATCACATCTAAATGTTCTATTTAAACAATATACAATACCCATTTCATTAGTATTGAACATGATGCATAATATAGATGAATAATATGTAACTTATGCTACATTATGTGTTTAAAAGTTCAAAAACCAAAATCCAAATCATATTCTTGTCATTCTGAACAACTAAAAATATTTCTGTCAAAATTTCCATCACAGGATTTTTATATCAGTGATCACTGTGAGAAAATTTATCTAACGTATTTGAGTATTACCAGCCATTTCATTGGATTGGTTCCTTTCTCAAGTGCATTAGGAAGTTGCAGAAAGGAGGCCCCGGCCAAACCCACGCAGACGTGAGCAGGGACAAAGGAAACTCTCCTTGCCCACTGTCCCCTCTCCTTGCTCTCTGGCTTCTGCCCTGCCCTGTCCTTCTGTCACTCTTCGTGTCTTCCCCGTGAGGCACGTCCAGCTCTGCTGAATCTTTGCTCTATTGGCTTTTCAGTAACTTCAGTCTCCCAGGCAAAGGCTACAGTGCTGTTGGCTCTGCTTTTGCAGTGTTAATGAAACCTTCCAGCTGGTGTTTCAGCAGCCTTGTTTCACCCCGATCATATCGGAATCTGAATTCAGATTCCTGAGGTGAAGGACTGGAGTGCTGAATCTGGCACTGGCACCAAGGCCCTTGCAAAAGGCAAGAATGAAAGACTTATTCTTTCAGCAAATGAGAACACCGTGCCTGCCATAATGAATTTGAATTGTTCAGTGTTCTGAACTGTCTCTTTTTTCTTCTTGAGTGGTATTATAATAAAAGAACGTGGCTAACGACAAGAACATTGTCATTGTTTTCTGCCCTGTAGTAATGATTAAGTGCACTCTTCTCACTCTTTGTAACTCCAGGCACAAGTTAGCTTATGAAAATGAAGATGTCTTTCTTCCTTATATATATATCACCTCTAAAATGGTGTTTTGCTTTCTGACAACAGACAACAGGAGACACAACTATGAGTCTGTCATGACCATGGTAGGCATTAAGCAGGCAGAATTACAGCTGGATTGCCCAGATCCAGGCCGTGCTGCACGTGGCTGCAGGAGGAGACTTCCTCTAGAAGGCAGCTACACATCTACAGTGTTTTGCACAGTACAGCTCGCTGACAGCTCACATGATGAGAAGTGCTTCTCTCCTTGCAAAAGCATAGCTGTCGCTAAAAAGAGGTTTCCATTGAAAAAACAGATACTTCTGAGCCTGACAACTCAATACCTTCAATTCTGTTTTCACTTCAGAGATTTTTGGTGGCTAACTGAAGGGAAAGGATGATGCTCTACTTCAGGCACTGAAGAAGACCCAATATCTCACCCCGATCCCTAACTTTGAAACTGGTTTCTTGTGTGATCGTGGACAAGACCCATAACAGCTTCTTCTGTGATTCTCCATTAAAAAAATATGGAAAACAATAGCCTTTTTTTTTACCCCTTCTCCATTTTTGTGTACCTCATATCATATAAACATAAGCACTTTGAAGTACTAACTGTTCATATATAAAGTATATAAAGTGGCTGCACCTGGCTGGTCTAAAGCTCAGTGTACAGTAACGTGTCTCCCACAGCACCAAGTAGCAGCTGTGTAATTAAGAGTATAGTAATAGGGCAGCTGCATGGTGGCATTTCTCAGAGTACTCTCCCAGCTTCCAGTGACCTGTGACATGAACTCACCTGAAGTACAAGATTTTATTTATTTGGAATCTGGTATCTGCTAGTTTTATGTGAAGTTTCACAGTGAAAAAGATGCTGAACAAGCTTTCTTTATTCTGCTTTCTACATGAGCAGACTAGCAAATTCTGTAATGGTAAAATCAAGATGGATTATATCCTGCACAGCTCTGAGTTGAACTCTTTCATTACTGTACTTTGCCATGCTCTCCTTCTCCCTCATTTTCCCAATTTATTTTGCTTTATCTCTTGAATACCTGCATGGGGCACCCTTCCTTTATGAAATGACAATTATATAGGTAAAGGCACATCTTCTTGACACAAATCTGCATGATTTCATTGAAATCAGTCTAGGCAGGCTGAGTTATAGCAGAAGAATGTCTAGCACTTCATGCTAGTCATGCCTCAGTGACTGACCCTTCCTCTACGACCTTCCAGTCTCTGATCTTGCACCAGTTCATACAAGCTATGTGGTTTCTAAAATCTTTCTCTTCTCATGCCACATATCTCATTCATCTCTTCAGATGACTGCCAAGTACAAGCTTTTCATTCTCACTATTGATGTCCCATGCAATTCCTGATCTGTCTGTATCAATTCATGTTTCTCCTTGCTCACAAACCCACTCCTGTGTTCTATGCCCTCTCTCACCCCTGGAGCAGTCTCTCTTCTCTTGCAGCAAACTCCCTGAGTTAACTCTGGAAATACACTTCTAATACAAAAATCTCTAGCACTTTTCTACATAACATTTTTAGAAATTTTATCATCAACCCAATGCAGAATATGCATGAGGAATCTTGTGTGTGCTCTGTAGCACAAGCTTGTGTGTCCCTGTGAATACAAGATGACATTTTTTTCTCTTTTGCTGTACAATTCAGGCCAATATGTTCAACAGAACTGAAACATTTTATGACATGTGCATATGTATGCATATATGTATTAAATACATAGGTACTGCATGTACATATATATAAGATACATATGTACTGCATGTATATGTATACACACATACATATGTATACATGCATACACACATGTATTCGAGTGCATGCGTATATATCTGAATGAAGGTAGGTATAGAGACAGACATTTTCCTGTCATGAAGAGCTTATCTTTACCTGTGGAAAAGTCAAAAAAGTTTCAGGCTAATATGCCTGCCATACAAGTTTGTTATTTCGCATCACATTTGCATCAAATATGTTGCTGCTTCTCAAAACAGCCTAACTTCGTGCCCTTCTTATCAGGCTAACTTCTCACAAATGGAAACTGCATGGAGAGTTATTAAAAAGCAGCCTGAATGAGAAGAAATTTAAAAGTAGTTCACTGAAGTTATATCAGGACTGTCTCAGGGGAGGACAGCAAGACTCCAAAGGAATGGCAGACTGGATAGCAGATTGATGTCAGGAGAAGAAGAGAGGTGACAAGCAGTTAATACCTGATAAGAAAGGACTGACAAGTAAGTGAAGCAGAGGTAGATGCAGTACCTAGCAAGCAGGGAAAGACAAAATGGGTCAGGAGGAAGGAATTAGAAAAGGGAAGAAAAGAAGTCACTGGGAATGTTGGAGCAAACATCTGAAAATTGGTATTAGCTGTTTTCTATATGTAAAGAGAAGTGGTGGTGCGGCCATGGTAAAAGAAGGAACATCTTATCAGCTACTTGGGTTAGAGAGGAAGAATTCTGTAAGAATTTTGAAAGTTAGTATGGAAAGAAATATGGCAGGTGCTCTGTAGGTGGTTTGAGGGAGGATTCAAAAGGCACAGCCAAAACACGGTCTAAGTTCATAGGCCTGAGTCACTGAGCCAGTCTAGGTCAAATGCAGCTGGAGCTGACAATGACACAGAGGGTGATCAAAAGCATGAAGTACACAAAACTGGACTGAGAGAGATTGGGGCAAAGAGCTACATCAGTGATTCATCAGCATAAGGAAAGATGAAAGACTGAAGCTCATCAAAAGAGGAGACTGTATCAGGTTTCCCCTCATCTTCTCCTCTCCTTCAGGGAGTATGTTAGAAAGGGAAGAGAACAGTGAGGAGTCCAGCAAAACACAGCAAAGTGAGCAAATCTATCGTTAATGTTTGCAACACTTTCATCTGCACAGTTTCAAGGAAATGGATTCTCAGTATCCAAACACAAAAGAGTAAGTATGGAATAAACCTTTCATTTTGGACTGAACATTTCTAAGGTTTTTGTGTGACAATGGCAAGGCTTTGTGCGCCCATAACAACAGGCCTCATGAGCTACCTGAAACTTAAGAAGAGTTCAAAGACACTAACGCACAGAAGTTTTTGTTTGTTTCCTACCTGTCAGGAAAGGACATGCTCGAAGCACTGCCAGGAAAACTCATCTGGCATGGGAGAGGGACAAGCCTGACCAAAGACGGACGGTTATGACACTATAACTCACATCAGCTTCAGGTGCTGCTGAGCTTATCCTGTCTCATTTCAGTTTTTATTCCATTGTTTATGGCACAACACGTACCAGCAGTAGAACTGCCATCTAATTAACAGTTAAAGAAAATTTGACATGAACCTTTTTTCAGATCATGGGTATTCTGCTAACTTGGCTAGAGGAAGTCACTGGGATGTATCTCTGTTTTGACTACATATCTAACATTTTTATTCACGCCAATGTCTGCTAAAGATAGTGTGTCCTCAAACTGCTTTTCCCTACTGTAGTAGTCGCCTATTTAAATTTTCATTAGTTAATATAAAACAAACAAAGAAATGCTTACAAAGTCTTCTTTCTCTGAAACCAGCAATATGTCCTTATGAACAAGGTCAATTCCAGTCCACTGGTTCTAGCATTCAGGCCAGGCTCTGAGAGAAAATATATCTCTAAATGACTGTGCCCAGTGCTTCAGAACTTACAGGCTATTAAAGCCATGGCATGAATTCATCCTATGCAGGAATACATGATCACTGATCAAAAAAAGGCTTTCTTTTTTCCTTGCTGCCAGGGTTAATGCAATAAAAAATGTTTTGGACCAGTGTGTAAGGAGCAAGAAAGTAAGTTTCCATGCACCATGACTCTCTCGTCATATCTTTATCAATGTTATAGAGGGGATAACGTCCTGAGATGCACATACTGACTGGCACAGATCCCTTTGGTGAAACACATCTCAGTAATGGGGAATTGAGCAGCTGGGTGCTCAGTTAATCTAACTCTTATGCAATGCCTTGCATGAGCAGTGCTTTAAAGACATATTCCCACTGTCTTCTGTCCAGCTTACTTGGTCCCCTAACGGCTGAGGTTTTTCTCACCACATCTCTGAATGCTACATTCTGCTCTGCCATAGAATTACATATTCTAAGTCCCTTGAGACTCTGGACACGTCTCTTCACATTCCTCTTGACATTCAGTCAGTTGCTCATTTCAGCTGTAGCAAGGTAAATCTCAAGTTGTCTCACTTAATTGAACAAATTTAATTCAGATTCACCCTGGGATAACAGAGGTTAGCTGCCAGCTGTTTGTCCCTCATTTTCTTTCTGTAAAGCAAGGATAACTCACTACTGATCCATCACCGCTTCACTACACTTTATCAGGTTTCAGTAGTAAGTGTTTGAGGTTGTTAGAACTGTACACTGTTATTTACTAACAATGAATTAGAGACAGAAAGATAAAGAGTTTTTTAATATTCCAGAGACAGCTCATGGAAATTGTGGACAGCTTTCTACTTCACATCCTCTCAGGTAGTTATCGAATACAAAACAGCAGGATAGTAAACGCACTTTCCTTTTACTTAAAAGGAATGAATCCTCCAAGCTGACGGATTCACCAGGCAGGTTTGTCAGCATTTCAGTAGGCATGTCTCACAAAATCAGTAGGCATCAGCAGAAATCAGTAAATATGTCTCACAAGGGCTTTTTTTTTTCTGAGCATCAGAGAAGTCCCAGAATGTAGAAGCCATTACAGAAAAAAAATTAAAAAGAATAAAGTGAAAAGGATTGTTTTGGTGTTAGGTTAAAAAAAAAAGGAAAAAGAAAAAGAAAAAAAAAGGGAAAAAAGAAAAAAAGAGGGCTGTATTTGGTAGAAAAGGGCTGCTACCATATAATTAATAAGGAAAGGACTGCCAAGTAAATGGAAGTGGTGTTGAGATCCAACTATGTTGACATTATTTTTCCCCTTTGTTGGGTTCAGATCTGTTAAAAAATAAACGAGCCCTGCATTTCCCTTTGGCTATGTGGCTTAACCAAGCAAATTATTCAAGATGAAAATTCAGGAGTGTTCTCTTCAGTAGACACAGATTGCAGTAAGATGCTGCTACCTA
The DNA here is from genome assembly GCF_000705375.1 of Tinamus guttatus. Next base: position 137,751 of record NW_010582668.1, on the reverse strand, counting down.
CCTGGCACTTCTTGACAATGCTATTAATGGCACTTATTATACTGACAATCAGTTTGTTTATGTAAAGAGCTCACCTCATCCTGTTAATTATGGGCTGTGAGACAGGTTAGAGCTCACCGTCACTACAGCTACGAATGATTTATGCACTGGGAATATCAGATGGCAACATGACACAGTAAACATTTGCTCATATCTAATGGCTAAGCACAATTACTCCTATATTGAGAAGTGTTGATACAGCTCTGATACCAAACAACAATTTGCTGTTTTGCATCTTGAGCCCATCAAACAAGAGATGCTTCTGCTTGATGCAAAAAAGCAATGGCTGTACAGAGCCAAACAAGATGCCTCATGTTTTAATGATGAGCACAAGAGACTCAGGATCTGTTGCTCATTCTAATATTGAGTGGCTGTGCTATCACAGATGGGTCACCTCTTTGCTGAGCTTCAGTCTCTCTAAGTAGGACATGATTCTGCAGTCAGGCTAAATAAAGGATGTGCATATAAGTAGAAAGGAACAAGTTGGAGAACAGAATGGGAAACTTCGTCCTGCCACAGAGCTGAATGTTATTTTATTTGCACGAGATGGAGCACTGCAAATACCAAAGACACACAGAGGAATTCATTCTTAAGTTTTAATATGACCATTGACCTCTATGTCTTTCTTTTAACCTGCATCCTAGAGACAAAGGGGGTAGCAAGGCGAGCTAGCTGAGCTGTTCTCTTGCTGAAACTGCTTACTGATAAACTCAATTTGAAATCATAAATAGTACTGACTTAGTTTTCCTAGCATGTAATATTGCTGTTTGTTACATGAGAGCCAAGACTTGCACAAAGATAAAGCTACCTTGCTGCCACTCATGTAGGACTTAGAGCTTCCAGGGTGAACGGTAGTGTAGTTTCATGGATTGCTATTAAACTTTAATTACTGCTTACTTTCTTTAGAGAGTTTTTAGTGGTTCACTACATATATGACACGTCTGACTAGACTGACAAGCAAGTGGTTAATATTCCTGACAGAGAATCAATCAGGTTTCAGAAGAAGGAATATGAAATAAAAAAACCCTTTTTCAAATAAATCTTTGTGAATAGTTCCAGAGGTTTTAGGCTGTTTAACTGAAGTCCATCTCAGCACTGTCTTTTCTCTTGCTTTGCTGTTTATTGGCTTAGCACTGAGGGATTCCATTTGTTCTGAAGAACCTCAGAGCAAAGAAGCTGTGCCAACTTAGCAAGGCGATAAAAATAAGTGTTTTGAAAACCAGCTTAAGCTCCTTCTCTCTCTCTAAGCTCTTTAATTATTTAGTTAATGCAGATCTGGCTTTAATTGTGACAAACAGATCAAAAACTATAAGCCAAACAGTTCACAGACAGTACTGTTTTATCACACAGCTCTGAGCCAGGGAGACTTTAAAGTCTTATATAAAAGTCTTCTATAAAAGAGTTAAAGTTTAAAAGGAAAAAGGTGAGAGATTAGCAGAAGGTGCCAGTTTCATTAAGTAGATATGTTGATGATAACGGGAAGATAGGGCAAGACTTGCCATCCACTGGAACACAGCAACTCCTATAATGAATTCTGCACATCATACCTTTCAAGTCTCTAATATTTCATTCATTGATTTTATTGTCAAATAAAAAGGCGCTTGTTCCAACTGGCATTTAGTGAGACAGATGGGGAAAGTTCCAGACTTCATTAATGGCAGTCTGCTCTCTGGATAATGTTGACATTATATGGGTAAAAAGCAACAAGAGTGCAATAGTCTACCAGTCTTGATGCTCAGAAAAATCTCTTTGGTTATGTTCCTGGAAGCTGAAGGGCTTTTCACTTCGGCAGCCTCATGTATTGTCTACAGAAACCTGTGGAAGAACGTTGCTCAGGGCTGCTTTTAGCCGCAGAAATGAATGTACAGAAAAGCCAAACCTAGCAGACGCTAAGAGAATAATGGTCATTGCTGGTCAAAAAAAAGCACTCTGGATTTTAATTTCTCCAGAAATAAGTGTAGGAGGAAAATGCAAATTTTCCTCCAAAGCAGTTTCTGGAAGAGAGTCGAGGACTTCCTCTCCTAGAGAAGTATCCTCTTCAGCAGATGATAGGGTCAAGATCCTTCTTGCTTATTCTCCTTTCCCTTTCATCCCATTTATTTTGCATTGCTAGTGCACAGCAGCACAGCCTCATTAGGAAACTGCCCGCAGCCAGTTGCCTGGGTACTTCTCTAAAAAATAGCAGAAGTGGTTTAAAACCCTTCAGACTAAACAAGGCCTTTCATTTTCTGGCCATACACTATTTCTCCTACGTAACAGTATAAAATGTAGCACTAGCACCTTCACACCCTCTCCTTTGTACGCTTCTCCTGTAGTCAACAGCTTAGGTCCTTCCAAAAGGTAGTTGCAGGAGATACATGATGTAAAATAGATTTAGGCTGAAGATAGCTGGCAATTGTATAGCTTGTGGTTGTCTGACTCAACTGCAATGGGAGCATCTTCAGGCATGCACAGAAGCAGAACTTAAATGCCCGTGTGTTGTGGTTAAAAGCAAGGTGAAACTTTGGCGGGATGCTTTATAAGATACAAGTCCAAACTTAACTTAGAACTAAATTCAACCAGTAATAGCAGGATCTGAGCCTAATATGACTATGATTTCGTATGCTTTAGGGTGCAAGCTTTCCTTTAGAAATACTAAAGGGAGGCACCTAAAGTGATCATCTGAAGTACTGAAAATTTCTAAGTAAGACAAAAAATATTTACATGTTAAAAAGAAAAAAAAAAGAGAGGGGCATGAAAGCATTAAGAATCCTTAGGACTTCAAAGATAGTGTAAGCCAGCTGTGCAAGCAACTGCAAAAAAGCATGCTAAGGGCGAAGGTGTGGTACCACTGAATCACCTTAATCTCTACTAACACTCAAAGTATAAGCAACATTCCTTTATGAAGTAGTCAAATTCTTATAATATTCTTTAAATCTATCTTGTGTCTGAATTAATTCTGTAATGAAAAGCATAAGAGGACAGAGTCAAGTAGGAGTAAATTTTCCTTTACTTATTTTCCCTTTCACCTGACTTGGGACAAGGTGGGACAAACAATAAAAAATAAGAAGGTTGTAAACTGCACTTGGCTAACTCTCTCCTAACCACCAATGCCAGACGGCACTCCGTCCTTGCTCTTAAACAAGGGAAATATAAATAAGAAAAAAATTAGTTGCAGCCTGTCTGTTCCGTAAGCCTCTTTTGTGTTAAAAAAAGTATTTTTTTAAAAAAATACTTCAGTTTCTGTCTTCCTCAGAGAGAAAAGACTCCCTAGATCCATCAGATGATCACGAGACAGTCCCTTTACTGGCTCCCCACTTTGCTCCAGATAGTGGAAGGCTGATGTCACCTTTTCTGACATAGTCATGCTGCAGATCTATTAAGCACCATAATAAATACAAATTACGATAGAAACACATTTAATACTTTGGCAAATTAAAAATAGATTGCCTTTCAAGGACTGAAAACCAGCAACAAATTAATATGCATTTGCAGATCAAAAAAGCAATATGTCAAAAAAAATGTGCAATGTAGATGAGAATTTTGGCTGCATATTGGGAAGATCAGTAAGATCCAGTTAATTCTAGAGACCAAAACTTGGCTTCCATCAAATTCAATAGTGTGAGAATTCATTCAGACCACAGTCACACAGCTGCTTTTGAAGCTAACAAACTAGCTCAAAAAATTGTCACCTCTCAGGAGGAGTTACTGTCTCTCTAGTCTGAAACCAGCTGCAATCCTCTTCACAGGCTCCCTATAAGGGCTGAGTGGACAGTGAAAGGGCCTAGGAGCACCCATGAGATCTGTTAATACAGCTCACGAAGAAGTGCTGAGAGATGATGGCAATGATTTCTTATATCACTGCAAGTAAAATTGTCAGGACATCAGTCTGCACCTCCAAAAGCATCCAGCAAATGGGACCTTTACAGCTAACCTGTTTCAATACCTAGAAAAGGTAAATTCCTTGTTATCACTGAGAATAGACTGCAAAACTCGTGAAAGAATCCTTTCAGTAATTCACTTCAGTTCCCACGTCTGTCCCTTAAAAAGGCAAAACTGATCCTTCTCTAGGATTCTTTCTTGGAGGTCCAGGCACCCTCTCACAAAGTCCGAACAAACAAATCTCCCTAGGACTGACTAAGATAATGTACATGGCTCCAAAGGTCTCTTGTGAAATCATCTGTCCATAGATTTCCTTTTTAATGCACCCTAATTTGTTCTTATTTTAGTTGATGCAGTTCCAGTCTCCTTCTAGCAGAGTGACTTCAATCTCCCTCTGGGGCATTTCTCAGCTCCCTACTTCATTAGTGCTACTTTTAGCTTGGACCTTCACTTGTTCTATATCATGCCCCTAGGGTTTTCAGAAATAAACTGATTTTTCACAGGATCATTTTATTTCTAATTTGTATGATTTTCCCTCTGTGTTCAATGCTGTAAAAATGGATTGTCAACTGTGCTTTGTAAGTCAGCATACAAAACATAAGAACCAATTTCAATGAGACATACACCTTCTAAAGAACAAGATAGAAAAGTAAACAAACAAAGGCCCCTCTACAACACAAGCAAAGCTGGTTTCTTCTAGAATAAGATGTGACCTTGTGACTGAATTTGTAGTCATTATTCTGTCACCTGGGCTCAGCCCATTAACTGCACGAGGCAAGAAATTCCAAGGCATAGATCAAATTCTGGGACAACCTTTCATTTATTATCACTGCTTGAAGAGAAACTTGGCTGCTGTCTTCCCATGAAAGGAAAATAAACACTTTCCCATTTAAGCTTCTAAGATCAATGCTGCAAGAACAGAAATGTGTGAGCATGCATGCAGAGAAGGAAAGGAAGATTTATGTAAGATGTGGCTTAAGTTACTAAGACGCTAAAAAGAGATCATTATCTGTTTTGGAGGGGGAAAAAAGATCTATATATCATTACTAGATTTTGATCAGCTCTAGAAACTAAAAAGTACTACTGTTATTTCATTTTGCGACAGATAGGGAAGCTCACTCCTCTGAAAGACTGGGTGAAGGCTGACTCAACAGTGATCATAAATTATTAACTAATTTGAAAGATTTCCTCCTCATCTTTTTCTCCAAGTCTTCTAAGCTCATTTTGTTCCTAGTGCAAGGACAGATCTGAAGGAGTAATTATCAAGCAGGTACAACAGGATTAAGTAAATGCTCAATGACAAGGCAATGCTGGGTTTCTCTCACCACTACATAAATTATTTGTGGTCAGGATTAAAGTATTTAATTAAATCATCTTTGTGTAGATGACACAGGAAAATTATTTTTAAAATTGCTGCAGGAGAGAAAAAAAATCCCTTTCTGTTTGCTTATTACAATCTATTATTGAGAGTGTAGTTCAAAAACAAAATGATCAAAACAGTAGTGACTCACTGGCAAGAACATTAGGATAAATCCATGTACCTTGAAAGTTATCTCCTTGCATGCATGCTCTTCTCCCCCACCCAAGATGATTGCGATGTCATGCAAATGTGCTGTTTTTGTGGAACAAGGACAGCCTCCAGACCAGAAAGGTAGAGTCCTTCCGTGGTCTGAGGTTTTTTTATTCTCAGGGTACTTCTTTCTGCTCCTCAAGGTGAAGATGTCAGTCACTTCAGTGAGCTCTTACTAAACACTAGACTGAAAGGGAAAAGGCATTGTCAATTTTTTGTTTTACACAAATGCTAGTGAGAAGAAAGAAAAGGCTGGTTTCTTAAGAAAAGAAGGGGTGTGTAGATGAAAGGAATTTTTGCCCCCTAAGGATGACAAAGGATAAAAGAAAGGCAAATAATACATTTAATATGTAGCTTTTCCTCCTGAGGGTTTTCTTCTACAGCACTGAAAAGAACATCAGTGTTGCCTGGCTTAAGGCAAGTAGGTGCTAACTGTATCCGCCTCTCCTACTGCCCACGCTGGCAACTGTGACACACAGCTGGTAGCCTAGGACAGGATTGAGGGAAAGGTACCGTCCTGAGAGTTGGACTTGTAGTGAGGAACATCTCAGCCTTGGCTAAGCTGGAGCCAAGAGGCATTTCTTCGTTTCTGCCAGAGCGTCTTTTGAAGTCACATTTAACTGACTGTTCCAAGAAATGAACATCTGAGCTTGGTTTGCCTCCATTTGGCTTCAGAATTGAATGTAATGATCTAGTTGGCAGATAAATCGCAAGAATTTGGGCTTAACTCTCTGTCCACTGTCAACTAGGATAGAAGGACTTCAAGCTACTTGCTATTTGGACTTGTGTCTTAGCCAACGAAAACCCAAGAGGGAAGCACTGGGTTGGTTATCAATGCAAATCCCTTCAGACATAAAGGTTTTGACATTTTCATACAGAATGTCTAAGTATCACTGCAGAAAGCAGAACAGTCCTTTTTTGTTTTCGTTGTTGTTGTTTTTCTTTAAATTTCAAGTCATAACAACAACCAAAAAAAGTAGAAAAAAACAACGTGCAACAAGTCATGATGGACACATCAAATAACGAAGTATTGTGAATTGATTTTTAGGACTAAGAAACCTTGACAGAGTCCTTTTAAATGACAGCTAAGAGGGAAAATCTACCTTCAGCTAAACTTTACTATTCCCTCTGCTATATGAAAATAAATGATTTTCTGAAGGGGAGAAGAAAGGTAAATAAAAATAAAACAAGTATTACAAGTTTTTTTTTTTTTTACTTGCCTCCAACTCTACAATTTGGGAAACAGTGTTTGCGATATTTGTCCTCAAAAAACCAAAAATGGGTAAGAAATGTTTTGTATAAATAGTCATTAAAATCAGCATATACAATGACAATGAAAAGCATATATGAATATGTCTGACCATGGCCTCTGTACTTCCAATGAACTTTGGATCATACAACTATACACGTGCACAGGTGCATCCTGTAGCAGTAGCCGGATGAAGACTGCTGAAAAATGTAACAAAGGAAGCAGTTCCTTTTAATAATTCTATTAACTTCCAGACATATCTATCAGTAACTCATTGTGAATGATAGGGAAAATAACACAAGAAACATGCCTGCAACTGCATCACCTACTAATGGGGGGAAAAAAACAGAAACTAATATTTGGAACTGCTAATGGAAATGAATTGAAATTCTATATAAGGATTACAGAGTGCAGTACTGAGAGGCAGGTGTAAGATACACAATATCACATATGTTATAATATTTCCACAATATAATACACAGGTGATTTAAACATGCACAGCAGTTTTCTGATGAAATTTTATTTATTTCTTCTGGAGCACCTAACAAGCATGAGCTGTTTCTTTCCCATCATTACTTACTGTCAATACTTGTGCATGTTAAATTTAATTTTTCTCCTTTGTAATTAGTCTGGATCTACCTGCCAGACATAATAACTGCTTCTATGATTCAACATTTGAAACATCAAGTGATTTCCATGGCGACAGCTTGAGATATAGTCTTAAATGAGACTGGTAAGTGGGTCATATTTGACTGAAAATGCGGGAAAATGCCACTTTTTACATACACATGCTTTGGTTAGGCTAATCAGTAACTAAGGCAAGACAGATTCTAAGAATAAACCAAAATGGTACAATTTAATCTGAGAGGATGCTGATCACCACAAAGGCTTATGAAATAGTTTTCAGGGGTGTTTTGTGGGCAGTGGGACTTTCAGAAGCTGCCAGTCTGATCTTTGAAGACTGACTGAAGTAAATCCACAACTCCGGACTTGGTTCAATACACAACTTAGTTCAATGGATTTTTGTTTCTTATTGGAAAGTCACATTATAGTCATACTGAAGTAGCTTGCATCACGATGTTGTCAGGGAATGAACCTTTGGAAGAAGAAAGGACCAGAAGCCTGTGCAGAATTCAAAACGACAGTACAGTGCTAGCCCTGTAAATGTCTGGGCACCATCATTCAGGGCACACACCACATTAGCTGACTCAGCACCAAGAAACCTTACATCTATACCTTCACATATTCACAGTAAATCATGTACAATTAGTCCTCTGAGATTAAATGTGAGATAAATCATAGGAAACTATGACATCCCGGTGAAAGGAGGACATAGTGTGGAAAATATTTATTACTACAGACAACTACTTGTACAGAGGTAGCTCATAGCAGAGCTCTGCAGTGCTAGATTCTGTACAAATAACCTATAATAAATAGGCAGGACAGACTGACAGTGGGAAGGAGAAAGAAAATGGTAGTTTGCATTTCATGAACAAGCTCCAGGACTGCAGGGGCAGTAAGGATCGTGCAGAACACGGCAGTAGAGCCTGGGAGCAGATCCAGACCGTGTGTATCCATTCCAGTGGGGTTATTATTCTAGTTCTCCAATACGATATCTATACATATTTTTAACAATTTATTTTAGGAATGGCAAGATTTAATAATGCTTTGACAACACTAGCACACATAAATTACTAACCTTTTTTTTCAAGATTCAATAGTAGAGTCTAAATAGCTGTTAAGATTGCAAATTAGTTCAGCTCCACTTAAAGTGTTAATTTTTAAGATCTTTTGCAAATCAGAGACTTTGCAGGAAAAAAAAAAAAAAAAGACAGATAATGTTTTCCCGGAGGGTCTGAAACAACTCCCCCAGCAAAGCTGCTCTCAACTGCAAGATCTGTTAACCAAATGGCAAAGGAAAAGCTCTCTACACCAACTCATTAATGTCAGACATGACCTTGGGAAATGTTTTGTAACATGTCAGGACACAAAGAATATATAATTCAATAATTAGGAAGCATGCAGAAAGATTATATTCATGTTTTATACATACTGGTGGCTAGGCAAACAAAGGAGGGCTAGAGAACAGGAGCACTGAAACCATAGCAGGCTGGACAGTCAGTTTGATGAGAGTAGTTAAGAAGATTAATGTATACTCCAAGCTGAACTCCCCCAGTCAGCCTGTGCTCAATAATTTAAAAGACAATGCCAGATCCTTCATTTCAAGGTGACAGAAAATTCTGATGATGAAAGAGGTAGCTGAAAACTTACTTTTAATTAAAGAGCAAACAGGCTGAAACTCCCATGTGCCTAACAGGAAGTAATACCATTTAGGAAATGGTGGGGATGGATTATTATTTAGATAGTTCATTTTATTAAATAAAGGAACTCAAAGGGAAGCAATAACAACTTTTCCTCCCTGGTATCCTTAATAATACAAGATGATTACTCATGAACTTAATGAGGAAAAAATTCAAGGCAAAAGAGAAAGGAATTAAATTGACAGATTTATAGCTACCAAGAACAGATACCCACAAAATGCATGGCCAGGGTGGATTAAATGACCACATTATTCACCAAATGTTATGTTCCTAGCAAGATGAGTAAATGGATTGGGTGACGGAGCTCACATCTTTTGTGTGAAACAAATAGGTAGATAGCTGACAGGCAAATTATTTGGTCAAATGGGCACAGATCAAACTGAACATATATCACACTAACAGTCTATGGCAAGGGAGAGCTCAGAAACTCAGATTAAGAGATTAAGATTCAATTTCTACAGAGGCCGGAAGTTCCTGGTCAGCTTCACTCTTTCGCTATAGATGCTTTTAACCTGCTGAAGTTCAGTTACAAAACTACTTAATTGTTAAGAATTTATGAGTCGTGAGCAAGAGCTTTTTTCCAGGGATCACTGAGGCTCTGTAGCCTCAGGCATGCGTCACCTGCCACGATGCGCACCCGTGGGGAGCGGCAGTTCATCATGGTCACCCTGACATTTTGCTGACTGCTTCATCCCTTTCCCCAATGCTAAACTCTGTGATCTTCAACTTAACTTTCAGCATCACAGGGCTAATGAAAACTTAGCACATCACATCTTTTTCTCAGCACGGAGAAAGCCCACACTTGGCAGGTACTGCTCAACAAGGGGATGAAAGAGAGGGCTGGTCGAGAGCAACCTTGGCCCTGAGTCTACCAGCTGGAACAGAGTCAGACATTATCAGCCTGACCTAACTCAGTGCTGTATCGTAGTGTATCATCATTTTCAGCCTGCTGAAGTCAATGAGACTACTCATGGGCTTTTATGCTTCAGCATGTGATTAAGCACTTCACTAAAGAAGGTCATTAAATTTAAATTGTAGATGCTTGCTAGGTACTCCTGAAGGTTGTTCTCTCACCTGCATTGTATTCCCTTCAGGTTCATGGTTGGCAAAACAAGTGGCAAAATAACATCCTAATCTGCATATCAGCAATGCTCCCACTAAACATAAGACATGGGAAATGGATCGATTCAGGAGGGAGCCTACTGCTGATGAGGGCGAAACTGTAGCATGTTATGGCTCTCAGTACAGGATGAGCTATGCTGAAAAGGAAAGGTACATGAACCTGGCACACTGCAGAGTCTTCAGGGATATCTCAGTTACTTTGAGCAGCAGAAGCTGCAGTATGGCATTAACAGAGAATTTTGCCACTCTTCTTTAACCTGTTCAATAGCACTAATCATCCCAACAGAGCACTTGGCTCGTGCGGTGCTAGCAAAGCCCTACACCCCGCTCCCTAGTCTGGAGCAGGCTATCAATCATGTTGAAGTGTATGCTAAAGCCATAATGCTGATAACAGACCATGAGAAACTCAAAGGAGACCACTAAACCCATTTCATTAATCACAATACAAGCTAGTCCTGAACCAGGAGCTACTACTTTGACAAGCTGTTCATGGAACCCTTCCACACATTTCTAGTGTCTGGGTGAGGGAGAAAGACACATGGCCCAGTTATATTTTGCCCTTCCTCTCCTTCCTCAAGAATGTGTGGCCTGTAATGGTTATATGGCTGAGAGAAGAGAGTGAGTAGAGGATAAAAAAAGGAGCAAGGAATAAGAGCAACTTATATATAAGAGAACATTCAAATAAAAATAAGAGCAAAGAATAAAAATAGGAGAGTCATAAGAAGAAAGCATCTGAATGCTCTTCAGAGAGCCTAGATTCTCAAAGGAACCAGAACACCCCAAATTCGCATTTTAAGATTTTAAGAACACTTCTGAAAAACAGTCCAAACTGGTTCCTCTTCTCCTGTCAAGGGTGTTTTATTTAGGGATTTGACAAGAAACCAGAAAAAGGACTTTGCTTCCTGGGGCCCAGGCCCAGTGCTGACTCTACCACTGCTAATGCCTAAAAGGTAAAAGTTACGGGAAAAAAATGTGAGAAAGAGAGGCCCCCTTTGCACCACCTCCTATTGTCAGCTCTCTGGCTCTTCTCTGTAGCTTCCGCAGCCCCTTCCAGGGAAAGTCAGCAGGTTATTCGTTTCCTGCTAGGCAACAGGCAGATTAACAAGAGGTACCTGCCAAGCACTCTTTAACCCCTACTGATGCCACATGCCTTTCTATGCTAACTAAAAGGGCCGCACACTTTTCTTTTTACCCAGGGATCAGGTTGAAGAAAAGCACTTTCAGCCAAAGTAAGCTGTTTTCTTGAAAAAAGCCTTCTTTAATAATTAATTGGAAGAATGAAAATGTCTGAACTGCAAGAGCTGTTGGCACTGGGTTCAACTTTAATCCTACTGCAGGATTTGAACCAACAAAGTTCTAGTGAGGATGCTGAAACAAAGCTATGGTTGCTTGCTTTAGCATTCTTGCCATGCTTTTATCCAGCTCATACTTACCAAACACTAAACCAAATCAGTAGAGAGCAGTTGATCTCTGCAGATGGAGTTTACCACGCAATGTCTGGGAAAAAAAAATCCCAGTTTAATGGAGAATAAGAACTTTCAAAAAACGAAGTAGCAGAGTCTTGATTACACAAGATAAGCTGATTCCGTTCACCGATGTAGGTATTTATTATCACATAATTCCCATATACTAAAATCACATACCTCCTACTCTGCTGATTCGCATGCCAGGTAGGATTCTGGAGCAAAGGCCTTTGCTACATTACTAGTTAAGGGAAAAATTCGCCTCCTATTTTAGCACTCCCCTGATTCCTGTTATTCGTTGAGGAAAGAGTAGTATTATATCCACTGTATGGCCTGTGCTATTTAATGCTGTCTTTGGGATATTTTAAGATCTGCACCAGTAACTGCTCTTATTTGCACCCTGCTAAATGGAATTGGGTTTAGAAGATCAAACCCTTCCTGCTTCATCTGCCAAAGAACTTTTCCCTACTGAGAAATTTCTTGAACATGCTGTGTTTTATAGACATGTCTAGAAACACTCCTGAGATTTGGAAAATGAAATTACTGAAAATTAATTCTGTTTCTATAGTCCAGTATCTTCCTTACTCTGTGGAACTAGGCAGAAGGGGTGCCAGCTCTAAAAGGTAACTTGCCATATCTCAGAGTTTTTTATTAGCATTGCATATTTTATTGGCATCTAATAGTACCTGGGTATCTAATTGCTTTGGTTTGCCTTCCAAAGAGTAACCTTCTCAAAGCTTTTATGAAAAGATAGGAAGCGTAACATGAATGAGCCATACGACAAACAAGAACTATCTATCTATACTTTTTAACCTCATGACATTTAAGTCATTCTCCTGACCTTTAAGGATCTTACCACAGTAGGCTAACCCCATTAAGGAAGGTCTCAGGACCTAACCTCTCACGGTCAGTATTTCAGGACCCCCTATCCTTTCTCATTAGAAATTTCAAGTTTCTGTGTGCAAAAGATTGTGTGTTGTTGTTACTTTCTCTGGCTAAACTGTATGTATCTTTCCAGATGCCACAGTTTTGCAAAGTGGTATTTCCTTGGCAGCCGTCAAATGCTCCTACAGCCAGTCAGGATACAAGACATAAAGAGATAACTGGTTCCAAACTGATAGCTAGCTGGCAGATCTTGTTATACCTAACGCTTTAAAATAAAAACACACAAACCAAAGCCACCCAAATGCTGTGAAGAAAAGTAAAAGTAGAGTAACTCTTTTGCTACTAGAATGCTGGTTCTATCCAGAGTAAATTAAGCAATTCAGGCCTTCAGTCAAATGAACGGCAAAATATCTGTTGGTATCTGTAAATGCCATTTGTGTTTTCCCCATAAAAGTTCTAACTTGCTCTGAAGACTTGCCTAACTTCTATCAACCAGTGCAGCTGGTTGCGCAGATAGTACAGGGCAGCTGTACCCATGCAAAGCACTGCTGTAGACAGAGCAATACTGACACAGCTTGAAACAACTCTTTGGTTTCAAGTCTAGGTGTCCCTGCTTGAGAAGGGGGATTGGACTAGATGATCTCTAGAGGTCTCTTCCAACCTTAACCATTCTGTGAGTCTGTGATTCTGTGCAATGCAAGTTGAAGTTTGCATATCTAGGCGATGGCTACGTAATAGTCAAGTACTGATGATCAGATTCTATGTAACTTTCCATATACCCCTAACTTTAGATGGAAAAGTTACCCAGAGGGGAATCAGATGAGGGCATCACAGCTCCCCTCTTGTGGAAGTTTTGATTTTAAATTTTGTTTCTGCTTATGCACCTGGCAGTGTTACATGGATGTGGTATTTACGTGCCCACAGCTGCTCATTTTTGGAGCTGTGTTATTCTCTTTGTGCAGGTTCCACTAATGGGAAGGAGAGATTCCTGCCCCTTTCAGCCACCACAGCTTAACTTTATACGGACTTGGCTTCGCTATGGACTTGGCCAGGTGTTTCCTAGACCCGCAAGCAAATGTGACCCAGACTCTAAGTGTGCCAGTGACAAAATATTAAGAGGAGGTAGAGAAATGCAGGTAAAACTCTGCCACTACAAGGCTGCTTTAATCAGGTAAAGTGCATCAATAATTAAACATTAAAAAGAAAGAAGCAGAACGTGCGTGGATTAGAAGCGCATCCTAAATACGGGCTGGAACTAATGAGGCTTTTCTTTTCACCATCAGAGAAAGTTTATTACAGATACTTCAAAGGCAGTTGGCTTAGTGAGCACTGGAGGTGGGTCAGAGAGACATTCTTTGCGGTGATGCTCAGCATAAAAACAGGAGCATTCATAATGGAACAGTTGAACTGGATAGGAAAACATAATAATCCATTACTCAGGAAAACTCTGAGGAGAGAATTAAACCTTAAAATGAAAAAGAGGGGAAACAGAGGAAAGGTATATAATCTAAAAATAGAATCCCTCAGTTATTTGTATTTTTCTACAGAATGTGTGTGCGCTGTGCACACTTTTCATTTGTAGCTCTGGCCACGTCTCTAAATCCTGACCTGTGATAACACTGCGCTATCAACATTTCTTCATTGGCTTCAGCAGAGGCTGCCCAACTGAATGCAGCCCATTAGCAGCGCTGAAAGCACACTGATTACCAATGTAGGTGTCATTAAACTGAGGGATGCTGCACACACCACTGAGCACCAAAAATGACACGGAAAGGCCTAGATGACTAACAGGGAGGGTGGGGAAAAAAGAAAAAAAAATCACCCTAGAGAAAGCACAAGTTAATAAGCTCAAGGAATAGAAATCAAAACATACAGAAATAGTGAATTGGAAGGAAATTGGTGGAAAGCTGCATGCTAGAAAAGATCTATCAACACAAAGAAAGAGCGATGAGCTGTTGTTCCTTCCTCACGTCTGAGAGACAGAAACGCCCTGGCTCTCTCCTCCCCTGTGAGGCTCCCTCACACTGCGCCCGGCTGAGTTAGATCCTCCTTGCTCTAATGCCAAGTCCTGCTTGAACTTCCAGTGATGTGAGAATAAGCTCCAGTCTCCCGAACACTTAGTTGCGCACAGGGTAGGTGCTGATGGTAGATACAATATCTGCTCCTGTAATAGCTCTGTATAGCTAAACCGGGCTGTTTCCTTTACAACCCGCTGCTTTCCCCCCAGCTCAATCTCCTAGCGGTTCACAAGGAATCACATCATTTCAGGCAGTACATTATCATCACTAGCTGTTTATACTGCGATTGCTTTTCAAGAACAGGGTTGTGCAAATTATAACACAGGCTACAACATACATAGTAAATAAAGGGGAAAGTTAAACTGGGGTTCAGGCATATGCAGACAAATCCCATGCTATTCCAGTTTAAATCAAAGCTACCCAACCTTCTCTTTCATGATCACCAAGTCTATTTACATTTGACATTTTCTAGCAGTCTGGTTCATTATTATTTTTTCTTGATTTTTAATGGCATCTCATGGGTCTTTATGTTCCAGGGAAAAAAAATACATCAACCATTCTTCTGTTTTTATATTGAGCATAGATGGTAACATTATTTATGTCAGATTTCTGCTGATCACTACGTCTATCATCTTAAGACAAGAACAACAAAAAAGCACATCTGTATATGTACTGCTTTTAATTAAAAGCTGGATCCTCATCTCATTTGTACCAACAAAAATCCAAGGATAACTTAAATGAAGGTAATAGAGTTACTCTGCATCCACAGTAACATAATATCTAACATCTCGTAAGTGTCTTGAAATCTTCATAGGTAGCACTGGGTTTTTGCCCATGTTCTTGCAAAATCCTCTGCTAAGAAAAAAAAGTATATTTGAGTATATTAACTCTACATTACTAAAAGCTTTTGGTGGGATCTCAGGGGAAACAGTTACAATGTCCTGCTATCTCAATATACCTTCTCACCAACAGCACTAAATATAAAAAGCGCCTTCCCCCCACCCTCCTCTGCTTCACTACCACAGCAATTAAATAACTGGTTTCAAACTTTATATATTCTATGGCTAGAAGGGAAGGGTGTAATATAACCACACCTGTTTTCCCTCTTAAGGGTCATTAGTACTAATTACTTACAACTTCACTTATGGCAACTGCTGGATGGTATTCAATTACTTTCTATATACTGTTCTGAAAGATCTAATCCCACTTGCAAGGCAGGAAACAGTTATCAAGTAAAGTTGCTTCAAGCTGTCTAGTTGGCTTTACAACTGTGGTAGTACTTGATCTTGATTCATCTGCAAGAGTAATAGCAGTGGGCCCTGTTCCAGTGGACCCACTATGAAAAAGGCATCAGAACTAGAAAGCTCCTGGGAACCAGCTCGTGTTTTGTCTGACAGCTCGGATAGACACGGGCAGTGTGCAGAGCAGAACAAAAAGTACTAGCTATTTTGGATGGCTTAAAAAGCATATTGTTAATGCTTTATTTTTGTAGAAGTGGACATATAAGCACTCTTAAAAAAAAAAAATCCAAAGCTCCCTGCCTTAAATCATAACTCTCCTCTCTCTGCTTTGAACTTGAGTTGCGACTTTCTTCAGAGTTTAACATTGCTTTTTCAAACACTGGTCACAAGAGGACCAAAATAATGAAAGGTGCTCTCCAGGCCTCAACACATTTCCCAGAGATTTCTAACCCAATCTTTAGTTCTTAATTTGGTAATATGGAGAACTTAAATATCGTTAGAGAAATGGTTAAACATCTTTTTCTTCCACCAAGGGATAAATTAGGACTAATCAGGGCTTGGGATCACTAAAATCAAATTTATTCTAGCTTAGAATCTGCTTCCAAGTTTCAGTCCAAGAAATTACCATTCCCCCATCTGCCTTCAATGTGAAAGGCAGAGTTGCACAGCAAGGTACCCTAGAGCAATATATTTCAACCAAGTTAGTGCAAGACTCACACCACTTACAGCTCTGTGTTCATTAGCAAACAGGATCTGTTCATGACTGAGTCACTGAGGAGAGCAAATCTGATACATAATCAAATGTGGGCACAGAATGACATTTCTATTGCATTAGCCAGAACACATGATTTGGAGTTTATGCTGACTTTAAGCTTGCTATGACAAGACAGATGGTATCTGATCCAGAATAAAGTTTCTCAGAATAGAGTTAATCCATTAACATTTTTCAAAAGAAGTGAACCACTCAGTTTATATCAGATTAGTACTCAGTTCTAGATGGCTACAGCATTTTGATCCAGTTCTAAGATCCCTAATTTTGTATCTACTCTGTCATTGAAAATGGCCTCTGTCAATAAGATGTTGTACCTCATAATTTTTGTGTTTTTCAAGGGAATTGAATTTTCAGGGAAGCAGTGTTTTGGATAGCAGTCTGGTGAAATGTGTCTTGCCAGTTGAGAGAGAGCATGTTCCAGGAAGAAACTGCAGATGGACCTTGGGTCTCTGTTGCTAATGTTTGTAAGGCTGTATAGAAAACACATAGTGATGGGAAGATAAGAAAGGATTCTTTTTACAGCCTGCTAAGGTTTTTAATGCTCTATAAAAAACATATGGTGATGGAAAGATAGGAGAAGGGTTTTAGACCATAAGAAAGTTGAAAAACAACACAGTTCAAACAGTGGTGTCACATCTGCAATGACAAAATGGCCTTGAAGCACATAGAGAACTATTTCCACATAAATACACAGATAGCCAGATGTAGTGTTTGCTGTCCATGTTTTATGTTACTGACTGAACAGGCTACATCACCCTAATCCTGATTATAAGTTCCATATCGCCAATATGCTCCCAAAGGCAGAGAGCAGGATAAGAAAATAAAATAACTTCTATTTTCTTACAGGACTGGCCAAGAGCATATTGTAGCCTGCAGCTCTTCCTTATCTTTGCTTCACTTTAAAAGGACATCTGCATGAATTCTCTCTCTGCACAGGGTACATATTCTGGATCTAGATCCATTCCTCACACACAATCTTGTTTCTTTACCTGACCTAGCCTCACAGAACAAGCAGAGTCAAGTGACACAAGAAAACCAAAATCCCTCATGAAAGTTAAGGAATTTAAAAGAAGTCTCTGTTAAAAAACTTTAAAAGATTTTATACAAAAGGAACCAGCTGCCTTAGCACTAGCACTAGCTAACAATTTTGAATGTATTAGGTTATGTCCATTATTTGATATTTCTCTTTAAGAAAATAAAGGTCTAATCCGGCCACAACACTTCACTATAAGCCACAGAGTTTACAGCAAGACTGCCAGCATGAACAAGAAGAGGCTGTAGCAGGCTGTTCTGCATCAGAAGGGGAAGAACGGTTCAGAGAACAGATTTGTACTGAATGCAGCTAGTTAGTAAGATTAATGATGAGAAATCTCACTGCATGGTGGTCAGTCTTCAATAATTTAATTGTAACAGGAACTAATTTCAAGCTTATATAAAACTGCCCCTAAAGTTGACTAATATCTTTTCATGGGATAGAAGTCAAAATGTCATCATGATGCAAAGGAAAAAAGTATTTACAGTATTTAACACTAACCTCTGACTGTTTCATTTGAAATTTGTTGACCAGAGAAAGGAGTTGAAGAAGAGTAAGGAGGGAATTATGCCAAACAATTTTGATGAGATTAGATAGAATGGGTCTCATTTGGAAGCTTCAAAATTATGGAGGGAATTTCTAACACCATAAAAATCAACATCAAGAATAAGGAGTACCCTGGGATGTCTCTGAAAAGGTTAGAAGGAGGCATTCCGAAAGCAGGAACTAGATCCTGTATCCCACAGAGATCATCAGTCTCAGGTAGGGCTGAGAATCACAGAACGGAGTCTGGAGTACCAGGTTTGCTGGTAACTTAAAATAACATCTTAACTTCCTGGAGTTCCCAGTTTCCTATTGTCCCTTGGGAAGGAGAACTATTGCAAGTCTTCAGAGGAAAACTGTTATTATCTTTAAAACTGCATATTAGGAATGTAAATGTTTTTTTAGTCAATGATGTTAACTCATCATGCTGTACAGATAGTTTCGACTTTCCCCATCACAATAGTGATAATAACAACAACCTCCACAGCTGTCAGGCTATGCTTAGTCTATTTTCTTCCCAAATAAGTTGTGTGGCTTGCCATTAAAACCTGAACCTGCAGCAGTGTGAGCTCCGCAATGGGTTGCTAGGACAGAAGGTTGGCACTTGGACCATTCCCATTCAGTTTTGATGATAAAGACGCACAGTAATCCATCAGAAATTAGGAACGTTGACATGCTTCCAGGGGTCCGTTGCCCTAGGACAGCCTAGCAAGGGAGTTGATGAAGATGCAGATTTCTTGAAGGAAAAAGCGCTATTTCCAGTCTTCACAAGCCCAGAGGCCTTTACAGAGCGCAGCTGCTAAAGATATCACACAGGGAAAGTGAAAGGCCTTGACATAGACAGATCCCAAACAATTTAGGGCCTGACAGCCCACAGCTAACACCCTGAAGCTCGCAGGCTATCAGTATGCAGCCGGGATGGGCTCTCAGCGTGAGGCAGAGCTTTGTCAGAGCGCTGCCTCACGCGGCAGCTCTCCCTTCAGCCGCCGCGTAGTCTCGAGGAGCACCCCCATGTCGAGCACATTAAAGGAGTCCGGTCTTTCGATAACTGTGATCATGACAAGTTGTTTTTATACTAAGTCACTGGTACGTGTTATAAACCCTGGCTCCTCTTTCGGTGTCTTTGTCTGAGCATTGGCTCATGTGGTCTGATTAGCCAGCCCTGCGCTAAGCTCCCTACTTCTGACCTCCCAGATAAGCCACAGAAACTTACAGTTATATTTTCTCCATTTTCAGGCATCCACTATCCCAGATTTTTGAGGATATTTCACAATATTCTCCTTTTTTTTGTTGTTTATTACATTGTTTGGATGCTTATGGAACCCCTATAGTGCATTAGGACATTTTTGCAAAAAAAAAGACCAATTTTAAAGACACTATATGAAGAGGATAGAAAAAAAAAAGGTCTCATAAAAACTGTCACCCACCATAGCATGTTTCTATGGTAATACAAGACTGCTTTGGGTTGTTATGGCAACTAAACCTTTAAAAGCAATAGCATAAAGCCAAAGCAAAGAATCACAGGAATGGGACTTCATCACTGCTCAATTTTATAAATTATTGTCAAGCCTCCTAGCCCACGGAAAGGCTAGATCAGTGATTAAAGCTCTTTAGGACGAGGAAGAAAGCCACCTGGCTTCACAGCAATGAGTTTGCTGAGAAGTTCTTACCACTATCTTCTAAAAAACTGGACCAGGAGGGCTGGTCCAGAAAGGGAGCTCCTGCACCATATACAGCAGAGCAAACAATAAATAGTGACGACAGTGACAACAGGACTAACCCTTGGTTGCAGCCACGTGGGGGTGATATCTGCAGTACCCATCTTGAAAGAGGCAAAGACCTCACTTACTTACTTACACTGAAACAGATGCAGAGCAAGCTGTTTAATGATCATGTATACCTCACTATCTGATTGGCAAGATTTTTTCTTATAGTCAGATGCTGCTGCCAGGAATATGCAGGAAATTTCTAGAAACACACACTTGCTTCTATATGGTTGCACAAAAATTTGCTGTGGTATATGACAATTTATGCCAATCTCAGGTTCAAGAGGCTTCAAGAAAAACAAGTCTTCACTAACTTCACATGTGTTTCTATTCCTCCCTTTCCCCAGTCTTTCTTTCCTGCTCCACATTCCATATATTCATTCCCATTCTTCACCTTCACACTGTTTTCTTGTTTACCTACCACTACTGCCCCCTTTCTTTAATTATGTTTGAAAGAATCATATGATCATGAAAATGATACTGGCAGCGTGCAAATGTCTGCCCAAGTGCCTCTAACCTCCAACCCCAGCACTGCATCCCTGTCCTGCCCTGCTTACGCACGTCACACCTGGCTGAGGTCACTCAACTCTTTTCACTTGTGACCTATACAGGGTCTCTAAGAGTTGAGGGGGGCATTTTTAAAGACTGCTCCCCCAGCAATTACATCTATTTCTGTTAGCCTCAACGAAGCTGTAAGGTTGAGCAAGAATGTTTATGTTAATCAGGGAATTCAGGAGCTGGACTCCCTTACTGATGTAAGCCAGAATCATCCAGGTGACGGCTGCGTTTTATAAAGCCAGTTTCTGCCAGCTGCGATGTGCTCTCTCAGGTTTTTAGGATACTTGTATAGGAACATTCAGATGACAATTTCTTAGCAATACTGGAAGCACCTGAATCTCAAGATACTGTAAAAATTGGTGGCAAAATGACTGTAAAGTATGTTGGCAAAAAGCCTGTAGATAGTGATGGAGAATGCCACTTGGCACCTGCAATAATCATATCCCGAGGCATGCAGGAAAGACATATTATTACTGCCTATTAAATCTAACATTTGCAGGAAGACATGGTAATGTCATGAATTAATGAAGTTCAGGAGATCCTGAGCCAGCTTCGGAGGTGATGTGCATTTCACTGAGTTGGTCTCAGCACAAGCTTGCAGACATTTTATGTTGATGGATCAGGGCAGAAAAGTGGTAGCAGAGAGTTAGAAAAGTGGTAGCAGAGAGTCAGTCAAGGACAACTTTGTGTGAGAGAAGGTAGTATGGTCCATTTTACTGCAGTGTTTCAATCCTGCTCAAGGTTATCAGTATCTCCACAGGGAAGCAGTAGGTATGTGCTAGGTCCTCAGCCTTTGCACGGTTCATGGTCTGGCCTATTTATCAACAGCATCACTAGATGTTATAACACCTTTTCTGCTACACCTCCACATCTGTCCCCACCATGCAAATCCTCTGGGCATGTCAGAATAGCACTCATTTGACAGGTCTCCCAGACCCTTACTGAACAAAAAACCCCAACATCCCCAAACACATACACAAACAGCTTCTCCTGGTCTGCCACCAATTAACGACTCTTCAGAACCTGTTCTTCTGACATGTTCAGCCCCATCTCCCCAATGAGCCTCTGTACCAGCAAGACCAGAAGCTTGTTTCATACCAAAGTGAAAATATGGTCAGGTTAGATGTTGAGACCCTTTTAAACATTCAGGCAGGGCAAAGGGAACATAAACTGATCTGGTTCTTTACCAGAAAATGTAGAAAGTGCATCTAGTTTACTGTCATTAACTCGCACTCCATTTACCACAGCCATGAATTTTGCACTTCAAGTCCAAATCCTACTCAGGAACAGCCCTTGTGCAGTGCAGGATCACCCCTCTTTATACCTAGCTAATAATTCTACAGCAACTAAATGCATGTGGACTCATTTGTTGACTGTATACTTGTCAATCATGTTTTTGAATGCATTTGCAATGGTGATGACGAAAATCCTTCTCCTGTTAGCAGCATCTCAATACATGGAAAAGATTTACTTTGAGGAAAGTGTTAGAGGAAGAAAAGCTCCTTCATTTAATTGAATTGCTTGGCCCATGCTAAAATTCAAAATAAAGATTACTACACAGGGCATGAAGTAAAGCAAGCTTGAGCTTCAAATTGCATAAAAACACTTGGGAGATGCAGAGTGAATGGAATCACTACAACATATCTCCTTTCTTTTAGCTTGAAGGTTTGAGTAAGGGGTTCATTGGACACTGAGCTCTCCAGAATGCTTGGAAAAAGGAAACCTATTTCTAGGTTTCCTGAATGATTCTATATTATTTAATTATTTACAGATTTTATTTACATCTCTTAACTCATGTTACTCATGTTACTGTCCACGCCTCTTGCACATGGTGTACTTTTGCACACCCGTACCTCAGTTGCGTAATAAATTGGTTTAATTTTGTATGTTCCTTTCCCTTCTCTCTAGCTGCATACAGAACAATATAATGAATTCAATTCTGCTGGGACGATCCTACCACTGACCTCTGGGCAATACCTTCCTCCTTCTGTGTCACTGGACTCTATGCAAATTCTTCTGCTGCCAAGGGCAGTATCACAGACATGATTCATAGCATGAAACCAAATACAAGAGCTTTGTGATTGGAAATGAGGCTCTAGTTACTTAAAAATATAGACTGCTAATGAAGAGCAAGAAAATCTTGCAGAACATGTCTGGTTAAGGGCAGAAAAAAACAAACCAAAACAAACAGAATACCAAGTTATAACAATTAACTTCACAGAGAAAACCTGGGCCTTAGGCACAGAAACCTATCTATTAAATAACATTCCTTCTTTAGTCCAAGTAATATAATTATTTAAAACTTAGAGTAAACTTCATTTGTTAGGTGAATGATCAGTGTGTCTCATCTCCTTGGCTATTTCACATATGTAAAGCTGAATCACCATTGCATGTTAGAACTGCAATAATGGACAGGAGGGAATGCAGAAACAACTAGCGGACAGATTAGTCTTGGGCTTAATTTGTGTGCTTCACCTCAAGGAGATTAGCTAAGACTGGGGCTTGTTGGTTTGTGTTTTTAAATAACCCTCTAGGAAAGAAAATGTAAATAAGTTGAGCTTTGCTAGGGCAGGAGTACTAAATGGATCTGTGCTGAGTATCGGTGAGTATTGGTGAGCCACGGATCTGTTACTGCAGGAGAGGGTGAGTAGGCTGCAGGCAAAAAAAATCAATCCAAAACGTCTGTCAGCAGTCATCAACTCCTGGATAATTTGCTTTTTTTATTGTGCGGGTTGGGGTAGGGGGTTATTTTTATTTTCCACCTCAGCCTGCTCTCTCCCTCTGTTCTCATCGGTTTTCATGCAGCACAGCCTCCCAATGACTCAGGCTTCCAACACTGGCATCCATTTCCCAGAATTGCTCTTCTCCTCCACTAAGAACAAATACACAGAACAGAAGTGCTCCTTCTCCCAGGATCTACCCTCTGGGAGCTGCATGTTCCAGCCTCGGAAAAGTCACAGCTTGTGCCAGCCAAGGGAGATGGGGGCATGCACTCTTGCTCCTGCAATGACTGGCTCTGCCCAGACTTCTTTCAACCAAGATCTGCAAGGCAATTCAAATGCTATAGGTTCATTCTCTACAGTTGGTGTACTTGAGATTAATACAATTAAAGACTCTCTAAATTTTGAAGAAAGAGTACAGAGGAGACAAAAAAGACTTATTTGCTTTAGCACTGGGTGAGTCATACGATGTTTAGTTTGGGTGTTTGATACATCATAGCATCCAACCCAAAAAAGACAGCTGTAGAATGAATGACAGGTTAACAAAGACTGAAGAAAAATACAGCATAAAAACATCAGATTGATGCTGAAGAGGTAGAAAATAGTCCTCAAAATTTCTGTGTTGTCAACAAGATTATATTACAACTCATATAACATGTGCTTGTTTATTCTTCTGAAAGCCCCAGCTGTGGAATCAGAAGATCACAAAGGAATATCAACTATCATTTTTAATTAAAACAGTCCTAGGTCTCCTGGGACAAAGTCTGAAAAAAGGACCAAAGAGTACCTCTGAGAAAACAATATGGAAACAAAAGAACCACTTTCTTATTTCATTTTAGAATCTCCCCCACCACGAGTTGCACCCAGTTTCTATACACTGTTGGCCTTTAAACTCTAAATATTTCTTTCTGGTGGTAGAAACAGACAAAACACTATTCAGCTAAGAAAGAACCACGGATATTTCCCAAACTGTGACATTCTATTTTGGGGGCAATTAATAATTGGATCTTTCTGCCTTTGTCTCTTGTCACATTAAAACTCATAAACTAGTATGTACACATGCTGATGATTACAATAAACTCTCTTCCTTAGAGCTTATTTAGTGAGGTCAACTTTCTTACATGCTGCTTCCTCAATAAAAAAATATCATGGCAAAGCAAAATGGCAATTAGGAGGAAAAAAAAAAAGGCCTGAGAAGTGTTTTTTTTTTCTTTGATCCACAAAATCATCAAGTCTCATATATTTGCTTGATCCCCTCCAAATTAAAAATAAATAAATAAATCAGCAAAGTTCATTTCCAGTCATGTTTATGAGCTTGTAATTTTTCAAAATGCCCTCAATCCATCCTTCCTTTGGTGTTTCAGAGAGATAAACCATTGTTTGGTGTTCATTCCTATAGTTTCTCATGCAAGTCATACAGTAGCATCAAGAGGCAGAGGAGGACCATACCCTCTGCTTTTCTACTAACTACAGATAACAAATCAGATTCTTTATCAATGAAGCTTCAAAAATTCTGCAGCAGAAAGAAAAAATCAGGACAAAATAATTGGCAATAGAAAATAAACTGATATAGACTCCACGGGGACCATTTCAAAGAGAAAATCTATTTCATTTGTGGAATAAGCCTAGGATGAGCTATATACTGTAGCGTAACCATTAAACACTAATACAAGCCTTTCAGAAACTAACAGATGTTCTTTTTAAGAGCAAAGACAAGTGCCATTCGGCCTTTTTAGACACCTATAAAAATTCAGATAATTTTAAGCTATTTTAATAGCTGCCTGACTATTCTATTAATGTACTCTGCTACCAAGTGATCCTGTTTTCTCCACACAAAGCCTGACTCATACTGTGGATTTTTATATGCAATAAGGTGCATGTTGCTAATGCCTTCCTCTTGATTAGTAAGAAAATGGAAACCTATTGTAGTGACCAGAATGAGCAGAAAGATCACTGCAGAATTTAACACAAACCCGGTGTCAGCCTGCAGAGATCCCGTCTCAAAACTATACATGGAAGCTTTAATGATTTGGTGAGCGTAAACTGGCAGGCTAAAGCACAGAACCTATCGAGGAACAATCCTGTGGATCAAACCCTGGCTTCAGAAATAAGCAAAAATGAATTTTAAATTTTCATCTTGAAAATATTCAGTTGGCAACAACTAGATATTTTATATCCTCACCAGACCAGCATACCTATAAAGAGTACAATCTTTGTGGAAGAAGAACCTATTATTAAGACAGCATTTCACCGAGAGAGGCAAATTCGGGGAAAATTTGTACCGCTCCTGCTGACTCTGCCTGACTGTCACTGGTGCCATCAGCATTTCACTTTTCGACACACTAAATTTACTCAGAAAGTTATGCATGCATTTGATATTACAGCTGTACACATAACAGTTCTTGTAGGAATATTGTTACTAAACCACTACAGAGGAGATGTTGAATTTTGTGATGGCTGTGAGGTTTTTTTTGGTAGCATTTTTTCCTAAGGAAGCTGCTATAATAGCACAAACATAGACTGCAGGCACCTGCAGCAATATGCTAAAGCACCAACATACTTAGTGTTTACAAATATAGAGATTGACTATGTGCCAATCCTCTTCAACTGTGGCCACTTGATCCTGCACCAAAATTGTTGCTGACCTTCTCTGGCATTTATGATGCCAATATGGATTTTTATCATTGTCTGAGCTTTTGACACAAAGCAAACAGTTTCTATTGCATGTTTTTATGTAAGCAAAGTACAAGTATGGGGATTTCAGCTTCTCTAGCAATCTTGGCATTTTTCCTCTTAGATGCCTGGTTAATGCATCTGTAGGTGCATTAACAGAGTAGGTGACTCTGTTTTAATGCCTTAACTGGGTTTCCAAAGAAGACTTAGTTGCACAGATAAATAGTCATTGTAGTTTAAGTTCTGCAGAAGACTCGGCCTATGTTGAATTACTTGAAATACACTACTTATCTACTAATTACTTTCTTAAAAGTACTTAAAATATTTACTTAAGCACTCATTCCTAAAAGTATGCAAAAGAATTACAACATTAGCCAGCTAGACAATATTGTGAGACTGATATATAGCATTAGGGCATCAGTGCTCAATGTAGCCTCTGAGCTACATTGGTACATGGTATTTAGAAATACCATGGCCTTAGATGTGGTATTCAGTCTAACACAGAGGCCCTCACTGCTTATCTCGCCAGGGATTATTTCAGGTCTCACTGGTGGGTCTCAGTTGTGACTCACACGAAGCAATAGCCTAACAGATCTACGTACAGACAAGAACTGCCACATGACACTAAGCAATAAAGTGCAATAAAGCACAAAAACAAGTCTCTTCTATAAATATATACAGCACCCAGGACAGGGAGACTATGATCCTATCTGGAAAGGCAACCTGTAAACAATAACTATTATGATTTTTGCAGTCAGATCCCCAATAAATTCACAGTGCCATTAAAGTGAGTGCTCTTGATAAGCCATATATAACAAACAATTAAATTCAAAATCAGATGCTTGGAAAAAAGAAACTGCATTTCACTATCAAGAAGGTGGGTGAGCAAGAATAGTAAAACAATTAGCATATGTGGCCTTTAAAATAACTTAAAGATTGATGGCAGAGAGCATAGCTCTGGACTGGTTCTTTTCCCGGAAGAATTCAGACAGTTTCTGCAATAAAGGTATATTGGTTACACCAATCCTTGCTGTCTTAAACACTTTGCAGCACTTTATCCAAGAGTGCTCACAATCTAAAGTCGCATTCTGCTGCCCTTAGGCTAGATGGTTTCTCAAGTTTAGAACTGCCAAAATCCAGTGAAAGATGATCAGAAAACCTAATAGGTGTCAACTAAGTCACAGACAAGGTGCATGAAGAGTTATCTTCACCAGAGTGGCTGCAGTCTCACACCTTTGAGGTAAATATTCTTGAGGTATTTATCTATCCTAGAGAAACAGTCTGCTTATCTTTGAGAGAGTAAGGGAGAATGAGGATAAAGTAGAAATGCCCAAATCCCATTTGAAAAGCTGGATCTGATTCATGAAATCTCAGTAACTAGTTCCCAAAGACAAACTTATGCATAAAGACTGAAACTTTCAGATAAAAGTAGTAATAATTATACAACCCCAAAAATGTCATGAGGAGCCTCTAAAAATCACATTGCCTGAGAGACACTGTTTCAGGCTACTGAAAAGAGGTGTGAATTCCTTCCAAAGCCTAAAGTTGCTACTTCAAAGAAGAGAATTTCAAATAAATTCACATATGTAAAAACTTAATTTGTGCATTCAGCTACAGAATAGTTAAAACATTTATTGTAAGGGCATATGCAAAGAGCTTATCAGAAAAGGGCAGAAAGAGCAATAATTTAGAAAGGGATATTGCTCCTTTTTTCCATCTAGAGAGTGAATGTAATAATAGTTTTTTACCAACTAAAATATTAAGTTACTATGTGTGTAAGGGCCTGATCTTTTCAGCAGCTCTTGGGATAGGCGGAAGAAGCAGCTTAGTGGAACAGAGATACTAGATACCCCGGGTGCTATTTAAAACATTGCCTTTCCACGCAGAAAATTGGACCTGGCTATACTACAAGATGGCCCTGAGTCTGAGTTTCTTCCAAGAGTACTCTCTAGAAAAAAAAAGAATTTAAGCAAACAGTGCCTCTTAGTCATCCTGTTTGTCTGGGAAGAAAAGTTGTTCTGGGCACAGAAAGACTCACAGACTCTAGGACCTTCTCTCTCTTTCTCTGCGTGGCAGGAAATTGGAAGAGACTTTGCTGTCTCTTATCTCTTACCTGCCATCACCCCACAGAAGGAAGCTCTCTGCTTTCCTCTGCTGCTTGCTGTGTAAAGTCTTCTGCTTGCTCAATCTCAAGTGAAAACAGGTTTTAATGGATAATTCTAGCCAACAATTGAGTGTCTGAACTTTTCTAAAAGGACAATCAGAGGTTCTAAAATTACTCTCCAAGCTGGGGTAGGGTACAGTGTCAGACTCCTATGGAGGTTGTAAGTTCCTATCACTGGAATGTTCTTTCTTTTTTGTTTAAGTAATATTTTAACTGGCACGCTAGATTGCTCCAAAGAAATCCGTAACTTAATTGGGACTTCTTGGGGTGGGAAAAGCAAGGAGATAACTAAAACACTAATTTAAAAAAGATACTCTAGAGGGTTACTTGAAGTTAATGCCATAAAACATCATCTGAAGTGACATCATCAGAAGAAAAAAAAAGTAACAGAGGACAAATTAAGAATCATTATATGATTAAAAAAAGTATTTTTCTAAGCTGTTGTGAGTCAAAGCCAGATTTTGCAAGTTTTTGAGTGGTTGCATCCGTATCTCTCCAACTTAACTACCCTCACTTTCCAGATCATCTGTTCCCAATGAATCCCACTTTCCTAATGGATCTCCAACCCGTGATGCAGGCTGGAGCACAAGCTTAGGTTATGATCCTTACTCTTCTCTTTCTTCGCCAAGCTGCAGGGTCACTTTGGACATACATCCCTTCCCAAGTCCTCTCCTACCCCACTCAGCTCCTGGGGGTAGGGGATTGTGCCATTCTTTTTTTTGCAAGCCACATGGTCAGGGAGATCAGCAGATGCAGGCAACAAACCAAAGTTATCGCTAGGCTTAAAAATATAGTGGAGAAGCAGGTAGTCATCAGAGATCAAAAGACAGACCAGACAACTAACAAAATAATTCTAAAACAATTTCCTGGCTTGAGGGCCATCGCTTGATTTTTGGCATTGGGATCATGACAAGTATGTTAGGAGGATGGGGAATAATTCTGTCTCTGTGTGTGTTAAAGTTTCCCACAGCCCCGACCAGCTGAACCACCTTGCCTAGCTGTCTAGAGACTTGGACTCACACTTGCTTTTTAGCTTCAAATAATCATTCATCTTCCATCTTTTCTGCTTATATTATTTTTCAATCTTAGGTCTTCCCCCTGCTTCATATTCCCTTCTTTACAAGTAGCTTTTATGCTTGTAAGCATATGCTTATGCTTATCCTTTCCTCAGTAAAAAGGAGAATACCACTGCTGTGCATTCACTGAAACCATGGAGGGAAATTCAAGTGAGATGATCCCACATATTATCTTAAGTTCCATTGCAATATCTTTGATCATGCAATGCTCTATGCCCAATTTCCCTTGCCTGCTATAGCGTGCTAATATAGCAAATTCAGTAAAATATCACAGTAATGTCACAATAGAGCAGAGTGGAACAGTACAATAGCTCAACATTAGCCCCTGTGCATACACTTAAATTATTGTTGTCAAGGTATATATTTATATGAAATTCAGTGCAGAGAAAGGCTTCATGAAGAGTCTTTAACAAA
Source organism: Tinamus guttatus (assembly GCF_000705375.1). Next base: position 108,263 of record NW_010582668.1, on the reverse strand, counting down.
ATCTATAGAAGAGGAAAAACTTTATATTCCTCAATGAAGCAACAGTTTGCAGCTGGCTCAGTAAAGTAAAAGATGATTGCTTCTGGCCTCCTGAAGGGATATCAATATTTCCAAAGACGAGAAAGGAATTCATTGAGGATCAAGCACTAGAATTGATTCCTTGACCACAGAGCTGAAGTTAGCAGCTACTGCCTTGTTAGCTGGATACTGGGAAAGTCAAAGAGACCGTACCAGTATGGGATAAGTACATTAAATGTACTCTTCTTTCTTTTCTATCAATCATCTTTGTACCTGGGTTGTCTATTTTGGCTTTTGTAAATAAATACTTTCATTTGCTTAGGCTGAGTTTTGCTTGAGATGATTTAAACAGAGCTGACTAATACCAGCCCACAGGTCTTCCAAGGCTGCAAACCTTCAAACTGTGACGTCTCTGCATTTACCAGAACTCCCAAACGTGTTCCAGGGCGAACAGGAGCACAACAGGGCATGTCTCTAACTCTGAAAAAACGTAACACTGCGGTGCAAGGCAAATAAGTAGCTTCAATAGGAAATGTTAGCCGGGAAAGGGCTCTGGCTTGTGACACGGCAGCAATCTTCTTTGTAACAACCCCCTTAATGAGTTACTCTGAAAATGTCCTTTCTTGATCAAATTCTCAAGAAAATTTTCAAGGAGCTGTGGGACCCATGCATACATAGAGAAAACTTCTACAGGTGGTTACTTGCATCCAGAGCATGGTATCAATTCATCAACAGAAGCAATACTAAGTATAATTCATTTCCAATACATAAGTAATAATTCATTTTTATTCACAAGCAAAAATCTGTCCCATTCATCCTTCTCTCCAATTCAAATACCATTTTAATACATTCACTTCTGGTGGCAACAAGAAGTTATATTTAAAATAATAATTAAAATAATAAAAAGTAATATAAAACAAGTTCTCTTGAGTGCTGAATAACTAGAGGCATTTAAAATGATGCATGAATAGAGAATCCTCATAACTCTTTCTTTAAAAACATACTGTATTCTCACTCTCACCTCTTTCAAATAATTAGACCAATAATACAAAGAAAGAGATAATTAATGTTGTCAACCATTCCATATGTAAGATTGTTGAGGAAAACAATGGAACAATGGATTCAAGGATGGAACAATTATATTCAAACATCAGAACACGAAAGAGTGAAAATATTTAACAAGTCTCAGTCAGCCCTCTTATCCCCGCTCTACCGCTTACTTTAGCAATCCATTGTCCCTCCCAATAAATCAAGAAATTAAAACATCTTTAGAATTACCTTTGAACTTGTGAAAGACGGCCCATAGCTCAGCAATGTCAGTGGCAAATGTTATGTCTGTGTCGAGGACAATGACGCGCTCAAGATTGGAAGGCAGCGTCTTAGTCAGAACCAACTTCATCAGCCCGTAAATACCAGAGTAGTGTTTGTTGGGGATCCAAGACACTTCCGACTAACAGGAAACAGAAAGTAGAAAGAGGAAGAAAAAAATAAGCTTCATTAGGGATGAATTATTTTAGGATCAAATCTTTTCCTTACACCAGTTTCTCGTAATAGTGGAAGTTCTCTAAGCAGCAGCAAAATCGAACCATAAAATGTTAAGTAGAAATACATAACTAAAATCTTAGTTTTAAATTAACTTCAGAAGATCTGTATTATGTTAAAATTTCTGAAGCCTTCAATAAAAACACTCTTTGAGACAAGTACTTCACACAACAGAATTAAAATTAGATCAGCCTCTTCAACCTGGTACTTTTTTTTCTGAGACATTTTTGTATGTCTTGACAAAACTGAAATACATGCTTAATCCAAAAAGCTAGGTGTATCATAACTTGATTTCCTTTTCAAACAAACCAAAAACTTTTGGGCTTGCCAATTCCCATTTTTTTTCCCTGACATATAAGCTGAAGTAACAAAGATATGTTTTTTCTTTTATGTTTTGCATATCTGAAGGTCACAATTCCAAAATGTTAGTAGCCATTTAGAACAATGACCCACAATGTTTCATAAAATTTGCTTCTTAACAATTCAGATATTACTTCAACTCTACATCTTTAACTTGTAACTAATTACACCACATCACACAAAGTAGAGAAACTGAAAAAAAATACTTTTGAACATTTTGTCTTTTATTTTTATATACAAAAAGGCCACATCCAAATACTTTATACAAATATATATATATATGTATATATGGACTAAACAAAAATTTGCTACAGCTTCCAAAATAAACTAGGAGACTAAATTTGCTATTTAATTGTGACAATGTCACTACGATACTTCATGGCCCTGAACCCTGTTTCATTTTCTTACTATGAGAGTTCAACTCTTAAACACCAAAAGTCACTTCTGGAAATGGCACAGGTGTTTTTGAAAAGTGGTTCCTATTGCCCACCTGAAGTTCCTCTCACTTTATGTTTTAAAGAGTATCCACTAAAAATCTGAGGTTTTTACTAACTTCCTTTAACTTCAATCAGTATTTCACCTACAGGGGACTTGAATGGAGTGGGGCTTCAGGATGTGGCCTAGCATCTTATACTTTGGAGAAGGTAGGCAGAAACAAATTGCATTCATAAAATTGAGAAGACATATTCTGTGGTTTAGCTGTCTCCTATCTATTCACTGACATTGTAAAGTTTATTATGTGAAACAACTTTTGCGCAGAAGAGTTAATTTCCTCTAAAGCCCCTCAAGAAAACCCTCGTACAGTAGAATGGGTTCCTAAACTTTACTTGGAAGTTGGAAGAGCAGTGGGACAGAGGCCAATAAGCTCTGCTTGGAGTGTACTTATCTTTTTGAATATAAAATAAGAAGGCATGTGCTGATGTTTGCTGACTTGCTACTTCCCCTTTAAAACACCACACAATTTTCTTCTGCATTCTCAGCTTCTGCACCAAGGCTGACTTTCCCCCACTGCTAAATTCATTAAAAATACCAGAGATACTGCAGCAAGCCTTCCAGCCAAACTTTAGAGGGAAAGGCAGGAACAGTCTGATGATCTTAAATCGACTCTTAATAAAAAAAGTACAAACTGAAGCATGAAATTGGCATTGGCGTTGTTACCTACATGCATATAAGGTATTTGTGCTTTCCTGTATGGATTTGCACTGTTAAATACCAAAACTAGCACAAGCAAGTCACCTGGCACAAGCCTCCAGAATTCTCTATAAGCCACCCTGAAAGACATTGGAGTTAAGTAATACATAACAAGTTTAAATTCATGGGCTTTAAAAGCTGTCTTTTTACTTCATCCTTGCTTGCCCTCATTCTAATATGTATGGTCCTTAGAAAAGAAATCTAGATACATGCTAGTATTAAATCTCTGAGCATACATAAATGAATCTCAATGTTCCTCAGAATTACTATTTTGAACTGACATCACCAAAACTCTATATGTGTGGTCTCAGTTGTCTCCTTTGCATGATAGCTGTAGGAAGAGACCATGAATCAAGGTGTCAGCGACCCCAAACTCTGGATGTCATCCTGAATTGACCACTTGAAATCTTTGTGCTAGACCAGCCACAGAGATCAGCTCTCTAATCATACGGACATAATAAAAGAGTTAGTGAAATTTTAGAGACTTGAATTTGCTTCTATTATTGCCTATCCCTAAGTTATTAACTTTGCATGGCATGTCTCTCATTTAATTAGTGCAAATGCAATACGGTGACAGAATAAACTTAATATGCTAAAGCAAATAGACCTAAAAAGACAGGAATTCGGCAGATTCTGGATAGTCTGAGACAAGCAGGGAAGGGAAGAAGGGGCTGGAAATGTAAGGGTCACCTACAGTGAGCCATTACTTACTTTGCCCTCAGGATTCCCGATACATAATTCAATTGCAATGCATCTCTGCAAGGAGGAGATTCTTGCCTGGCAGCTCACTTAGACCTGGTACTCAGAAGCAAAAAGGCTGCCATTCTGAGGCCTGATGGATGGCCTGAAAGGATCGCTTCTGAAAATGACAGCAACAGTCCCTATTCCAAAAGGTCTAGCAGAGCTGGCAAGCATGTGTATGATTTGTGCATGTGTTGAAGCCTGAACTGTCACCTGGTTCCATGTATCTCAAGCTTTGTCTCCCTCTGATGTAGAGTTGACTACAACATAAAGAGGGGTCCAAGTTAGTCCCAGCTTCACTATTCAAGAATAATGGCAACATTTCCAAACTCATGCCAAGGATAACTCCTAACCCTACACAACAGCACTGTGGAGACTCACTCTTTCTGCATCACATATAGTCTTACTAAAAGAAATAAAAGGACTGTTAAATAGACACTCAGTAGTCAAGAAATGCCAGAATTTGGGTTAATTAATCAGACTGTGCACAAATTATTGCAAAATTCAACAACCTTCATTCTATCCACTTTGATATAGATGTTGATATTTAGCCATTTAATTTTCTAAACATTGTCTAAATATTTTGCACAAGCCTTGAAATACTTTTTTTTTTCTGTAGTACAGTAAAAAATGATTAATATATGGGATATTTGTGAATCTCTTGCTTTACAATTAAATCAGAGTTGCTTTCAGAGAACAAACATTCCTAAAAGATTTAGTATGAATAGAAAAGCACAAAATTTGCCAAAGAGAAAACTGAAACAGAATAGTGGGATAGTTTTCTATTTGCATAATTCTTAACTCAGTATCAATACCACAGCTTATATCTTTACCATAGATACCTTGATCTCAAGATCTGGATTTCTGTTCATAGAAGGAAAGGCAAGAAGGGCATTTTGCTAGTGCTGACAAGGATTCTTCTTTGCCTTTTAGTAAGCTAAATCATGTAATATCTTCCTATTAAAGATCTTTCATTAGAATCATCCTTATTCTTTCCACAACGAAAGACTGAAGGGAAACTACATTATCTAATCTATTTAGTCTTTTTGGTATGAATACTGAAATGATATACCCATGAGTCCAAATGCCATGCACACGTGATTATTCTCATAAATGCTGGGCAACTGAGAACAAGAGCCTTCATGCCCACAGATTCTTCAAAAAATTGTCTTCCCTAACTCCGCTCAGGAAGTTACCTCTGAGGAAAGCTGCCTGTCTTACCTAGTGCTTGTTGACAGCCTAGCTCAGTTTTCTCACTACTGCTGTGATAGCAAAGATGTAGATGTTCATTGCAGTTAGCAGAAGCACCATTATTACAGAAAGTACCCTGATACAAACAAATACCATAAAAATGAAATCAACTCTTCTTGTTTCTGAGATGGTAGAGGGTAAAAGGATAACTTCCTTTCTGTTTGTGAATGAATTGTATACATTTCCATGGATTTTATGTATTTTTATTCTTAAAAACATTTGAGCCTGGTGGCCCACATATGGAGATAAGAAAACACAACACGTCTACCAAACCACCACAAATACATTAAATAAGAACCAGACTCTTGTAGTGCACTTGCTCAGACAACTGTATTTTGTCTTCCCAATTTTATTATTATTTTTCAAATAATGTTTCATGAACAGAAGATGGGGTAATTTGTGGATTTCCCATGTGAATACTTACTGCTAACTAGATGAAAGTGAAATTTCTATATGGGTGAGTAACTTTGATGTCTTTGAAAGGAAAGGAGATTTGGCCTTGTTTGGAAGGCACTATAAATATGAACAGACAGAAAATGGGAACAGTGATCAACAGGAGAGGTCAAAGAACTTAGGAATGCCTCTCTGGTATCAGATCAAAAGTCCATCTAGCTCAGGAGCCTATCTCTAATTGTGGACAATGGCAGGTGCCCAGTAAGGACTATAAAAACAGGAAAATTACACATCAATACTTCCCCCATAAATATTCTCAAGATTTGCAGCAATTTTCTGATCCAGAGATGGAAATCTTTGTCATTAATAGCATTTGATGGATATTTCCTTTATGTATTTAGCTGATTTTGGAAGCCCTGCAAATTTTAGCAAACATTAGATCCTGTAGCAAAGAGTTCCACAGCTTATTGGTAACTCCAGTTTACCTCCACCTATCTACCGGTTTCATTTGGCTTCCCCCAGCTTTTGGATTAGAGGCTTCAATATGCAATTATTCTGTATTTATATTCTCTATACCATTTTGTGGAATGCTGGATTTGGTCACGCTGAGTTATGTTTTTGATATACTGAATCAAGCCATACAAGTCTTTTTTTGTGTGTTTCATCTTTAGTTTTACAAAATCTTTTCGAGACATAGGGACCAGAATTGCTTGCAGTATTTACAATCTAGTGCTTCACATATTTGAACAACAGCGTAACACTGTTCTTTGCGTTTATTTCTGTTTCTTACCTAATAATTCCTGATGTTTGATTTTAATTTCTAGCTGCTAGACAGCATTGATTCAATTATTTTTCACAGACCTAGCAATACACCAAGGTTTTTTTACTGAGTGGTAATGGTTACTTCAGAATGAATCACTATACACGTAAAGTTAGGATACTTTTTTTCTCACGTGTCTTTTCATTTACTAACAACTGTTTATTATCACTGGGATATAGACAAAGATAATAGCTCTTAGATGTCTGTGGGAAATAGCATGTGAGGATGGATGACAGTATGACAGTAAGTATGTAAAAGAACAGGGCAAGTGCTCTGGTTGAGTGAGGAGAAAAAATACACTTTGAAACCATGTGTCAGGATAGAATACATACTAACATGACACCCTGTTTCCAAATATGATTTTTGTTGCACTCACCCTTCTTGTTGCTACAGTACCAAAGTTATGATAAATAGAACAGTAAGGTGAAGCTCAAGAGTAGAGAACTTATTTCACTTTTGCACTACTGCTGGGTTATACATATGCATTCTGGAAGATAAAATGGTACCTAGTTTGAAAAAAAACTCAGAGAAGAGAGAAACATTCAAGGTTATAGAGGAAAGCCAAACTAAAATTTGGTGGGACTGCACATTTTCCCTTATGCACTAGAGGTCCAAGTTTGCCAAAGTGCTAAGAGCTTGGCTTGCTATGTACTATGGACTGTGAATGAGTATGTAACATCACCATAAAACAGAGTGCTCAGAGCTTCTTCTAGCCAGCTACCAAAATGAGAGACCTTCCTTTCTTTTCCAAATACAACCTTTCCCCACTTAACCAGATCTACCTCTTGCCTCCTTATCAGAGGAAAATCTATCCTGACTCAGCTTGCAGTCCATGCAACTTCTTTTCGCCTGTCAAGTAATGTGTCTTCCCATTCTTAAAGAATTCCTCCCTATCTCACAGAATACAGCACTGGAGCAGTCCCCGAGCTGCAGAAAATGCTTCCTGTTTAGTGTGGTATGCATGTCCTTAAGCAACTTACATTGGTAAAAAAGCAACCTTCAATACTGTATTGATTTCTCACTATATTCATTGCATCATCCTTGATATTCTGGGGAAGAAAAATCCATCAAAACAATCCTCAGCAATAACTGAATGTTCCCCTCCCACACCAAATAAAATACATCCTTTCACCCTTCTGCCCAGCTGGCTTTCACAAACACATTTCCAGCATCTGTATCTTGCAAGATCCTAAAGGTCAGACTGCCTGGACTCACGCACCAGGCTGAGAAACTGCAAGCCTGGAGGCAGAGGATGCCACTTCCAGTCATCCCTCTCAGGAACAGACTAATAAATGGGATCAAATATGCCCAAATGTAGTAAGTTGCTACTGCCATCCAAACATAAAGGTTGCAGGGTCACTACGGTGGGGGAAATGACAGCAGAAAATGCAAGCAGTCAGAAGACAGCACGGGGTGAGGAGAACGGGAAGAGCAGACTGCAAGTAATGTTGATTCCCTAAGGCTCTCCTGCCTAAAGCTCTCTTCTGTTCTACTGGCCTCTCGAATATACTGACAGAAATAAAGCAAAATGTGAAATCAGGCTTTGCAGTGAATGACTTGGTGGAGATCTGGATTTCCAACAGTACGTAGCATGCAGTTGCTCTCACTAGCTTTATCAAAGGCAAGATGCTTCTTAAAGTTGTACCAGAGAGGTAAGAACAGAACTTCAGAATTTTTAAAAAACAAGGTGAAGAAAAGCATAGCAAAACTTCCTGGCTACAATATAATCATGTAGAGCCTGGTAGGTTTGTACAAACCTTCTAAATTACATCTTGCAAAGAGCAGAAAACCAGTGCAATTCATATGGTGCCCAAAGTCACAGCTGATGGGTTCTCTTTGAAGAAAAAAACATGTCAATTCTGACATTAGGCAGCTCTTATAAATGGCCCAGGTACAGGAAACAGCCCTGGAAACTCTGATGTGTGAATCAGATAACAATAAAAATGTATTTTATCAGATTGGACAAATACTTTCTTTTTTCATTACTTTAGTGCTTTATTGCTGCTATGAATATGAAAAGGGGAATGATAAGATCCTTCTTAAAAGCACTGCGACCCTTACTTAATGTAACGATTCAGGAACTGTGGCTTTCTGTAGTTTCTAAACTGGAGGAAAATACTGTCACCATTTTAACAGCATTCGTTTTACTAAGTGTAGGAAAAGAAATAAACTTGCAATACAAATCTTAAGAAAAAGGGGCAAATAAAACTGATAGCACAAGATAAGAACTTTTCTTAATGTGCAGTTTTTCTCATCACTATTTTTTCAGTTTCACACAGGGACAACTTTCTCCTGCTGTGAATCTTCCCATGCCTCTTCTCATAAACATGGAAAGAGTCACAATTCCAGCAGCATGTACACAGATCAGGGTTAGTTCCAGTACAGTTCCCATCTCACATCACTCAGGCCTCACAGGAACTAAGCTCTTGGCAGCGACGTCTGACGGATTCCCTTTCTTCCTTGGATGCTTTTCAGAGATCAAGATCAATGTTTTATTGCTGAGGCCGGGTTAACTGAATTTTTGAGAAAGGAAGGAAATAAATAGAAAGTTAAAATTCAATATGGGTGACATTTGTGCCTATCTTTAGCACACTGTATTTGATTTTGCATTTAATTAAAGAAAAATCAGAATCAGAAGAGAGAGAGGGGCCAATTCTGGCTGACCAAAGGACCCAGGAGGAAGAAGGTGGCTGTCACGTGTAGCAGTTTCCCTGGTAGAAATGCCAAAAGAAATCTTGCACTCCAGCTTTGCAAATTCACTGTCTTTGCTCCATCCTTATCAAATATCCAGAAAACATGATCAGAAAAGTCTGATTTAAACTAAAACAGACTCTTCTGTTAAACTCTAACTTTGACTGTTATTTTTTTCCTAGGTGATTCAGTTTTTGCTTATACTGATACTGTCTGCTATAACTAGTCCTTACTATTTATATGAATGGTTGTCAAGGAAACCAGAAATCAAGGAATGCTGCATAACTTTTCTAGATTGATGAATGTCTTCTGCCTGACTACTTAAAAAGAAAAAAAAAAAAAAAGAAAACCTGTAAGGAGACTGGAATTTATACATTTTTGCAAAAATTATTTTTCTATTTCTGTTGGCCTTTGCTCCTGTTGTTCTTACTCATCATAAAGGTACCAGTCACTTTAATGGAATTCTGCTTCATCTCTTGCTTTATGAACAGATGATATCTTCCCCACATACATGCAACAAGTCTGGACACAAATAGCAGTGAGTGAATAGGTTGAAACAGAAATGGATGATTATCTGAACCTCCGGGTCTAGGGTAACGTAGAGCAAATGGAGAAATGATGAGAAAGCCACAACTGGAAAGGAAGATTAGATAGGAAAAACGCAGAAAAAACAAAACCTCCCAAATCAGCATCAGCATACAGTGAAGTAGAAAAAAATGCAAACGATTTCTCCTCTTTCTAACATAGTCTGTAACACAGTCTTGGCTGATGCTTGTTTTTTTCTTCACAAATCTCTCAACAGTACACACTGCAAGCAAGTGCAGGAAATGTGATTTAAGAATGCTTTTTCAGTAACAAGTTCTTCAATAACAAAACTAACTGAGGGTGCCAAGAGTTAGGCCATGCTCCATGTTTGAACCAACATGCTTTAAATGGATAAAACTGCAGACTATTATATAAAACAGAATGTGTTTTTTTTTTCTTTCTTTTGTCTCTGCTATTTAGGTGACAAGACACTCAGACATACAGTTTGCTTAGAAAACAAATGACAAGCAATAATGCATCTACTGTGATCTTTATGGATTATCTCCCTCCTGTTTTTCTGGCTTTCCTCCATAAGATTTCAATTTCTCCCTCCTCGCTTAGCCCCAACAAGCTCAGATGGCCAATTTCCACTTGACTCTAACTCAATCTTTTCTTTACCCATAACGTGAGACATTCCCTTCACTATTTCATGCTATCTCCAAAATCCTGAATACTCTTGTTTTTATTCCTTCCTTTGTGCAAAATGAGGGTGGAGGATAGAAAGAGTGGCCAGTCTCAACTAGCACCATTTCTTTGGCCTCAGCTCTCAGTCGTTTTACAGCGTGGCAGTCAAAGGTGGGGGGACCTACCAGACTCGGTGCAATCTTAAGAGTGGCAGTCAAATAAAGAATAAAACCAACCACCAGCCTCCTGGAGGCTTCTCCAGCAACTTCTCCAGCCAAGGCCAAAGAGCAAGTCTTACCCACATGGTAAGATGAAGTCTTTTTTTTTATTATTATTATATATACTTCCTGGCAGTGAATGAGTGAAAAGAAACACAAGGGAGCCAGGCTAGACAAAAAGGCAGGAAGCCAAAGCTCCCTGCCAAGAGCTGACACACAGGCTGACCTGGCTAGAATTTGGCCAGTGGTCAAAAGCAAACTCATGGCTGCCCTTCTCCCTTCACCCGTGTGGAAAGATAGGAAAGATCAACTGCATGTTTAATTGCTAGTGAACTCAATCAACCAGCGCTTTGTACCAATCCAGCAGGGAAGATATAAATCCATGAAAATTGCCTGTTTTTGTTTTCAGCAAGTATGCAAATACGTGCACATTAGCTGCAGCCATTATATGTTCTGGCAAATTTCCATACAGCTCTTGAGGTGAAAATCCAAAGACATCTAATCAGTATTTCACATGATGTTAAGATATTAAACAAGCATGTCATCAGAATGCACTGGCCAGAATAAAGAACAACACCGCCTCCTGACTAAATGCATGTTATGTCGGGTTGAAATAGCCTCCCTCAGTCACAGAAATGCATCTGAAGTGGGATGTTTTCCTCACTGGATTTTTGGCAAGAGGTTTTTCATTTATTTATTTATTTTTAGGATGATGAAGAAAGGCAAAACAGTAACTAGTATTAATCAAATAATGTCTGTTAGAAAACCATAGGTCTAAAATATTAGTTATCATGCACATTGAGGTTGAGAAAAAGACTTTCTACCCATTTAAGAACCAAAAATATAGTCCTCTTTGTATCCCCTACAAGAGGCAGTGTACCTCTGTGCAAGAGTTGCAGAAGTTGCTGATATAAGGAATGAATGTAGCTTATACACACACCTCTGAAATCCTAATGTGAGGTTAGAACTTGGTAAATAAACATAAAAATAAAAAAGGATGATGCTGCTATTCAGAAGAAAATGCCTTGCTGGCACCCAACAGCTCGCCAACAAATCAATGTCCTCCAGAGCTATATTCATGCAGTTTCTACCTCTAGAGGGAATGACAGAATTTCAACAGCTTAAAACGCTGCACCAAGAAACAAACATATCTGTGGGTGGAAGGCACCTCCTGCTGGTGAGGTAAATGACACATCCATAAAGAATTATTAGTTCTGTTATTTCCAGTAAAACCAACAAATTAATTAGCAGAAAAACAAAACATCCTCAATCCAACCCTCTTGGGTTGGAGGAGAGGTGAGTGGGGAGCTATTATACTGCTATTATTGCTTCAAGAGAATAAAAATTACACAAAGCAACGTTCTTTTCTCCAGTGGTAAGTATTACAATAGATCCATGCTTCTAGAGACTAAAAAACTGCATTGGGCATAAAAAGGATATTAAAGGATGGAATGTATTACAATTAATTACAAGCAACTCATACTAACAATATCCTAGTATAAGAAGCACTAACTGAAATAGTAAAAAATGATTATATTTCTTTGTTACTAGAAAGAGATAAGATGTCTCGCAAACAATACAGAACTACCTAGAGAAACACTGAAGAGAATAAAGACATAACTGAGAAAGTTGGGCTCCTCCACAGTATGGAATATTGAGCTTGATTTTAGTGACATGGATTTAGCTTCTTACCTATGTTCTGGTTAAATATTGGTCAAATACCATTTCAGTTAACAACTAAGTTGCACAAGTGTTGTTTAAAGGAAGTCTTCACTTAGCAGCCATGTATCACTTATCCTTCTTGAAACTTTTGGTATGAGGTTAGCTAGGGCCACTGGTGTCACTCCTAACTCCATGTGACATTAAATTTCACCTAAAGATTATCAGATATGAAATGCAGTCAGATAGATAGGTGAGGACAGATCCTAAATTGCTGATTAAAACTGTACTACTGGTACCATTTTATGAAGACTTTAGAAAATAACAGAATACATTCAACTATGGAAAAGGACTGCAAGTAATGGAACAGTGTGTAAGAAATTATCAGCAGATTAAACACTGCTGAGATTTCATCCTCACTGATGAAAGGGTGAGACGTGGACATCACCTTACCTATGTGTCCCCCTTGAAAGCAGGTACACAAACTCCAAATCAGTCTGAATGTGCCAATGCTTTGGTAGACATACATTATAGCTTGTAACTGCCAGAGCTGGGACAAGCTGTCATAGAAAGAGGTGTGCCAGGGTAAGATGAACACCATTTCTCATCACCAGACCTATGATTTGAACCCTGACCTTTCAGAAACCTTTCTGTCTACACTGACTACTTGAATGAGAAAGAGGAGCTTCTGTCTGCACTATCTTGCCAAGCTTCCCTGAACTTCAGTTTTTTCTCAGAAACAAGTTAGAGGTGATGATTACTTTATGAATGACGAGTTCCAACAACTCCAACCACCTGGCAGTGGAATAAGCATCTTCTTGGAGTCCTTCAGCATGCGTATCAGACATGGAAATCTATGCACGTCAGTTCTTTGTAAATTCAAAAGAAAGAATCACCAAACATTTTAAAAAGATGCTGTGATTAATAACAACTCCAGAAAGGAATGCCTTGAACAGTCACTGCTGTCCTCCTTTCAGTAATGAGATGCCTTTCCTATGGCAGGGAGTTATTCTTACAAGCATGTGAAAAGCCTTTGAGATCCAAGACCATAGTCACTACTTGCCTTCCCAGATGCTTGGTTATTAGTGACAAGAACAGGAATTGTGCTAGAACAAAGGATGACTGTTAACTTTGTCCAACAAACACAGAGGATATACAACCTAGATCCATGAGTGACTACAGGGCAGTTCAAAATGTTATTTTCTTGAGAAGTGAGGTTAGGACAGCAAAATGTTTGCATTCCTCATGGAAGGGTGATACAGTTTAGAGAAGGCAGATGCCATACTGAGCAAACATAGAAACAGCGGTCATAAAAGCCAGTTTGAGGCTTTTTTTTTTTTTTTTCCAGAGCACATTGGATAAATTTAGTAAAATAGATCACCTTTGGAAAACTTCATGTGAGGTCATTTCTCTTTTTTCATCCTCTGCTAAAACACCCTTCCTTGGAGGTGCCGCACACAATGCCACAGTAAGAATGATGTTAAAGAAGCCAAATGCTAACAGCCAAACAGATTTTGGTGATGGTAGTGGAAGAGAGTTGGCTCCTTACTCTTCACTTTAGGTATGACAAAGAACAGTTACCCTGACTTCCTGGCACAGGAGGATCAAAATGACTCTACTGCTTTTTCCTTATATATCAAGAAACAGGTAGAAGCCCACAACCATCCAAGACAAGTCACAAAACTAAACAAAGAACTACAAAGATTCTAAGACACTAAATCCGGCATGGAAATGAAATGGGATTTATAAAGCCAGGGATGAATACGTCTTTTGGAGTATCTAATTTAAATTGCCACATAGGTAACTATCCAAAATTAGTTTGGAGACTTCAGAATTCACCCTGGTATACAGAGTAGAAGCACTGTGTAATATAACATAGTGAGCAGACTCCTCTTGAGAGAGACCCCAGAAATATTGCACCTTCTTGAGTTGCACTGGGCTTCATCCCAGGGTACCAGTCTCTTAGAATTTCTAGTCTTAAATTAATGGACAACATCTGTACATCTCTCGAGAAATTACACACGAAAAACTACTGCAAAACACTCTTCCATTTTGGTATCTTGTCTAGCTTTACAGTCAAAGTCATAGAGGAGAAAAAAAAAGAGGCATCGCTAAGCACAGAACAACTGCTGTAAGCCTGTAAAAGCAGCCATGGTGTCATTCCCATGACAGATTTCCTACTGACCATCCTAACTTCTACAGAACTACACGGACCATCCTTTAACCATGAGATATTTTGAACAGGCACAAACCTAAGATTTTATGAAAAATTATTTTTTCATATTCTGGGCCTGAATAGTAATGGAAAACACTTCTATCTTTAATTCGCAATTCTGCATCTTTTTTTTTTTGGTGCAAAACAGAAGTCAGGAGATCAGAGGAAGCAGTACTTTGGCTACTCAGGCTATATGAATAGGTTTTGACCACATTACAAAGGTTCTCCTATGCTAGGGAGTTTGAATTACCATTTGTTACTAGGTTGATACTGATTTCCTCCCAACCAGTTCAACAGAAAATATCTTGGCTTACAAAAACTGGAAAATTGGTTTGTTAATATCCAGCCATTAGCACCAGAAATCATGGGCAAAGGAAGGTTGGCATCAAACAGTTCTTAGCATGGTAGTCTTGTGTCACAACCACAAGCATATCTTATTACCTGATATTTCAAGACTCTAGCACTTATTATGTTCATCAGGAAATGCACAAAATCTAAATTTTACTGTGAGAAGAAGTAAATTCAGGCTAAAACTATGTCATGCGAGCTATGAAAATCTGTACAATGTTTAGTCTGCTTGTTTAGTCTGCTTTTTTTTTTTAACTCTGCAATTCACATTTTCCCTCTCTTTTTTAATTTTTTAAAGAAAGGGAAAGGGCAGCAAAAACAGAAGTAATCCATGTGTTTTGTTTCACTGACATGTACAATAAAAAATTCACAGAAAGACCTAAGGCTGGTGTATTGCAGAAGAATTGCAAACTTGCCATAAGATGACAACCAAAAGCATAATGCTGTAAATTAAATACCTACTCTTGTACACTTTGGTGTCAACATAAGCAGATGCTGTGTTTCCCATCCTGTACTGCATTAATAATAAGTATAAAGTAGAAAATAAACGAGGAAAAGTAATGTATGTCTGGCTCTGAGGTAAGCAATGAAACACCAAACAAACAATCGTGTATTGCCTTTAAACACTACATAATCTGCATGCAGAACAATGCAAATACAAGATCATTATTATAATCAATGATAGTCAGTAGACAGTTACTGGTCCCGTGAAAATAAACTCTTTTGGATTAATACCTTTGCAATATCCAGTGCAAGTGCTAGGGAAGGAGCATTGTGGAACGCTGAGGCACGCCAGTCCATTTCGTTAATTGATGCTTTATCAATATTGTTATCATTGCTCTTACCCTCTTCATTTGAAGCTAACAAGCTGTTCCTCAGACATCACAGAATCGCCGACTGGTTGAGCCTGGAAGGGACCTCTAGAGATCACCTAGTCCAACCACCCTGCTCCAGCAGGGACACCCAGAGCATGTGGCACAGGGTGGCATCCACGTGGGTTTGGAAGATCTCCAGAGAAGGAGACTCCACAGCCTCCCTGGGCAGCCTGTTCCAGGGCTCTGTCACCCTAACAGTAAAGATCTTCCTCATATGGAGATGGAACTTACTCCTTCTTCTCAATCAACTCCTCCTTCCCATGTTCAGTATAGAGTTTTCTGCAATTCTGTTGGAAGGAATTGATCAAATATGTTTCCAAAACTGGTTCGTGGCCATGTATGAAAGAATGGCTGCTGTATTTGTTCTCTTGATCAAATATGTTTCCAAAACTGGTTTGTGGCCATGTATGAAAGTTACAGCCCCCCCAATGCTATCAATGCTGGGAAAGCTTCCACTGGTAACAAAAAAAATACAATTGCTGCTGTATTTGTTCTTACTGCCATCTGTTGCACAGACACTCATGAACAGAGTGTTTATTAAGAAAAAAAACTATTGTTGGGATTTTGGCTTACAGTAACTCTTGTGATGTCAATCCAATCCCTTAAACAGCACAAACGGTCTCGATGCTGATGGGAGTCTTCTTTGCATCAGTTCTTGCAGAGGCATCTTAACTGGGTTTGGTGAGACCGCCTGAAATGTTGTTCTGCCCAGTCCTTACAAGCTGGCTTGTGATCCTGCCCCAAGTACATGAATGATACATCAATATATATTATCCTGCACTACAAAAAAATGATCTCTTGACCATGGTAAATATGCACATAAGACTGTCCTACATCCATAGTAGGAGTTTCCAGTGACTATTTACTATGACTATTTACACTTGTAGTGTAATAGCTCTTACCTATGAAGAATCGATTATTTTGCAACAGGGACTCTCTGGGAATCTCTGGAACAACCGAATTCTCCACTAGAGATGTTAATCAAAACATTTATGTATACAAATCGGTCTAGGCACCGAAGAGCTGCCTGAGGAAACCTCTAGAAGTGTCTGAAATTCCCATTGGGAGAGCTCCTGTAACAAGCAGGCAAGTGCGCAGGTGGCTTGCCAGTCAATCAACCACCTGGTTTCAATTTGACCCACTGTATCAAGTCCATTAGCTCACCTGTGCAGATGTCCAGCCTTTGAGTTCCTGAATCAGCCAGGGAATCAGCAATGTATGTGCCAAGGGGGTGCACACACAGTAAGCACCACCCTGAGGCCCAGATACACTACAGGGATGACTGAAGAACAAACTTGATTTTCATACTTAATTTTCACAGCCCTTGCCACATACCTGTCTGACCAAATGATGCCAATGTCTGACTTAGTGAAGTGCTTTCACAGCTTGAAAAGAAAAAAATAGGAACTTCCAAAGGAGTGATTCATCTCATCCTAAAGTAAACACCTAAAGTTAGATGATACTGATTCCACACTTTATCCCAGATTAGTTTTGCCCTCTGGATCACACCACTGATTCTGAGTGAGTGTATAGACTATATGGACATTTCTCGTATGAAACCCATATACAGCAGCACTAGTTGTGAGAATTAGTCTATTAGTTTGGGGAATGAAAAAAGATGGAATAGTTTCCATTAGCGCAGAAGTACTGACTTTCTGACTTTCAGGTCAGATGCTCATTTATTGCAAAAAACCATTCACCATTTCTACCTTCCGGTTCACAGACCAATTGCAACATTCTTGAGGGCTGAAGCATTTAAGGGACATGGCTTTTCTACTTCACTAGTGGTGACAAAACTACATTTATCTGGGCAATCAGCATTTACACACAGCAGGGAAGACAACTCTTCCTTCTCTCAGTTCACTTGATGTTGTCAGCAGCCTGTCAGGCAACACCTGAGAAAACAAACATGCCTCATCTGTATTCCACACATTACATATTCAATACTGCTTTATCAGCTGCGACTTCTGCTCTGGGCTAGTGTTGATCACATTGGGTTTAATGATGTCTGTACGTCCTTATGAGCAAACCCACATGTGCTTCCACATCTAGCAATGAAGTGCTGAAGCACTAAAGGCTAAAGTGGTCCATATCTTCATGTGCTCTTCACATTAAGGCTGAACTGAAAACCATGATACCCTGCAGCTTGATACTTACAAATCACAGCTGTAATGGCTTTTCTAGACCAGTGTTTTGCTGGTATGGTTTTAGGTACACTGCTTAACCTACTTTGCAAACAGAGTATCAACTGCCATGATAAAATTTACTCTCCCACTGAATTTAACACTACTGGCCAATGCATTAATATAGTGGCTTTTGCTATTTACTGTTATATGCTTCTAGAATAGTTTTGCTTTTAAGCATAGATCTCCTTTGCGGTTAGTGGCAAGGCAACGAGGAGAGAAGCCAGGTTATGTTGGAGGTGGCTACAAACATCTTAGTAGAACTGGCTGCTATGATCACCAAACTGCCTGTTTAAAAGAAATGCAGCCAGAAACTACCGTGCCAATCATGGCAGACCTTTCTCTTGGAAACACTGATGCCTTGGCTCAGCTCCACAGACAGTTCTTTTCTTCCTCCTCATCTCCTATCCTGTTCCCCAAATAAAATACACATTTCCTTGGTCCTACCCCCTTCTTATTCCATGCCTCTTCGAAAGGAGCTAGTATTCACTTGGCAGCATTCACCTTGAGGGACAAAATGAACACAGGCCTATAAGTGATGCAGGATGATCATCAACAGCTGTGACACCTCACAAAAGAAAAGATCAGTCTTCTCTAAACTTAAAAAAACAAACTTCTAATGTGCTTAATTCTGATCAGCATACTGAAAATAGATATGCTGGTTTGCTGGGAGTAGAAAATCTGGCATAATGTTCAGTATTGTCTTCCCCTTCCTGTAACGAAGGTCTTCCATTCTTATTTCCTGCAAGATGTCACCTACCAAAGACGCTTATTTTTAGGATGCTGATTACTCTAACACTGGAACTGAACAAAGGAATATTGTCAAACACTTTACTCTCCAAATGCTGCCTTTTTAAAAGTTAGTAATCTAGTGGGAAATATTGCCCGAATTTTTAAAAACAAGCAAGTTGTTCACATTATTTATGGAGGATCTAACATCATGTGTTCCTGTCCACTGGCAGAGTAGGAGCAGGATTTTTCCCAGGTCTTAAGGGCTTAAGCTAACATGCCAGCTCCTGCTGCATTAGGAAGAGAGGGGCTGGAAGCCCATACTTACACAAAGGGAGAGAGACAAACATGAAATGTTTTCCAAAATGTATTCCACTTCTAAAATGTGTTCCAAATGTGAATGAAAGCTAGGCAGAAAATCCCCAAACACCTGTTCAGATTAAATCTTTTTAAATTTCAGTCACAAACTGAACAACAAAATTAGAAAAGGGTCTATAAAGGGTCATTAAAATTGAACATGGTATATACTGTAACATTGGATTCATAAATTACTTTTGTGAAAAGTAGAATTTCTGGTAAGACTTTCCAGTATCAGATCTGTTTTCTTAATAATGGACAGCCTAATACTGCTCCCAAGAGTACAACTGAAAAAAAAAAGGGCAAAACAACCACAAAGACCTCTCTAGAGGGTATTCAGTAGACAAAAGGCAAGTTCCTACAGCTGCTTGTAAACAACTCCTCTGTGCTCTTCACTAAAATTTGCAGAATGATCTGGTTATGAGTCAGATAGCTTTTTAAAACTCTACGTATTTTTATAACTCCCTGATGTAATTTAGCCTTGTTCTGTTGCATTCACCTATGCTGAGTACTATTTTATATGCAGTTTTTTTGGCCACTGAAATTGCTTCAGGGGAATTCAGGGGAATTGCTTGGTATGTAGTATGATGAACTCTAGGAAGAGTGGTAGATCTGGAAAGATGTATTTACACATCAATATCTATATCCAGAAAGAGAGTGGTTCCCAACCTAAAGCCTCTGGATTACATGCAAGGTGACCCTGCTGAGTTAGAGGTGTCAAGCTGAGTCAAGAGGGAGGGCAAAACATAACCTTTTCTACAGCATTTTGTCTGCACAATACTGCTGCCTTTAAAGCAGCAAGCTGGGGATCACTGAGGTCTTAGCAGTAAGGTCTCCTGGTTATTATTTACTTAAGTAGATTGTTCCGTACCCAAGTGACCAGAAGGAAGACAGTAAGAGGTCTGCACTGCCCAACTGAGAGGCTAATTAGGCACTGTGAAAATCTTACAATTTACAAAAAGACTCATCTAATATAGACATGTACAAGACTTACAAGAACAAACCTCCTTCTTGCTTTAAAGATATAAAGAAGCAAAGGAAAATAACTACTTAATTAGGTTAATAGCTGCTTATTGCTTCATGTAGGAGGATCGGTAGAACAATAAAAATAGATAGGAATATTTTTCTCAAGGATCATTTTTTCCCCTTTATCATCTCTTTCTACAACATTTTGTACTCAAGATTATACCAAGTGGTGTACTCTGAATTTACCTCAATTAGCACAGCAATTTGCTAAATTTTGTTTTTCTCTGGTTTGGGATGTTCATATTTATGCTATATAAACTATTGCCACCAACTCCAAATGCTAAAATTTGAATACTTCACTACCTTCACAGCAAAAAAATGTTCAGTTTTAAAATGCAGTGCTACGTCCCTGTGATCTAATTTAAAGTTTTCAACTCTATGAAAAGATAATTACTTTATGCTTTGAGTATTTTCTTCCCATGGAACTTTTCTTTCTTCCCAGTCATTCCTTTAGAAAGGGCATCCAGATAAAGCAGGTAGCCATTTCTAAATTCAAGACTGAATACCTCTTCAGTGTGTGTGAGTACTTATAGTGGTAGTACGTGCCCATGCTTAAGGAAGGCAAAGAGGCTGTTTCCAGTAGCAGCTTTAGGTTTATTGACCAAGATACTTAAGATTCCATCACTGTTACTAGAAAGAAGCGTCCCTAGTAAAACATAATGAGAGCAAATGCAATATAAACTGGGCAACCAGACTCATCTTGACAGCAGGCAAAATTCTAAGCTGCTAAACAATATATTTCATTAACAGAGAAACTGCACTGATCTTAGAAAACCAATATCTTTCAGTTACATTTAACTGAGGACATAATCATGTGGGTTAGAATTATTTTTAAACAGGGAGAACGTAGTGCTCTCCACCCGAATCCAGACAGATGAATAAAAAGGGGCAACATGAAACCAGAAATGCATGAGTAACATATGTTTTGTCCTTCTTTACCTTGAGTTCATCTGCATCGTAGAAGTCTATGCGCACAGCAGGGACCATCCATGTCTGGAACAGGGTCGCCAGGATCTGTTTGGCAATTGCATCTGCAATGAGGTGGAAGTGGAGTGGGTTTCGCCTGATACAAGAAGGGAGAGAAAGGAATTGGTCCAAAGGTTTCTAACTCCTTTTGTAAGAGACCAACATCAGAAATTACAAAATTTTAACTGTCTCGTGTCACAGGATAAAATGTACAGTATGTTTGCTGGAAGTCGACTTTCGTGGCCAAGAAGTGTTACAATTCTAAGAAACAATCACTATAGTAGAAACACTGGACCAGTTTCTGGACATAGTTCTTTTGACTTGATTGGAATGTGATGATTTATAATAGCTCAGGACCTGGTCTCTTCTCCTGGGTCTTTAAAAGACAGCCAAGTTAATCCGCCTTTGGGGACGTGAGCTGTGAAAGTGATTGCTTCTCGTTTTCTAGGTCAGCCTGGTAATTTATCTGTGTGGTAAAAACAGTTGTCTATGGAGAAGTGGGGGTGGCAGGGAAGTTTCAAAAATAATCTCCTAAATGAGGTGACATTCCAGGACCACTGATTTTGCAATTACCACTTCTATACAGTAAACTTGGAATATCAACTGCTCTCCTACAGGAATCTAGAGCGAAGTGTTCCAAGGGAGTATCTTCTAGCTACCAGGATAACAAACAGCTTCAAGAAATAAAGTGACCGGAGACTTCAAATCTCCCCACATCCTTGTTTCCAAGAGGGAGGGAAGGCTGAATAAAAACAGCAAAAATAAAGTATTTTTTATTAAAATCCCAGATTTAGGTTCATCTCTATACTCATAAGACTTGAGCTAAGTCAAATGCTCTGAAACAGGATGAGCGATTAGGCAATATCAACAAGACTGGAAAGGTTTGACAAAGCATATGGGTTTTTCTGTAAGAATATGAGCTTTGCTACTACCAACACTAAGTTTAAATCACTTATGCTTTCTTCTCTCTTTGAGGGAGGGTAAGCAACAGTCTGATCTTTATTCAACTTCTGTGCTAGGAGTATGAAAACCTGCCAGTAGATCTTGGTTATGGTCTGTAGTAAAAAGGGAGTCTTCCTTGTTTATCCTAAGCTTAGTAGCTCTCACAGTAAAGAGGGAAGGACAGGAGTTAACAAAAGCCAGGAAGAAGACAGATGGTCCATTTAGCCTTTAGCACTGGCTTAACCTTCCTTTGATCCCGAGGGAGGAACAGTGGAGTCTCATTTCTGTGAAATTTATAAGGGAAAATGGGTGCACTTGTCAACAGATATTTTTCATCTAAAAAAGAAGAGCATCTAGTTTTAGATGCTGGTTAAGGTGGAGGATGACTGATGCTACTACATTCTGTTCTGTGAACTAAAGGAGAAGGAATCTATGCCAGTTTAGGCCAATATACTTCCATTATACTTTTGGGCTCAACCCAAAAGATCAAGGTTATTTCTTTCTCCATTCTCTACCTTAATGAACAGTATGTGCTTTTCTCTTTAATGTTATTCCATTCTACTTTAAAGAGTGATACCATTTCTCACTAAATAAGGTTCACAAGAAAACATAAAAATGCATGTAATGGTTTATAGCATCATAATACGTCTCTCAGTAGAAGCAGGAGATTGTTGTAATAACAATAAGCAATGTGTGCCCTGATTTTGCAGTGTTAGAAATAGTGCATGTAACATGAAACTCAGTTGCCAGTGATCTCAGTGAAGCTGTTCTATTAGTTGCAAAAGGTTCAATTTACACACTTGTAGGAAAAGCAGAAAAAGGGCAGCTCAGAAGCCTTATGTGTAGGTTAACCACCGCGATGGCAGCTCATCTGAGTTCAACAACATATCCAGCACACTAAGGCACAATGTCCTGTCCAAAGAGACAAAGGCTTTTTTAATCTCCAGCATGATGTGGAACGGGCAAGGGAGAGGGGATGCTGCAGGCTGCCAGTTGCCGAGTGTCCCATTACAAACCCAAAGGGATCACATCAGTTATGTCTGCTCCACCCGCCCAGCAGGAGAGCAGGAGAGGACATCCCGCCTCATGCAGATTCCGCAGTAACCAGGCACCTTGCCAGAAAAAGAAAAAAGGACGGAGAGGGAATAGCAGCGATCAGGAAATGCATTTTGTTAGCTGAGAAAGGCCAGGAGGAACAAAAGCGGTGGATCTGGGAACTGACAAGGCAGTATCTGAAGGCAAATATGTGTAGGATATCAACATAAACATTCCATATAGGTCCCTCTGCTCAGCCTGGTATCGTGTTTAGGAATATTTCCCAGTTGTTTTTCTTTTGCAATGTATTCTCTTACTTGAGGGTCATTTATCTATATACTCTTTTAAATCACTCCTTAGTTAAAGGGAACTGATACCAAATATTCGGAGATAAAAAATACCAGGTGAAAAAAAAATCTGATACAAAGACACTCAGATTTCAGTAGTAGTTTGTACTTATCCGAATGACCCAGAGGGTGTGAAACTTAAATGGGAGCAAGTGGGTGATATTTTCTTTAGTTTAGCTCCTATTGGGAAAAAGAAAAAAAAGGAAAAAAAAAAAAAGTAGTTGTACTCCTACACAGAAATATCTTTCAAGTTGTTAGCATTATGGTAAAGATTCAGCTGGAAGGGAAGTATGTGTCAAGAGATAAAGCCGAAAATTAACACTTGCAAAAATACATCTCCAAAACCAAACAGTGACCTACTGACATCTACAACTAAATACACACTGGCCACAGAAAATCTTACTCAAGAAGAGATTTTAGCTATGTGGATTGCGGTCTTTAAGTGTGCTACTAAAAGGGAACAGAGCACAGGCTAAGACCTGGAATACCTTCTCAAGGTATTAATACTGGCAAACACACAGGTGACATCTTTTATGCATCATGGTATCTGCTATACGCCAAACCTAAAAGACATGGATTGCTTCCAAGTGTCTGTGAAACACATGCAGAAGCCTGAAGATCAACCAGCACACACTGCAGGATTTAATGGTTTAAGATATCTTCTTTCTCCTTTATCATTTGTCAACATAACTGAATCACTGGATGTGACAATTAGAGGCAACAATCAACAATAGTGTGAAGGACTCCACTAAAAGCTGCATTTCCTTAGACTTGGGCCTTTTGCTGTACCATTTGGAGCCAATAAAACTGTTCCATGCTTCAGGCTGGTTTCTTTTGAGGACAGAGACATTTTGGGATACAATGTTCATAAAACTGAAAACAAACTGTATCGCTCCTACTCTAAGTTAAGGGACAGCCAGATGGACACCTATCCTTCAGATGCATTTAGCAGATAAAGTTTAAGGAAACTGGGGAAGGGAGGGAAAGAAACCTATATCTCTCAGAAGGAAGTTGGAGAACCCCTCTCTTGGGTACAAATTTGGGTGAAGAGGCCCTGAAGATCTTTAGCAACTGAAGACAATGAAGTTTGCTAGAAGAAGTTGAGTGCATCATCACGGCACATAAAAGTTATGAAAAAGATTTGCATGCTGTGGTTTCCTGCAATATCTGAAGCCTTTCCAGTCTGCAGAGCCTCAGAACTCTGGTGCAGGAGAGCTTCTGTGGGCTGAAGGGAACCTGGAACAAACTCTCAGAGAAATGGATGACCAGCACAAACTTCTTCTCCCACTGCAAATGGGAAATGAACTTTAACTTCACGTGCTTTAAGCAACTGAAAGCACAGCTGTCTGTTGTGTTTATTTTTCATGTATATGTTATCCCTTACAACTCATTTTTCATTGGATATGCCGTGGGAGCAAATGAATCGCAGCATAAACTGGTTACATCACATAATGTACTGCTAGAAAACACAATGCTACTAGTAATGGCAGTATATTAAACTGTACAGAACAGTAGAGGTCAAAAGATGACAACTTGGATAAGTCACTTCTAAAAGATTAATAGATTAAAAAAAAAAGCGTGAATTTTCGAGTTTGGGAGGCAAGGTTTCTAGTGTACCTGTTTCCAGAGCAGATAGTCCTGAAATTCTAAAAACAGATAATACAATAGCCAGGGGATTTTTCTCCAAGTCCAGACAACCATCTGCATTATTTTACCTCAAAGATTCTGAACATCTGAATTTTTACCAAATACAACTTTTCACAGTTTCTACTACGTGTAAAATGCTGACATGTTAATAATAATGTGAAAAAAAAGGAATTTCAAAATTTGGACATTTTCCATCAAGTAGAAACTCAATGTTTCACCACTCCATTTAGAAAATTACAAATATTCACATAGTGTTTCCACGTATCTTAAACACAAACCACTGTTTGATGCAGTAAATCATATGTAAAATATACATACATAGATTTCCTTAAATGGCTTTTCTCCAAAGTGGATAAAAAGAGATTTTGGCCAAGATTTTCATGTACAAATTCTTCAATATACGCTCTTAGGCCTAAATGTAGGAACTTAACTGATGCTCTCATTGTCAGAATTGTGGAGGTACTAAAAGGCATACTAAAATGAACAGAAGTCAGGATTTTTTTTAAAAAAAATAATGGGCTATGAATTTTAGAACCTATCCTGAGTTACTCATTTCTATAGAATTTTTATCACAATGTTTTATTTTTACATTTCAAAAACTTCTTATTCCTCACCAAAGTTTTGATCTGCTTAAGCATTTGTGGCCTATTCTCTTGGAGTAGCCATTGCCACAGAATTAAATATAAAAATCTACAATTGAAAAAGGGATAGCGAACCAAGATTCAGTCTTCCCTTCTGTATTATTCTTCCATAGCTCAATTGTTGGCAATTCAAAAAGCAGCTGCTTGGTTGCACGATTCTCTCTTTACAACAGAGGAATTTTATTTTCTAAGAATATAAAAAGGTCAGGAGCCTACGGGACTTATTTCCAAAATCTATACCTTATTAAGGGAAGCACAACAAGGTGATACTTTTTATATCTGTAACAAATGGTTACAAGATCTTCAAACAGAAATCATAAAAGGCAGTTTGGGAAAAAAAAAAAAAAAGAAAAATCTTTCAAATACCCATATGACAATCTCTCCCTCATATGGGGAGAATTTCAATGGGAAAATCACTAAAGACTTTCCACACCCCTTCACAACCAGTATTGATTAAAACACCCCCCAAACTTTTGCAGAAATCTTAGAGGTGCAATCTGCCTCCTTCATGGATCTTGCTTCTCGTCAATCTATAGAATCACTGTGGAAATCAACTGGAGATTTCATGGCTATTTTTTTTTTTAACATTGCTTTCTCTGTTATATCTGCATTTTTAGGACATGCAGAAATACAGACAGATGCATTATTAATGCATGTACAGTAGTGAGAAACTGGATCATACATTATAGTTTTTGCCAGAACAATCTACCAAAAAACAGACTAACACATTAAAAGAGATGGAAATAATGACAAAGGTTTTAAAATCTCAAATTATCTCCATTAAAGTAAAGTGGTCTCCATGGAATACAGCTATTAGATTACATAAGCTTTAATTACCAGCCAGAGTTGACTTGTGACTCCTACTTGAAAATTCCAAGTCACTCTTTTTATTTAATTTATATTTTCTTTTGTTTTGTATCTTATTCTACTTGTTCTAAGAAAAACTTTATCATTCTTAGATTGCACTGTAATAGTGTTTGAAGTCTTAACCTTGAACGTACTTAACACATATGCTTGATTTTAGCTTTTGAACCTTAAAGCCAAGAGGCAACTTCATAAAAGAAAGCATTTGTCTAGTTGACTTTGACTTCGTTTATTCTCCAACCCCTCTGGCACCGCTGCTGTGCTACTATTGCTTTAGGATAGATGCAGTGCGCACCTCTAAAAGTCGCAAAGCTTTCCCAAACTGAGTGGGTTAAAAAAAAAAAAAAAAGAAAAACAAAATCACTTTTCTGCTGGGATACAAATGCCTTTTATACAAGGGAGATCACTGGCAAGGTGATAGTAGTTGGCAAGAAAAAGTCAGTTTTTCACAGATTCTCACATTGACCTAACTGTCAGCAACATTTTATAACTGTTCATTTTTGACATTTCTTCATTGCCTAATGTAACATGTTTTTTAGCATGTTTAAAAATTTCCCTAATGTAGCATGGTGTAACATGGTTACCTCAAGTTAAGAATTACCTAAATTAATATGGGAATGAACTTTACAATATGAAGCTATAATTTATGGGCTTCTTTTTTAACTTCTTTTGAGGCACTCCAAACTTAATTTTCAGAAAACATTGAAAATAACTTGGCCATATAGTTGCAGAATTTCCAATGAAAGTAGCAAGCCACAGAACATTCTGTTAATTCTGAAAACAAATTGCACATGTTCTGGGGAAGAATAAGTACAATCTTGCCCAAATGATCCCAAATTTTTAATTTCTGGTATTTAATCTTTTGCCTTGGGAAAATGAAACTTAAGCTGTGCTCAGAGCACAATGATATGAGCTTGGGAGAATCAAACTGGCTCAGAGAGAAAATTTTTCACCCCTGAAACAGATTTATAACATCTGTCATAATCAGAAACTGACGCCCAACACAGAAAAGTAGAAAAGTTGCAGGCAAGGATGGAGGGCTCATTCTAAAAGCCAGAGCAGATGCTCCAATGCACATTTATCAGAGTCTGCAAACTCCACGCTACCCCAGCTCTGCTGAATCTCCCCCTGAGAACAGACTGTCAGTTCTGTCAAACTGGGTGTTAAAAGCTGCTGGGATTTTGTGGCTTGAACATGCATTTTCTAAAGACAAAACTGAAATCAAGCTCCTGTTCCACAGGGAATGAAATGCGTTTTTGAACTATGGTATTCTTATAAGAAATCCATCACACCATCCCTTCCTCCTCCTCCTTCTGCTCTCTGGAGCCTGAAGACAGACATAGTTTCTCCGACTGCTTGGACAAGTAGCTTGCCTCTGTCTCATGATACTTATGGTATGACTAGAATCTAAAACTTGCTGTTTTAGACCTGGCAGAGAAGAACTGGAGAGAGCTAAAATGTTCAATATACAGTATGTGCTGTACAATAATGCAAGAGAGGATACAGCACACTCCATTCATATAAAATCCTGTAGCTTGCACCCAATATTCCCGCTGTCTTGTGTCTTTCTGTCCTGCACCTTAACTTGAGAGCACAGCAAATAAGTTAATGCATAGGGAGACAATGATAATACTGACCTAGTGTCCTTTTCTCAGGACTTTTCTACAAATCGAAGAAGGCAATCTAGAGACCTGTTTGCATCAAAACACACAGAAATACCCAGCTGAAACATGCTTTACTTGCTAAATTGGAAGGAAATGCTAATAAAAGCTTATATGACATCTTTGTGAATTGCAGACAGATTCATTGAAATCAGTGCTCTGCAAAGAACACCAAATGAAAATCAGCAGGAGCAGACAAGGGCATTAAGGGTGTTTGCTTTGGGGAGCAAGCTGTTCAGTTAGCAGATTATGTTCAGTACGTTGTAGGGCAGGAGACTGAGGTGTAATGACACTGATGCCTGAGGAGAACCTACACTATGTGCTACAACTGGGTTTTCTACAAAAGTTTCTTTCAATTATACATCTTGTTACAAACAAACTCTGCTCCTGCTACATCAGGTTTGCCCAAACACTGATCATCAGAAACTTCTAAAAAGGAAAACATATTCTCTTTGACAATATATGTGGAAGCATGTTTGTTCTCCTTGTGCAAAATACACTTGAGATTGAATGTAATGGTTCTGCAAGCAGAGGACTAGGTAGCCTTGACTTAGAGCTTAGGGTGGAACAAGTAAGCTTCCATTCCACTGCAGACTTGCAGAATGTTTTTCCTGGCAGTGCCAGACAGGATATATTTCCTGGTACACATTAAGGATTTATAAGGAGAGATGTTTCCACGCCAGTTTTCACTGACGACTCTCATCAGATGGTGAACCTGATGTCAAGAAGTTGCCACCATGTGAATGAATCACCTCCATCTCTCCTAATTCCTCCTGATGCAGTATCATGATTTATCTTAACCTTTCTTTCCCACAATCAAACAGAACATAGCAGCTAAAAGAAAATTTCTCTCCGATCACCCTATTTTTTAAGTGCATACCAGTCTTCAAGATAATACTGTTTTCATGGCAACCAATGCAAGGAATGTATCACAATCACAAATAATCTTATATATTGCATGCTTTATAACATTCTTTGATATTAAACTACCCCATAACAACCTCAACCCCTACATGTAGGATATCCCTGGAGAGCAGATGAAGATGCTGTTGTAGCAGATTTAGCCACAGACACACTGGTTTTAGTCTAGGCAGGAAGCAGGGCTCAGGCTCCACACACAGCACCAGCTGGGCAGCATTTTTTGCTTCTCAGACTGGCCTGTCCATCCTACCAGCAGCACCTGGGCGAGCTCAATTACACCGACCACAGCAGATGTGATTGTCATACAACCATACCAATTTGCCAAAACAAAAGCACGTAGACTTAGATACAATTTTCAGCTGAGGAAATATGGCAACTTCATGGTTTATTATTCAGCCTTCCTCACCTTTCAATCCAAAAAAAAAAAAAAAAAAACCACCAACAATGTGGGGGGGATCCAAGAAAGAATTCCTGAGATATGGGCCTCTGCATATGGAGCCATAGCATCAACAGATGCTTAAGAAGCTAAATTGCCTGAATTTTCTAGAAGAAAAGTAAGACTTGTCTGCAAGAAGATCTCTTTCTTTTTTGAGAACATCTTCGCATTTTAGCAGACAATTTCATGCCTAGCAAGGAGAGCTAGACCTAGGCAAGAATTGACTTAAATTTGTCTTTAATTATGTTTTGAGCAAACAAGCTAGATACATTACCTTGGATGCAACTGACTACAATAAAGGTTCATTAGCTGTATTGGACTTTATCTTGATCACTTCTGCTGAGCAAGGAAAATCCTTTGAGATGTGCAGTATTGTTAGCCAAACATCAAGTATGTTCTTGACAAGGGCAGATTCCATCAGGTTACTTTTCTTTGTATGGTTTTCATCCTTTTAATTAAATATATTTCCCAGATTATTTATGGCAAAAAAATGTTTATAAATTGCTTATTTTTCAGCTCTATGCCATAGGCAAAATGGAGACATTACTTTTAACACAAAGAGTCTACTTATTTTTTTGGGTTACAAGATTCTTATTATTTATAAGGATCAGGAAACACATTGAGTATTTGAATCTTTTCAAAATGGAGCTAAGTACCACAAGAGAAAAATACCAAGAAGTTCATTGCTGGGAGAAATCACATCAACATAAAAATGCACATTTGTCCAAAAAAAAAAAAAAAAACCCAAACCAAAACAAACAACAATCAAAATAGACAAAACAACCCACATCCCTGGAATATGAAGGCAGTTTACACTGAATAATTCAGAAGTTTAATTGGAAAATGATATAATTTTAATATTTAACATGATTTTAACTGTTAAAAAATTCCACACAGAAGTCTGTTTGCTTTGTTTTGTTTTAATCATTTAAGCATTGTTTTTCCTGTTCCTTTTATTATGCTCATCTGGGAATTCCCACAAAGGCTGTGTTATATGTGTTAATAATGAAAGTTACTTTCATACTTTGGAGAATTTCACCCCTCTCCCACCTTTCCATCTCCTTCTTGCGCTTCCTTGCTCCAGCCAATCTCTTAAAATAGTATTTACGGAATCATTTCTACACCATACAAGGTGAGCTTATCAAAAATGGGTAAAAGGTGCAATGTTGCACAAAAACTACTGCACAGAGTGACTGCTAACAGTGTTCCAGCAGCACTTCATAGGTAAACATAAGGAGCAAGGTTGGGGACAATTATGTATGTGTAATGTATGTGTAACAAGATATCAGCATGTGACTTGAACAAGACTCATCCTCACTGCTATAAAATATCATTCAATATGCAGGGGCATATTGAAACCACCATCTTAGCAAACTCTTTATGCTGTAAATTGATTTTATAGCCTATTTGTGCTGTTTGAGTAAAACTGTTTGATTAGTCTCTCTGTTCCCCATTTTCACCCACTTTCTCCACCACGGTTGGAAAAAATCTGAGAGGCTTTATTAAACTGGACAAGGCACAAGGAACAGGATGTACCTGTACCTCATACACAGTCTAACAACATTTCATTTCACTGAAACTCCTGTTTATTAAGGGAACTCTGTGAATTAACTATCTTCTCTTCATTAGACATGCATGCCTCTAGGCTTTGGGTTCTCACTGTGCTCCATGTGCTAAAACCAGCTTGAGAGCTCCTGCGAGGGACTCCAAGTGGCCCTTTCAAAGTCAGAACAAATAATCTGGATTTATGAAAATAGACTATAGGGACAGGTTTACCTTGGAAAATAAAGGTCTAAATGGGAAACTGGGGTAGTCATGTAACTTGTGTATATTTATGCGTATGGCTTTCAAGTTACTGTCTATACTTCTGGCATAAACTGGTACCAGAACTAGGCTAAATGAGTATGATAGTGATCTTATTATTTTATAGGATTCATGAACAGGCAGATACTTCACAATTCAGGCAGGTGTAGCCCCTATTCCCACAATGCAATGGTTGGGCACTGGATCCTTAGTGCTCACTGCAGAAATCTTTTGTCACCTGGAGCTATTTCTAAGGGTGGTAAATTTCATGCTTCTTTCCTTTAAAAAAAACACACAGGGAAAGGGAGTCTGATTTTTTTTTCAAGAGGGTAAATGCCGCAAGAGCTATTTAGCCATAATCAAATATAAAGTATACACCAAAAGAAAGCTACCTTTACCTGTGAAATAAGACGGACTTGACAAGCGTGACAACATCCCGACTGGCATTGTACCCTGCACAGACAATGGCAACGTGGATGGTCTGTGGGAGAAAAGGAACCAAAAGAACAAAAATTTAAGCCTGCTCCCGCGTTTTATCATTCATTAAAGAGAACACTATATATGACAGTGCTATTATTTAATGTGGCAATTGTTGAAGATTTGAGTGGGCATTTTGCAGCTGTTTGCAGCCCACTTGAGGCAGTTTGTTAAAAACATCTTAATTGAGTTGTAACACCATCATCATTCCGAAGTCATTACTGGCCCTAAATTACATCAGATGTCTGAACAGAATTGCATTTATTAGCTAAGAGCATATGTGTGTGTGCGTGCCTATACACAAACACACACCCATTAACGGCACACAAAAATCTGAATATGCAAACACAAAAACATTGTTTAACCTTCTGAACCAAAGTTTAAAAATATTTTTGCTAATTATGAACAGACACGCTCTTAACAAATTTTGCAGTTTCAGTCTTAGAGATAGCTATTAAGGACAGAGTGAGCAAGCTCTGATGGGGACGAGCACGAGTGGGACAACCGTTCTGCCCAGGGCCAGATGAGCCTCCGTAATAAGACAGGACAGTATCTGAGAAGCCAGGTCGTCTTTTCCCTGCCCGTGACTAGTAGCATGGGTTGTATTAGGCTGTGTTAACGGCAAGTCAAACACAATTTCCCACCCACCCCCGCCAATTTTCCCTTATTCTGTGCCTTCTCGCTTTTAATCTGAGGTGAAGATTTACTCATGTGTGCAAGCAGAAGGGAAAAATGAGAGGTGCCACTAGTCATTACTATTAAGGTTGTGAGTAATAATTTGGAAAATGATGTTAAGTTACTTTTCTCTGGTTTTAGAATTAGCCACTGCTATTCCCTGGGGAGAAAAGAAAATTAATCTCAGCAGATTTAGACGTCAGCTTCCATACTTTTCTGTTTCTTCGCGGTTATAGAAACGAGGGAGAGTTCACCGCGCTGGCAGCACAAAGCTGTGATCAAGGACACAGCTGTGAAACTGCAGGGAAGCCTCATTTGGCTCCCATTTGAAGCTTGGCTAGCTGGCTTCTCACACGTAGCTCTCCTTTCTGCAGAAAGCCCCCTAAGCCGAGAATAAATAAGGAATTCTGCCTCCTCACAAAGCGACAGAGTCCCAAAGCCTGTTTGGAAGAGGAGCGGGTTTATACATGAGGCAGCATGCGGTGGGGATGCCTGAAGAGCCCATCACCCCATGCATTAACACCGCCTTGCGCACTGCCTTGCAACTCAGCAGTAGTTTGTACCATACATACAGGCAGGCATGTTGTGCACACGTGCTGACCCCTCACACCCTGCCCTCTCTCTGGCTGCCCCCCAGGCTTTTTCAGACCTTTGGAAAAACCTAAGAACCTTCACTTTGATGCCAACTAAATCAAATTAGATGGGAGTGGTTTCATTCAACTTTTAGTGCTTCGTATGGAGACTATGGACCAGCTACAAATACCTTAAAGGTTTAGATAGAATATCACTGTCATATCGCTAAGAACATCATTTTATACTATATACGTCTGCCAGAAGAGTGTTCCTTACAGCCCTCCCTCCCACCCCACCAAAATCAGAACGTTCAATCTGTCAGAGACTTGCCCACATCTGCTTTCCCTTTCCAAAATCAATTTGTTTCAGAATTGATGGTATGTTTTTCCCGGTGCTTCCAGCAGGTACCATTTATTTCCGCCAGGGCACAGGGTGAAGGTAGCACTTGCTGCCCTGCTGAATGTCTTCCAGCTCAGAGACGGAGGAATCCAGATACTTTCTGCTCAGCCTGTCCATGGTGTTTGTCACCATTTATTGCTTCTGTTCCTGCCTATGATCAGCTTTAGGAAGGAACAATGATCCTCAAGAGAATGGAAATTCAGTACTATTTTTCCAAAGCTTTCCCCTGCAGCATGCTGCAAGAGTCCGTCTATTCCCCCTGTTTTCCGATTCAGTTTTCTCCCTCTCATTGCTCAACCATTGAGCAAAATAAATGGGAAAACTGATGAGGCAACATGAGGTCAACAGCTCAAACTGTCTGTGGACTTTTGGACCCCTACTAAAACAGCATTATCTTCATTTTTCTGCATATTAGTCCCAATTCCATGTTTGAATGGAGAGCAGCTGGCTGTAGCCAAATCCTGGCAAGATGCGGCAATGCTGGCTGGAAGAAGCAAGCATTTCAAAGAACTTGCATCCTCCTGAGAATGCTACTAGAAGCATCTGCTTTCAGATTACAAAACGTGTCAGCAACCTCAAAGCCCGCTGATATTCCCCATTTTCCTTCTGCAGCTGGCTAGAAGGCTGTATCCTAATCCCATCAGAACTGGCCACTTCGACTCAAGCATTCACAACCTCTGGACTCAGTTACTGCAACTAACATCTAGGAGTGAAGTCACAAAGTCCCCAGATGTCTCACTTTCCATAAAATGCAGTCGTCAGTCTGCTTAGTCCAACATGTGTCTCGAAACATCTCACACCAAAGCTCCGCATGCTACACCAGCTCCTCACTGCTTAGAACCAGTGACAATTCTTGTTAGAAAACTCTGCCCTGGATATTCAGAAGTTACCATGAGCCTGAACTGAGCTCTCTGAAAGCAACCATCACTCTTTTGCTATCACTCTCCTACAAAGCCCTTTTTAACTTCAACCATAAACGTGTTCGTCATCAATAGATGACACAAGAAGCCTGGACATAGGCCTTGCATCCTGTAGGATTTTCATTTAGACAATGGAACTTACCGGGGCAGAAGATCCAATGTGGATCTCTTGCTTTCAGTCCAGTATTCTTTCTCTGGCTTAATTCCCTTGTCCCCTGTTCACTTTCTTATTGCAGAAATTAATCAGACTGTTGCTCGGCAAAGACGGGCGTCAGGGACACAACGAAAACTATTTTCGGTTTTAAATAGTTCAGAGGGCATTCAAGCTCAGGTACTGAAAGCTATTTAAAGAAGCTAATATTCCTCAGGAAAATGAGATTAAATAATACATTAAATAATACTCAAGTCCACTTTAACAAGGGTTAGAAATTATTACTTTAGCACTACAGACCGCGAAAACTCTGTTTCTGAAAGTCAAATTTCATCTAAGCCTATTCTGGAGTGGTTTTAATGGAAGAAAGGTATCAAAAATACATGAGGAATTGGTCTTCAGATCCCATGATGATGAGGAGTATGAAAGTGCTTAGATAAAACAGATGCTATCTTTTGTCTCCACAGGCAACTATTTGGAAGGGTCAAATATGAAGCTTAACAAACCCTAATTGGCTTTTATAGCTAAAAATAATAGTTGGTAAAGTGTTTTTATACTTCAGCAATTTTCCAGTAGCACTAAGAAGGCAATTATTTTTTAATCCTTTATAAATAATTTCGGAATATGATTAAGAGATATTAAAAGCATGTTACAAGCATATAAATATGCTACAAATGGTTCCCTGAGGCAGGTGTCATCTGCTTTTTTGAGTTTACAAGGTGCTTGAGTTTGTTGGGCTGTTTTGGCAGTTTTGAAGCACTACACACTAAGAACTATTAAGAAACACTGCTCAGAATAATAACCTGACACAAATAATAACACAAAATAGCCTGTAAAGAACGGTTGGAAATGCTTATAAATATCCTGCTAACTTGCTAGATGGTATACTGCTAATTGGCTAATTGACTTTCTAATATACTAACCCTTTTAAAAATATTTATAAATGCATGCTTAATTCAAAGTAAATGCCTAGTTTAAGGAGGCACAAGATGGAAAGATAGAGGTGAGGTACCACAAGAAAGAAGCGCGTGGTTCTGTTAGCTTTTTCCCACAGCTTGTGTTAAAACTGTCTCCTGGGAAGGCAAGACACAGGGATCTTTGAGATGGTCCTTGACTGGAACTCCTTATTTTTTTTTCTTGCAGTATAATGCTAGTCCATACTATAGTGTCAGAATAACTCTCCTGCAATGCCACAGATTAGGAAGAGGTGGCTGGAATACACTGGATTCCCTAAATATTTTGATATAGATCATAAATATTATCACACAGATTATGCTCTATCAGAGATTTAATATTCATTCATTGTAACTGAGTTTTCAAATGCTTTATCACAATTAAAGATCATCCCAAATTAGATGTGAAATGTTAATTTCAGTAAACTCGAAGAACTGCCTCACTGAAATAAATGATCCAGACTTTTCATCTCCCTCAGAACCCCAGTCTTATTCTCAAGACCTTGTCTCTTTCTACCCAAGTCTTGGACTCTTTCTATAAGATATTCCAGAGTTAGAAGCCTAAAAAGACTTAGTTTACTTCCCTGAATCACCGAAAACAGGGGAGCTGAGTCAAGATATTGCTCTCACGCAAACACACAATCAGAATCTACAGTAACAGCATAAATTATGAGACCCCTGGCAAATCTGATAATAAGGAAGTTTAATTTTAACTTCCATTGCTATAACTAAATTACTGAGTGAATTCCTTAAGAAGAAAAAGCAATTTCATTATCAAAACAGTGTGCAGTAAGACAGAGGGGCAGCAAATGAAGTGAGGTTACATGTTTATATAACCATTGCCTCTAGCAGAATGCTAAACCCCAATAAGCAAGCACATTTTTTTAACAACAAAAAAAAAACATTAAAATCTGAAAGGCCACTTAAACTGTTCCTCCTTTAAGTTGTTAACCCCAAATTGGTTGTTGTATTGAACATTCCAGAACTAAGATTCAGCTCATCACTACTTGGGATGATAATAAGGGGGAAGTGAGATTTGTTTACTGATGGCCTGAACCTTATTAAATGTAATGATGAAATAAATGTTCTACAGGCAGAAAAAAGCAGACTCTCATTTTCAGGAGGAGGGGAAGTGAAAAACAAACTCTTCCCTTTACCTTAAAGTAACAGTGGTACTTTTTTTCCGCCGTACCAGACAAAAATGTCCAGAACTAGAAAACTGCAATTCATTTTTATGCAATATTTT
The DNA here is from genome assembly GCF_000705375.1 of Tinamus guttatus. Next base: position 71,780 of record NW_010582668.1, on the reverse strand, counting down.
TTATTTGTCATTAAATAGACCGTATCTTGAAGAGATAATTAGAACTTTTTCTTCTTTCACACTCATTTCCTTTCAACTTTTATCTTCAGAGTGGCACAAAGAAAGATAAAAAGTAATATAGTATTAACCTCTTTGCCAAAATAAACTGGAGCTTTTTTTTTTTTTTTTTAATATATATATCTTCACCACTGAGGATGGACACCAGGTTTTTAAGCGACACTTTCACTTTCAGACCTATACATTTTTGGAATACCTGTTATTATCCAAATGCCTGACTACCAAATAGCTGGTCAGTATCCAGGAACATCACCTTGTGTGCAGAGATGCCCAAGCAAGAGAGTAAGATTTTTATAAGCACTGTCATTTTCATTTCATTTAGAAACACACGAGGCTGGTTTGCCTCAGGTCTATCAGCTCACAGATATCCTGAAGTCATCTTGGAACAAGGTTTTGAGTTTTCAGCAGGTCCAGCCACATGAGAACGAATTTTTTTTTTAAAGAACACTTTTTCGTAACTGAAAAGGGCATTCAAGACAACATTAAGTATTTCTACAGAAAAAAAATAGAAAAAGAATAATGAAAAAAAAATCTAAAAACTAGTGTCCTTCAGAGTCTATGAGCACAGCAGAAGCTTTTAAAGGTGTAGGAGACGGGGATCTGCAATGCTTTTAAAGGACCAAACCTGTCACACTTGGTTTTGAGCGGACTGTTTTTATTCTTTCTTTACCTCACATTTTTCCACTGCTGGTTGCTGCCCACACTCGGAGCTGTTCCCGGCCACGATGCCGGCCCGCAGGCTCTCGCTGTCCCCCGTCCCCTCTTCCATGGAGTAGGTTTTGGAGTGGTTGCCGTGCTGGTGCGAGGGGCTTCGGCTCTGGGCCAGGCTGAGCTGCTTGCGGAGCACCCGGTTCTCCTCCTCCACCTCGCGCATTCGCACTTCCAAGCTCTCGCGCTCCCGCTGGCTCGACGCCGTGTACCGAGGACTGTGCGCCTGGGATTCCAGCGGAGATAGCGACACTGGCTTCCCATCTGCAAGAGGGGGAAATAAAAACGCGCTTCTCAGAACATAATTCATCTGTGTCTCTCTGCAGCATCAGCTTTGTGTCGCAGGGATGTATTTGAACGCAACCAAATTTACACACATCAGGAACTTCAAGAAAATGGTGAAGAATCTACTGAACTTTGGACAAATGATCAAGTTGTACAAGCTTCTGGTCCCACTAATTTCAAAAACACACTATTAGATAAGCTTATGTTTCCTTTGTTCTGCACTGAGCTGCTTGCCAAGCTCTGGTCTGGGAAGACAGTCAAAAAAAGAAGGATTTAATTCAAGGACAATTAATATATAGTTAAACATATTTTAGAAATGCAGGCAAGACATATTAATTTTCCTCTTCCCCATTTTCTCCATAGCCAAATTACAGCATTTTGGTTACCATTCTGTGCCAAACAGTAGCCCCAGCTGATTCATATGTGAAGAGCAGATGGTCTTTATTCAGCAACCCAGTACTATAAGCTTGCTGAGAAATGCAAGGTTCAGAAGGATAGAAACATTTAATACCTAACTGGGTCAAATTTGCAAAGTATTTTAGCTGAAAAAGGCAGTATGGGAGCTTTGAACAAAAATTAAACTGTTCAATTTACCACCTTTAAATGAAAGATTATATTTTAGAAATACAAAACATTTCATCTTCATAGTTTCAAAAGGTATCTTCTTTGTCCAAAACACTATAAAAAATGACTTAAGTATAACGGATAAAAAAGATAAATTAACCTGATATAAAGGTCTATAACGAAAAAGATGTCAAATGGAAGAAGTCTGACCATCAATCCCAAATACATTACTGTCACCACATTATGAGAGAGCAAATACGGACATTTGTCATATGATTCTAACAAGGCTCTCTATATATTCAGTGCAAATGCTTAAAAGGTGGTAAAAACACAAATTAATCTACTGTTCAAAAACGTTTAATTAAAATGCAGCAAAGCAGACGGAGAGAGTTCTCCACAGTGTCGGAATTAGCGAGGCATTCCACTACAGGGAAGACGACAAGCGAACGTCTTCTACAAAAGTTTCCACCTGCATGCATTGAACAGGTTTGCTATTTAATAATTTCTCCACACAGAGTTGCTTTGACTTTATCAAACAAACACCAGCTTGAGTGGTTCAAAAACACAGAAGTCATGCAGTTATTGTTTAGCAGTTCTCCTTAGCAAGCACATTTCTCATCCTGTGACTCAAATTACTTCCCAACTATAAAGACCCATTCCTTGGTTGTTTTCTTCTATGGTTTCTTATTTACATGTGTGCAATCCTTTAAACTGAGTTTACAAAAAAAAAAAATAAAATAAAATAACCCACAGATACCAAACAGGTCATTTCAAAATTTCATTGTTGCCTGTTCACACAGGTGTACACACAGCCCATTATCTATATAAATAGGTACTCTGATCTTAATCCATACATCTGCTTGCAGACTTTCTTCCCCCAAAATTTTCTAATTTATTATTTTTACCATGATCAAGACTGACAGATATATCGGAGCTTGAAAAATGTCTCAGGACAGATTCTGAAGTCCAGCCAGTGATATTTGGGAACTTGTATTCTCAGAAAAATAATTATTAAAAATGAAATCACAGTTTTGAAAAGACTGACAATTGTTGTAGAACAGATCCATGCTATGATCAGACATACAATGCAATTGAGCTATTGGAATATTCCAACAGCCTGAGATGCATAACACGGAGATAGCAACCACGTGGACAGTGGCATGGACTGTGTAAGTTCACTCGAGACGTCCTGAACACTTAGCTGTGCAGCTAGTCTGCGCTCGGGGATGTATCGTGTTGTTTCTCAACTGCTGATACCAAAACTGGCAGGACTAAAATTTGTTTGGACGTGCTTATGTTGAAATCATCTTATTAGACAGCACGACTGCAATGCATAGATGTTCTCAGATAAAACAAAAAACAGCAGCCTACAGTAATGAACCTGTGTTATCATCAGATCTACGATTACAATGCAAAAGACTTAATTAGAACTCCTATTTCCTTGTTTGGGGAATATCCAGTATGACAGAGATATTACTTTTCTCTTATTCTTAGTATGAGATTCTGCCACCTTTTCAAATAATTGCCATAAATGAATAAATAAATAAAAAGACAAAGTATTGATTCTTAAAAGTAACAAGAAATAGAAGTAAATCTCAGAACAACGTTCATCAAAATTCCAAAATGATGTGGAAAAAAAAAAAAGAGACCTCTCTACAGTTATTTTAAGAACATAAATCAGTTAGTCATATGTGTTGATTTGCCAGAATTCAAAAGTAACAAAAAAATGCAGCTTTGTACATTTGACCAGTTGTACCTTTATTCACGAAGGCAGCTGAACTGTTTCTATTCAGCCTTTATAAAAAAGAATACAGTCTGAGAAAAGAATTGATGAAAATGCCACCTGACTGCTTTACACTGAAAGTTCTAGCAGCTAAAGGGAGCGGCTCAGTGTTTATGCAGCCTTAGCATTAAATGCCCCTCAACTCCCCTCTGCCTTCTCATTAGTATGCTTTGGTGCTGGCATGTAAAGGGCAGTAGTAGAATCATCGAAGGAGTTACAGAGCCAGCCAGCCTTTTGATCTGAAATACATCAGTACTTGAAGTGCACTGTTTTGCATTTTTGTTGGAAAATGCTAAGCCCAAAACTTTTTTTGAAATGATCAGAATTCCTACAGCTGGACATGTACTGTTTTGTCACGAATACTGGCTGATTATTCTCATCTGTCTTGATGTACTTGATACTTCTCTAAGACCCCAAATACTTGATGCAAATGATAAGACAGTTACAGAACCCATTTGAAATATATGCATTAAAGATAAAAGTGAATCCAGTTTGACCATCAGACTCAGAAGTCAAATAATTTTTGTCTTTATTTTTGAGAACATCTCATAATCTTTGCACATCTGAGGTTGGTAAGGCTGGTCACAACATACTCTTTTAATCAAATATTCAACAATTAGCAGATTCAACACATGAAGAGACTTTAATTTCAGGCAACACACTGATGTGGCATAATGCTTCTCGAGAGCTACTGCCTAGTAAATAAGGCTATCCTCGTTTGCTTCTGATGAGTTTTCAGGGCAAAGCAAGGACTGTGGGTTTCACTTGCTCTTTGAAGAAGAAATAAGTGGAGTAGCATATGAGAATATTGGTATTTGATTGACTGTATGCTGCTTGATAGAAGATTAAAAATGATAGCATTGCACTTGAGTTTTACAGTTTTAAGTAACTGTCAATGTGCTCTGAGCTGATGTCTCTTTATCTAATCTAAATCTAAATCAAAATAAAATAATATAATACAAAATGTAACGAGGTCTGTGTGACTTTGAGCTGAAAGATCTCCCAGGGAAGAGCACGAGGAACAGTGTTGCGCTCTGAAGCAAGTCATACGCTTCTGAACACACTTTTTTGGAGGATGGTGCTGGCCTCTTTTCCCTGGTGGCCAGTGATGGAACTAGGGGAAACAGCCAGAAACTGACGCATCAAAGTTCCACAGGAACTTAAGGAAAAAATTTTTAACAGTGAGGGTGACAGAGGTTGTGGAGTCTCCTTCTCTGGAGATCTTCCAAACCCACTTGGACGCAGTCCTGTGCCACATGCTCTAGGTGACCCTGCGTGTGCAGGGGGGTTGGACTAGATGACCTCTAGGGGTCCCTTCCAACCCTAAGCATTTTATGATTCTATGAATGCTGCAATAAATAACAATAAAGCTATTATTTTTTATTCTTAATTTGGGGTTATTGCTCTATTTTTGGGCTTTGGTGGTCTCACACTTAGTGTTTTTTTTATATCTGCATCAAGACTTTTATGTCTGCCTTTCTTTGCTAATATAGATGTACCAAAGAAATAAAAACGATCTGCAAATTTTCATTGTCTGCAAACCAAAGCCTAAACACAAACCTGAGCAATTTCTTCATGGCAGAGAGCAGCTAATGACTTATCGTCACAGCAGGGCCAACAGTTCTGGGAACGTTATGATAGGCAAGATATGGATTCTGTGGCTTTCTGAATGTTTCTGTGTATGTAGAATTGTCAGTCTTATGAAGCAAGGGATGTCATTAAACCTTCCTGTCTCCTAGTCAGGTAGAGCCTCTTAAGACACTAGAATATAGAGCCTAGGGAAAGCAATCCAGCACCATACATCTGATAGGAGGGGCAATGGAATAGTAAAGTTTTCTTACGGGCAAAATCCAAAGAATAAGCTTTAATACCAAGCATCCTAGTTCTGTAATTATCAAACATGGAGATGTGAGGGTCCCAAAAAGAACCCAGAAGCTTGCTGAGAGAAGAGTCACAGAGAAAGCGTGGTTTAGACACAGATTAACTGCAGGTCTGGATGAGGAAGAAAGAGGAAGTGCAAAGGAAAAAAAAATCCCCGTGACTGAGGGGAGAAGAGAGTGCAGAAAAAGGGATCATGAATTTCTGAGATGACTCTGGCTTGAGCTCAAATTGATTAAAAGTTAGCAACTAACTGAGGCAAGGAACTTTACGTAGCAAGCTTTGAACCCCCCCCCTTTTTTTTTACACTTCTTAATTTCATTTATTATCTTAAGTGAAGCCTGCTTTTTTGGCGTCTATACAAGATCTAGAGGTTTCTATATAGCTTTAGCTATAGCCTTAGCTATTATTTGTCCCCTGACTAATAGTGTGTAATGCCTTTATAATGAATTAACTGATGATGGTGAACTCTAGGCTGCCTCTGAGATAAGAGGAAGTCATGCTGCTCACAGATAATATTTCAGTCTGTTGGACTGCAGATGGAAAAAAAAACACCATTCCATATCACATTTGTTAAGATTTGAAAATTTGCATTATCAGCGCACCCTTTGAGGGAGAGCAGTGTAACAATTTTAACCAAAAGCTGACATTCTGTAGAGAGAACTAGTATAGCAGTCAACCACCCTCATGAATTTCCCCCATTAAAGCCACAGGCAGAATCGTTTGAAGTTCATTCTGCAGCTGTTTTTTTTTCCCATTAAGAATATTGTACAGAACCCCACAGACATGAAGGGAAAAGAAAAATAAGAAGACTGCCGTCAGGGGACATAAAGGCTCTGTGTATATGTGTAAAATATTCCTTTTTTTTGGAGCTCTAGTTCAGCTTTGATCAGCTACCGCATTAGTGCTCTGTGTACTTTTGCTCAGCTGGATGCTGTGGTAGACCCTGGTTACATGGGCTGCTAGGAATTAAGTCCTTTTTGCTAAGAGTTTGGCACATTAAGATATATACTCCACAGGTAGTCCTGCAGCATCCCAAGACTCCCACACTCAACAAGGAATCTTTTTCTACTACAACTTCTTATAAATCACTCCAGCGTGATCACAGTTGGAAATAGAAAACCTTGCCCCAATAACCTCGCTCTTAACAGCAAAGTACAGTCAAAGCAATTTACTTCGGAGATCCGATCTCTGCTCACAGAACTTCTTCATTCTTGTGTGTCAGAGCCCCACAAGGCAGTTCTGAGCTAACGTTGCCATGTGCCAGTAGCAGGGAGCTGTGCTACTGAGGGATGTTGCAGTGAGGACACTGAGAACTTCTGCCCACTAGAGAGGGACAGTGCAGGTACTGACAGCCCAGTCCTCCCTACTGCCCAGGCAAGTCTACTCAGCTCAGAGGAAAACTACTTCCAGCAGTGCAAAACTCAAACCCTTCTCGAGATTTGGCCCCAATAACATATGTGCTAAATTTCATGTTCCCAGGTAACAAGTGTTTTCACAGGAAACACAAATCAACTGTCAGCTAATTCCTGCACCTTGGACTGAATTCAGGTTTTGAAGGAGCAATTTACTTAGACATACCCGTTAGGTGTTTACTTCCATGGAGGCTAATGACACTTAGGCACATGCAAATATGGTTTATTGACCTGAGACCCACACATGAACTATGCAGTTCCACCACAGGCCAGCTTTGCTGAAAGCATCACATTACTCCCTGTTGTTCATTTCCATCCCTTCCACATTCATCGTCCTGAACAAAACAGCCACTCCCAATTAGTGGATTTGGAAATTACATGCATCACATTGCAAAAGCCTACACCAATGATGTATCAGGTTTGCAAAGTCAAACACTCAGAAATAAGTGAGAATGATATTCACCCGCTCAGTCTTCACTGTCATTCCTGTGTGGCTGATGACAGGACCACTAGTTACGTGATCAACACTTTTTCCCAAGGAACCTCGACATCCATCCTGATGATGGTGCACAGCATGGATGGTGCTTACAGGTGCCTTGTTTAACCCTCATGATTTATTTTGTGACCTCTTCTACCTTGCTCTGAAAAGAGACATTATTTCCTCATTTGCCTATGATGCTCAATACTATAATACTAGAATGCCACACAGATGGCTTTTTTTTTTCCAAAAATAGGGAAAAGATAGTATTATTAGTTCCTCTTCACAGGTGGGGAAAACTCCACAAGTCTGGAGTTATTAACATCTAAAGAAAATATCAGTTGCAGTCTTGTCCCAAATAAACAGCCAAAATGGTTATGGTGCAGTTTTTAACAAATAACACCTTTTCTGCAATTCCGGGGTTCAGAAGACAGGGTTCCACAAGTATATGCAACTGTGTATGTTTAACAGGTCTGTAAATCAAACTGAATCTGCATGCTGGAACCCAGAAAGGGGAAAAATTACAATTAGCAGTCCCTTGTAACAACTTTGTTTCAAGACCATCAGGTAATGAACTTCGTGGTAGAGACAGACACTTTTTGCAGTCTACAAAACCGATCCCTTTTCTTTTTCTCTGCTCCCCTGACTTGTTCCTGATACACCTTCCAGGCTCTTTAATTAATGAAAATTAATGAAATGCTGCATTTGCTCTGCATGCACCTTCCAGGCTCTTTAATTAATGAAAACAAGAGTCCAACACCCATTTGCTGCATTTGCTCTGCATGTAGGGGTTGTGCCCCAGACACTGATAGCAACGGTACTGGCATCGCGTTGCATAGCTGGAGAAAGCAGATGGTGTGGTAGCTGAACTTAATCCTGATATATCTAATTGGTAGTAGGGATGGTAGACAGCAAGACTGTGGATCGGGAAAAAACACGTAACAATATAATGCAGGAAGGAGAAACTCTAACCATGCGATGTAATATCCACCTGTCCTGACAATGGATGTGACTCTCAATAGTTTATTTTTCAAATGAAACATTAAGAGTGTTAGCCACCTGCTAAATCTAAAACAAGACCCCACTAAGTCTTAACATCCTTTGCTCATATCTTTGTCTAGAACACAGTAACTTTTTTTTTCCTCCTTTCTTCTGTCTTTCTCTTCCTGCTTCTTCCTGCTTTGCATTTTCTTGGCAAAGTATATTTTTCTCTCCAAGAAAGAGACTAAAAGTAATGTTTCCCCCCCTTTCCACTGGGAGTGGAGATGTAAGAAAATAATGTCTTATCAGAGTAAGCACTGAGTGAAAATAAGATTTTATCGAGGACTCGGTTTGACAAAGATAACGTTATCTGGTGGGAAACTTGGCAAAGATAACACATTATCAATATCAGGAGTAAAGCTTGGGGAAAATAGTGTTTTAATACCTATTAGATTCTAAATAAGCCATCTGTGCTCTTGACAAATTGTTATTTTCTCCAAGCTCCATTCCTGCAAAGATGCTGATCTTTTTGGCAAACTGTTTCTGGTAGCAGTTTGGGAAGAGAAGGAAGAAAAAGGAAAAAAGGAAAGCTCTTTCTCCTCAAAGCTAAAGGGATATTCTTTTTCTTTTCATAGTGGTGAAGCCTGCCAACACGGGAGACTCAAGACTCAAGTCTTTACATCCCACCCAAGTACAGCAGGGAAAACTCCTACAACCGAAGCCTGCCAACACGGGAGACTCAAGGCTCAAGTCTTTACACCCCACCCAAGTACAGCAGGGAAAACTACAACCAGGCTCTACATTGCAGAGCATTCCATAAAAGCAGCAGAGGGTCCATAACCCTTGTGTCCTTAACCTAGCTATCCAGGCTCAGAGTATCTGCCTGTTTAAGCAGTGTTTATGGCAGGAGCACTTGTCCACAGGGCCAAGTACAAGCCATCAGCTAGCAGCAACTTTCGCTCTTAACTGAGCACGTCACAGTTAGTTGGCTGTGGCCAGTTGGGAGCACAAATAAGTGACCCCTTCTGCATCAGCTGGGGACACGAGCACCTTCAGGTAGCCAATGTCACCATTCAGCTCGAGGTCACCATTCCCACCGCTTAGCTGACTCAAAGGATCATGCAACACTCACCCCCTTTAGTGACGAGCATCCACATCTGTTTAAATATCTACTGGGTCTGTGGGTGTCTGTGCCCTGAAGCTGAAATCTCCTACATTTACAAACCTTGGGTTACATTTTGGATGATTTTAAATAAATTGTGACATATCCTGGAAAAGGAGAAATCCAGTCAGTAGTAGGATGGACTTACTAACTGTCTTAAATGGCAAAATATGGGTGAATGCCACATCCGTGGGAATGGGCAAGCAGGGGATAATTAGAAGGGAAGCTGTGGAGGGACTGTAGGAGTGTGATGTGAATAATAAAGCACACTTAGGAAAAAGCATATGAATGATATCTGCAGGGTAAGTATCTGTAGCCAGCTGAATTTCCCTGATGTACAGTAGGAGTGGGAGAAAAGACAATAGCATCTGTTAATTTGAAGATTTCCTATGGAGTTGTGGCATCTCTTTTTTTCATTAACCATTTCAATAGCTTAAGCCTAGAGAATTCTCTGTATTTAGGTGTGATCTTCATGTTAATGTAATTTCTGATGCCTTGATTTAGCAGAATGCATAGTCAACACAGGCAGCCATTATAGCCCTTTAAGGTAAAATACATCCCCCCAGTTCTACACAGTGCTGTAATTATCATTTATAGTATTGGGGTGTAAAAGAAAAAACCCTTATATATTAGCTCGAGTTCAGTAAAACACTGTGGAAGAGGCAGAAAAGGAAAAAAATAAATACAACATTTTCTAGGGTTAAGAACATTATAAATGTAAGAAATAACATCTATAAGCTTATAAAAGATTATAGAAACACCTATAGGTTTCTACCATCGCTGCAGTAACCACACACAAGAGACAAGTATGCTCACTCAAAGCCTGGTAGTAGTTAATTCAGAGCCTCTTGCTGACGATTTGCCTCAGCTGCTCATCAATAGAGACTCCAGCTGATAATTATTAAGTTAAACTTCAGAGCAGTATTTGCATATGGAAAGCACACTCTCCCTGCCAAAGGAACAATGGCTGCTATAATGTATTTCCTGATTGTACAGCACTTGGATTTGGGGAACCTGGGTGAGAGAGTCTGCTTCGCATATCCTTCCTTAGCCTCATCAGGCCAACCATTCAGAAGAAAGTACTTACATGTACTGACATCTACAAGTTGGAGCAGAAAAAAAAAATACTAGCCCTGCGTAAGTGTTAAAAATGCAGCCATTCATTTCAAGTAGAATAACTCTAATAAGAATGCTGCTGTCTTTCTCACAAATCCCTCATTGCTTATAAATTCCAAGCTGAGATTCCATTTTGCAGAAAATCTCCAGTCTCAAAAGCGCTCAGTGTCACAGCTGGTGACATTGACCACAGCTGGTGTTTGACTTTGCTCGCTTAGCAGCATCATCTAAGTTAGTAAGCGACCGGAAACTCTAAAGATTTTTTTATTCAAAATCATGGACATTTGTTAACTTCCATTGTTTCATCTAGAAGATCTCCTTCATTCTCCCTCCTCTGCTCTTTTTTTTTTTTAATTATTGATATTATTTTTCATTTTAAGGTGGAAGGGGACATGAAGCATACTATAAGGCAGAATTTTGCATATTCATGGACACATTCACCTGAGCTTCCTTACATCCTGAAAAACGTGCAGCAGCTGCTCTGTGTCAAGAGAGTCTGGGCACTTTAAAAGACATTCAGAGACTCCAGCAGACAGATACAGTCCATTACACCCTATCAGTGACCTCCAGATGTGGCTTCCTCTCCCATGGAATACTCAATAGCATTCTCCATTTAGTTTTCTCGCATATCACCTTCTGTGGATTACAACATCATTTCCTGAATGTGACTCTTGTCCCAGTCATAGCCATGCCCTTTGTAAACGGGATCAAAAATCCAAACAAGCACACGGCCTATGTTAGGTTTGTGTGTGCAATTCTCCACACTTTCTTACCTACATGACAACACTTTCATACCTAACAATAAATAGATGCAATGATCCAAACATTCAATGTAGACATTTTGGGAAAGGACTAACGGACTTCATGACAACACCTCAAAATCAAGACAAGACATGTCCAGACCTGCTGAATGCATAGAAATTCATGGACACATTTGCTTCAGGCATAAGGAAACATGCTAAAGAACTTAACATGACTACTTGCCCCCCCACAGAGCTACCGTACCAGGCTACTATAGGAGGCTACTTTAGGCCTACTATTAATAGAATCAAATGTTGTATCAGACAGCACAGGATGGTAAAGTAAAAAACATCTTAGTTTGGCTTTGGTTAATCATGGGAGGTAGGCTGAAGAATGGAGGTGCCGGTGGTCAGCTTCTCTGAAATCCAGGCTTTAGGCGCTTAAAAGGCAGTTTCAAACTTGGCTATAGCAGAATTTATGCATATAGGTACAAGACACCTAGAACTAGTATCTCTGTGTAGTAGCTCAAGCTAGTTGGTACCACTTTAATCTGCTGGGAAGTTTGTTCCATTCTTTAATCTCCCTTGACATGGAGATGCCTTCAGGGTACCATGCACTTGTACTTTGATCAAGACTGCTGGAAGATGAGATTTTCTGAATCCTGACTGACCATTAAGGATTGTTCAAGGTTTAAAGAAATATAAATAAATATGAACAAATGAAGCACTGTGCGATTTTTCATTAGCAGGAACCAAAAATGCAGTAGCTTCCAAATCTGATACTGCTCTGGCCAACAGCACTTTTAAGACAAGGATAAGGCGGCGAACAGCAAAAAAAACAGATTTTCAAAGCAGTACGATTTTTCTGCTTTCTAAATGTGTGAGAGGATGACACATGCAGCCAGAAATATTGCAAGTTTATATTTCTATTTTAATATGCAACTGTTTTATTTCACTGGTGACACAGCAGTCTAAGTTATTGGTATCTTTCTGTATGGAAAGTCTTATGTTTTTCCCACACATTCCCAGCACTTTCCATTTGCTGCACCTGTCATTTAAGCCACTTCAGTCATGAAGAATAGTAAGGGGAAAATGCAAATAACGGCACATTCAGAACACACTAAGGCTGATCCATGTTATGACATTTATCTTCACTAATGACAAGACATAAAATAACTCATGAGTTCTTTTACTGTCCTCCTCATGACAAAAATGTCATAACAGATCATCATGCACTATACACAGCAAAATTGCTAGCATACCTTGCAGAGAAAGAAAAAAATCTGTCACATCATAGCAGTGATGAAGACCATAGGCTATGTCATGGCAATGACATCAGAAGTGAATCAAAGCGCATGTAAAGATAGTAGATATTAAAAAAAGTCATAGTATTAAAAAGAAATAGAAGAGCAGTTCACAAATTAACTAAAGGAAAATAGTTAGATGTACTTAACAATAGAAGTTGCAAGTGTAAGTTTCACACAAAATTCATCAGAATCTTAAATGGACTTTCATGTGTTCCAGATTTTCCTTCACTTTACAAATAGAACACCACAGCTGGCCAATATATTGTATTTGATAAAATAACACTTTTCTTCTTAACATTAAAAAACCCCACATAATATATCTGAAAGAAATCATGAAATTCAAAAACAAATAAATAAACAAACAAGCAAGAAAAAAAGAAACAAAACTCTACAATATTCCCAAATCTGAGGGCAAAGCTATGGAGCGCATGAAAATCAACAGCAGTTTCAGAATTAACTTCAGCATGGCCAGGTATCTAGCCCAGGGTTATGATATCTCTGTGGTGACCAGGCTCCATAGACATGTAACAGGGAACCTTTTGTTTTTTGCATGAACATCTTTTATCTTAAGAACAAAGCTGGTTTAGTATATTAGAGATACTCCTTCTACAAGGACAGAACAAGTATGTACAGAACTGATTTTATATCAGATATATTAGGCAAATACAGTAATTGGGGTTTCCCATAAAACATGAGGAAATTACCTCATGATATTTTTGTTTTGTTACAGGATTGAAGACAGCATAGCAGGAAAAAAAATCCTATTTCAAGTGAGTCAAAGGCAAAACTTAGTGACTTAACGAAAATAAGGAAATTTTGCATGTATATAGCCTAGTGTTGTTAGTTATTTTTGTGCTGCAACATAAATGCATCCAATCCTGTACTGTGGCAGGTCAGAATGTGGGCCAGATCCCCAGTGCCCCATCACTACTCAGCAGTGCTTCCCATGCAGCAAAGACACATTTTCTTACCTGAGCAGACACAAGTTTATGAAGGTTAAATATCACCAATGTATGTTTATATATTCTGCCAAGTAAGATTTTATTTTGTAATAGATGAAGCATATCTTCTAATTTAAATTCCTGCTTCAAAATACAAAACCATCTTAATATACATTTAGGATCCTAAATAAGGGTGCCTATTCTTGTGTAGGAGACTAAGTTCCACTGGCATGCTTACCTGGTATTCTAAAATAAAGCTGCTTTATTGAATCAGGACAGCAGTGCTCAATATTCATAGGATTTGCAGGTGTTTAAATAAATACTCCTAGCTTTTATTTTATTTTATTTTATTTTATTTTATTTTATTTTATTTTATTTTATTTTATTTTATTTTATTTTTATTTATTTTATTTATTTATTGTGGAGTAGATCTCTCCATTTCCTTCTCTCCAGGCATTTCTCTCAAAAGCAGAATATACTGTGGGAGACTTCATTAATATGAACAAATGCAATACTACAGCATGTCATTTTTAACGATGCTTATGTTAAGATAGTCTGTGATTATGTCCAATAGCCACAGGCTTTGTAGAGTGACACATACTGTGAACTAATCGTTTGATCTCTATGGCAAGATTTTTTTTTTGTTAAGAGTAAAGGGAAGGTGCAGGTGTTTACAGAAAATCTTATATTGTGCCTTGTAATTTCCCTTTATTTTGATGGATGGACTTTGACTAAAAAATCTATTAATTTTCCTTTGTCAGTATAATAATGGATGTATTCTTTCAAATCATGTACAATATCTTTTGTCTTCTTAAAATCTAAGCAGAATAGACGTAAACTTGATGAAAAATGTTTCACATCAAAAAAACAAAACCAATTAAAGCCCCACCACCACCACCACTCCGCTCACTCAATGTATAAAGAACAAACAAACATGCAAAAAAGTAATAGGTCAGCTCTATAAAAAAATGCCACATCCTTAAGGCTCCTTAAAGGTCATGCTAAAGAACAAACATCTCCCCATCCCAAAAAGAATTACTTTCTCATATACTCTCATCTTGCTCTGGCAAAACACAGGATCCTGATCATTATTTTTAATCGTATATTCTGTATAAACTCACACAAATTTGAGACAGGAATCAACTTATAAGAGCATATGATAAGGCTGAGGAGCAAAGAGCAAATGCTACGAGGACTTTTGTTTCCTTCTCCCTTATTTCCCCTGTGAAAGAAGACAGACAAAACACATGCCCTTATGTTATATGAGATAACATAGCCTTCTTCCTCCTAAATTACAGCCATCCTCCTAGGAAAGACTGAGGCAGACAGTAGAATAAAACTACTTCATAATTATTATTACTAGGATTACTTTCTAATTTATGCCTTCTTCTGGTTTTAATTATCATTGAAATAATATAGGAATCAAGTTACAACAGCTCTGACTTCAAGCACTCGTCTTAAAAGATGCATACCTTTTAATTAGTATGTAATATGTATTTTGTAATTAGTATTACATACTAATATATATTAGTAAGTAATATATATTTTGTTTATGGTAGAAATCTGCCTAGGACGTTTGAAATTTCCTATATTTTAAGAAATAGCCTTTCTTCTTTTGAGAGACCATAACTTCACCATGTATGTGTTCAAAATGCTTAATAACTAGCACCTTTTACAGAAACTGTTTTTTATTATTCAAGGAACACTCAAATATCTCTTGTAGATTCTGTCAGAGAATGCTTTTCTTTCTTTACCTGAATAGATGAGACTGAATGTACTCAAAAGGGAAAGTAAAATTCCAGACTTGCCTGAAGACCTTTATATTATTGTATGACCATCACTAAATCTTTTTCAAACATGGAAGATTTAGAGAAATCCACAACATACCAGACGAGCAAACAATTAACTGCCTGTCTTCAGCATTTCCAGTTCTTAAGGTTTTATTTGAAGTCTTCCAATTTTTTATATTTATGGAAAAGTCATATGGGAATGAGTGCTTTCTGCTTGTTTGTTTTCTCTGCAGCAAGATCTCACTTCCATCTCCAGGGGAAAAAAAGTTGAAGAAAACATGACCTGTCAAGGTGCAAAAATCAGGGGGCAAAATTCTTAAGAAGCTTGTGAATATAGGTATCGTGATTTTTTTTAACACCTTAAAAGCATCAATGCTTTTTTAAAGAGCACTAAGCAGCCCGTGGTTATCTTCAGCAGTATTTTTAAAATTTCAAGACAAAACTATTAGGCCAGCTAAATAAACATACGAAACACACACACATGAAACATTTCAATTACTGTTTTTTGATTTGTTTTTTAAATATTATGCTTGAGACGTCTATGCAGGCAAAACGCTATGCTGAAAACCACATCATCTTCACTGATGTCTCCCAAATATGGATAACTGTTTTTCTTTTTCTCCATTCTGGACACCCAAAATTCGTTCAGATTCCAGGATAAAAAAAAAAGGTTCAGACAAAATGAAGTGAGATCAATTTCATTCTATCACATTGTGGCTCATGGAAGGCAGAGGTTTAACTCTGCCAAAGGTAAAAAGCTCTGCATATGTTAGTTATCAGTCTGTTAGCGTATTTAATTCAACAGCTTTTTTTTTTTTTTTTTGTATGCTTCTCTTGTTCAGGCATTTTGGATCTGGTGCTTAATCAAGTCCTGATGATCCGTAATGCCTGAATTTCAGAACCTTCCATTCCCCAATTCCCTTCTTCATTCTGAAATTTCTGCAAATTCTATATTCATCCCGTGTGCCTGTGCAGACCGTAATCCCTCATAATAGGCTGATGCTGATCCTGCTCTACGGATTAGCCAGTGTAAAATGCTTATGTAATGAATTTTCATCAATTCTTGCCTTCCAAGTTCAGCCCTGAGCAGCCCAGGTATATCTAATCTAACCAACTGGCTTTTATCAGCTGCACACAAGAGATGTGAAAACAAGCTTGATTTCAAACCTGAGTCACAGAGCTACAACTATGTTGTTATTTATTTCACTTAAAGAACAAATGCGTATGAAGAATTCTAAGCTGAACTTAGTTATACATCACGGGCATTGATAAGGTGCATGTTTCTTTGAAACCTAGGAAATGCCAATATTCTCATACTCTCTTCTTGATTACTTCTGTCAAAAAGAGAGAAAAAAAATACAGCGGAACTTCAAGAGTAGTTCTGTTGCCTTCTTAAGAAATCTATATCCCTGTGCCAAATGGTGTCTAAATTATCAAAGTTATTACCCTAAACTCAATTAGAGATGGACGAAAGTAGAGTGTATGAGGTGACAGAATATTCAAGACATAAAGCATCTAATAGCGGTGACAATTCTATAGCTTAGATAGGAACTCATTTAGAAATGAATAGCATTTATAAATGGCAAAGAAAAATAATTTCTTTTCTATATATATATATATTTTTTTACAATGAAACCTGAAGACTGGAGGCTACAGAGTGCTGTAAACCCTTGTTTTATTTTATATTTATTTTTTTCTTCCTCTATTCACTCCTTCTTTGGTGGAGTAATTGTAAGTATGTGGCACTGACCTTTGAGCATGACAGAGAGATGGAGCTACAGGTTTTAAATGCAGTGGGGAAGCAGCTAAGACAACTTTTTAATCTACTACTGACAGTCTACTTGAAGGAGAAAGATGACCACCTAGTGAAAACAAATAGTTTTTATTTACTGGGACTCAGTTTCACATAGTTTCTATTGGCAAGAATAGTGCACTTATAGGTAAAACTTATTATGATAATTTAATAGTGCTCTGCCAGCTGTTCACATTTTTTTTTTCTCTTATAGGGATTTAATTCACAAATTCTTAGTTATGTATAAGTGAATCAAGGTGGTAAGGAAAATATGTTTATGTCCTGGAAGATTCAGAACCTGTGCTGCGGTACTGTAAGAAAAGAAGCATCAGGATGTAGCTTGCACTCCTGCTACAGGCAAACTTCCTGGGCAGAAAAGGAGCAAATCAAGTCCTAAGACATTTGCATCTCTTGTTCCCTCCAGTGGGGATAGAAGTGCTGGGAGGGGAAAAAGGCTTTAGGAATATAGACCGATATTGTACTGTCCATAAAATGACTATGCGGAAGGAATATGTAAGGACTTAGGGATCGAGCACTGTAAAGTTATGAAACACCAGCAGTACCAGCAGCTGAGACGCAAATTGTAACAGTGGTGCCAGTTCACAGAGCGGACGGCCTGTCGGGCTGTAGGGACTTAAGGGACTCCCACCCTCTTTTCCCACAACTGTAAGAACGGGCTATTTCTAATGCAGACCACTTTAATCTGGTCTGCATCGTAGCCCTACAACTGACTTGAGCTTCAGCATGGAAGGAACGGTGAGGACGAGTTCCCACTCAGGGACTTAGGAGAAAGAGGAGAAGTCTTGGCAAGGAGCAAGAACTTTGTAAATCAATCTTGCTGTGGCCGCAGGAAAATCCATCTTCAGCTACATCCTTTCAGCACCCCATGGTATGCACCTTTCCTAAGCAGAGCTGCTCTGGAGTGCTCTTCAGGAGGCTTTACTGGGACCAAAAGCAGACACATTCAAAACATAACACTCAATTATCTGCAGTTCAAGAAAGAGAGGAACTGGAATATGGCTATAGCAATGCAACCAGAAGAATTAGAAGTCTAGAAAATACAGCCCAGTCTACGAGCAGAGGTTAAGCTGATTTATACCAGGTGGAACCAACAATCGTTGCTGACAGCAGTAGGCATTGAACTGCATTCTGATGTGCCTAAGTGTGTTTTGGTAAGTCACTGAAAAATCATTAGGAGAGATTAAAGAGAAGGTCCTGAGATGAGTTGGTGAAACAAGTAAAAGCCAACAAAACTCACATGGATCCTTTTGGACAGATATGTAGAGCAAAAAGATGGTGGCAAGGGTGACAGAGTTTTTCTTGTCCATGTAATATAATTTCCCACCTTCTATTACTCATATTGAAGACTATTATCTCATCTATAATTGAAAAGATAATCTGCTCAAGAGACTAAAACATAGAATTGCAAGACCTTTGAAGGTTGATACAGACAGTGATGCAAATTAAAATAGATCACAAAAAAAAGAGAAAAAAAAAAGGGCTAATGGAGACTTCTGTATCTCTGAGGAATTGAGCCACTAGGGTCACATATGGAATTGACCCAAGAGGATATATGTACGTTAAAGGCTTTTAGAGAACAAAATCCCATCTGAAACTCTTATCAGTTCAGCTGCAGCTTTGACTGAGAATATAGCAATGGCCCATGATATTTTCATGACCTTTCCTAGTCAGGACAGGAGAGGCAATGACACTTTCAAGTGCAGTAGGAACACTTTCACCATGTCTCATGGGTAGCATAAAGGAAGAGACTGCAACTTCATCCCTTTTAGCCCCCGCCCAGCATATAATTAAAGCTACTGATATTTCAGAACATGACAATTATATCTTGCTGATTGAATTTCGATGCGTGGAGAATTTTGAATCTAGGGTAGGGTACAATGATGGTCTTATATATGTGCTGAGGAAAAACTGTTTTAACCACTAAGGCAATGAAGTATGCAGAGACTAGTGAGGCACTGCTCTGAGAAACATAAAAATCAGTAATTTGAGGTCACATTTCATACACTCCTCAAGAGAAAGAAAATAGCAAGAAAGGCACATAGCCAATTTAGAATAGGGAGCACATGAACCAGAAAGCAAGCACAATGAAACCCTAGGAATGGAACTGTTAAGGTAAAGATATCAAAAACATCTAATTGAGTTTAAGAAAAGCACAGCAGATGCTGACCTCTATTTAAGTTTTACAAAGGAAAAAAAACATACTTGCTAGACTTTTGGTTAATTTTTTGAAGAAAAAGAATTCACACACACTTAAGACATAAACTACTAAATATTAGAGGAATCTAAAGAATGCATATATTATTCTCAACAACTTCATTTGCCCTAATTACAAGGGACAATTCAATCTTTCAGAATTATAAAATCAAGTGTATGCACATTTTTGCAATATCTGACTTGCTCAAGAAGCGTGAGAAATAAATCTAGAGCAATGGATGGCGACAAAATGAATGCTGTATACCTCTATAAGAATAATTCTTCCCAAGCATTGACATGTCCACAAGCACTTTAATTCAAAGAAAAACAAAATGACTGAATCTGATAAAAGAAGCAATGGAGATTCATTTTAACTATAATTCAGATGTGAGTGAATCCTACCAGTCACCTAAGAGTCCAGAATTATTAACACATTTCTGTGAAGAACTGCTCTACCAAAACTGATTTTGTACCCCAATTTTAAACTTTATATTTTACCTAGTGCTCAAGACAATTCTGGTAATTGAAGAATTTTTAGTTTTTGTTTTTAATTCCTTCTTATTTCCATTTCCATTGTTGACTGAAGAAGTGAGGAACAGTGACACAGAAAAGCACCCATAATGATTGCTCTCATTTACGTGAGAAAGAAAGACACTATTTAAATTTAAAGATCCACCTATATTGATAGTTGACAATGAAATTCCTTTCTTTGGACTTTTTTTTTCCTTTCTGACTCTCATTTCTGACTGAAATAAGATCTTCAAGGGCACTTAGCTGTTTTGGAAGCACATTGCATTAAAATAAATAGGCACTGAGGAGCCTCAGAAGTGAAGATTAAGTTTGAGACGACCAGACTTTCAAAGAAAATAGGATGCATACAATGCAGGTAGGTGCACCTTCAGGCACCTACCCTTACTGCAATTGCTTAAATGACTTTAAAAAGAAGGCCTTAACTGACTAACTTTGCTCTTGAAAATGGGACTTAATATTCCTTTGAAAATGCTCTCTCAAGGCCAATCATTAATTCCTTCTGACAGTCAGGGACCAGCTAACACATTGTACTCAGACAAGCCTCAGGAAATGCAAGAAAAGTTTAAAGGAGATGAAACCCTACAAACCTGGAACATGCTTTGTATGTCAATGGCTGCTACCAAGGCGTTTAAATATGTCAGTAGTAATTTTTATGTAAAGTACTGCAATGATTTGGCTTTGAAGACCTTGTTGACTCCTACTGTACCTTTATCATAGGGACAACGAAAACGCTGTCAATATTAAGATTTCAGCTCTTTCTCGCTATTAATAAACGCGAGAGCATATAGCCTTGTCCTACATATTGATGATTGGCTGTGGTCAGCTAACATAAGAAGATATCTCAGTTGGGACTTACTTAGGCACAAGTT
The DNA here is from genome assembly GCF_000705375.1 of Tinamus guttatus. The sequence continues at coordinate 51,169 of NW_010582668.1, read as the reverse complement.
TGGATAAATGTAGCCTAGTATCAGGCTGCCTGATTCATCGCAGTGACTGAGGCTGTGCGTGCCCAGACTTTTCAGAATCTGAACCGAACAGGTTGTGCTGCTGGTTCAGATCTTCCACTTAAGCAACATCTGGGCAAGTATCTCAAGTGGTCTCACAAAACTGTACATATCGAGCAGCCACATGTGGGATGTGGAACACCAACAAGAAGAACAGCAGCTCATTAACTTCTTCTTAGAAAGGATCTGTTAATTACAATGAAAACGTTCCCCATTTCAGCAGCCTCACCAATTCCAAGTAAAATAGAAGGCCATAGTAGTACCTTTTTCCCCAGCAGAGACCAGGAATTAAGAAAGGAAAATAGCCCGTACAGATTTTATATGAGTGTATTAAAAGTCCTAATTCTTTGATAATAAACTAACAACCAAATCTTTGTTCAGGGGATCTTTCAGGCTTTCTGGGCAGTACACCTAAGCTTCAGAGGAGACTCCTTGGGCCATGAAAAGGGATATGAGAATATTTAATCCCTGACTGAACTGTAATCCTTGTGAAAGCACTCTGAGTACATACAATTACACCAAAAAAAGAAATCTCATGTTTCAGTACATTTCATTGTTGGGCAGTGGGTTTATTGCATTAATCCAAAGCTGTCTTACTGGTTCCATTGCTTCCCTACTGAAAATGCTTTATGGTGTAACATCAAGTGGTCCCACAAAGCTGAAGCGATCTTGAATAGGACATTGCTCAGGCCAGTGCAGTATTGTGAGATTCCTCTATCACTTTCTTTCTTTCACCACTGTATAAACAGCATTTTGAATGATCAGTAATTTAATGTATACATAATATTTAGGAATTGGAGTGAGATTTTCATAATGACATTCATGTCTTATGAGAAGAAGCAAATTGTGCTTGACTTCCTAATCAGATACATTTGAGAGATACTCTTCCTTTTTAAATCACGTAGGTCTATTTCCCTGGCTCCTGAATCACTCAGGTGATGTAGAAAACCTTTAACAATCAATTCCTAGTCACAATATATTTTCTCCAGGACTCTCAAAATGGGATGGTCAAAATTAGGCTTTAAGCTAATATTTAAATACTGAAATTAATTTAACACTGTCTAGGCTCCCAGAGGATTGCTTAGGGGATAAGAAAAATTTGCATAAAACAAGCAAGAAAAGTTGAATTAAAATCTGGATGCATTTGATGGCTTCCTTTTATAACTGTAATTTAGGACTCAATATAAGCATATTCAGATGTTATTTTGATCTACTGTTAGTTACTGTTAGTTGATATGCTGTAATTTTTGTTGCAAATGCTTTTGTGTCTCTGTGTTTGACAAAGGAAGTATAGAGTCTATAATGGGACACGTTACAATGATTTCTGCTTTTGCAATATGTTTGTTAGACAAATTTTTTTGCCATGCACAAAAAAAAAACTTTCTGTATTTATTTTAAAGACAGTTGCACAATAAGGAGCTTTCTCCATCTTACCAGTTTCAGAGATTTCTAACCATTTCATATTATTTGGTATTTACAGCATTTAGGCCAAGCATTTAAAAGAATTATTAGGTTCCTCACATTGTGGGTTTTCTTTTTTTCCCTTCAGATTTTTTTTTTAAAACAATCTTTTAAGATTTACTTTTTCAAGCTTAGCTTTGAAAGTACAAGAAGTAAATTTTTTACTTCAGTTCATCATTAGATCAGGCAGCAATCATATGCTAAAAGACTGGTTAAAAAAGGGGGAAAGGAGAATATTACAGAGAAAAAAAAATATACCAATAATCCGGCTGGTTTCAGGCAGCTGCATTAATGTTGGGCAGAAAAATTGTTCTTCTCTCGATTGCTGTATTTCTTAATATTAAAGAAATATATGTCATAAACAAAAGTATGAACTATATACACATGCCAGATTCTAACGCCAAGTTTGGCACCAAAACACTATGAATCATCCTCCCTGTTGCTATTTTATTCCTTTTTCTCAAGAGGTTCCTCTAAGACTAGCAGTTCGAACTTGTATGCAGTACTTTTGATTACGGCATAGAACAAAAGCTAGAAGGGGGACTACTTTAAGCACATGCTGTTATGCAGTAAGAAATCATATTTAAAAACTTAAGGATGACATATACTTTTACTCATATACTACAATGTAATAACACTTTGATGTTGAGACCAGTTTCCATAATATGGATTTGGTAGGGTTATCAGAGAAGAAACTATTTAAGGACGGGTTGACCCAAAATTTCCTGTTAAATTCCATTTAAACAAGTGCTGTAAGCTGTGCGTAAACACAGAAATTCTTCTTTGCTATTACTGAAAACAAAAACCGAAAACCCAAACATTTCTCATTTTAACACGTTTATGGTGATGTGCTATGGAGACTTTACATAATATTTGAAACCTCAGCTGTAACAGTGAAATCCGCTACTTATAAAACCAGACTACAAGGAGTCACATTTTCTTATAATGAATCAGCTACAAGTACATCCTTTTAGTGGAAATGAATTTCATGGCACAATTGGACACAGCCATCTGCTGCCAATTGTCTTGGCGACTAATAGCGGCGCTGGCGGCAGCTGCCAAGGAGAACACATTGCCATACAGCTGTTTGTTAGAGCTGCTCCAGCACACACGTCTAGCTCACCCCACAGCTCCTCCCCATCTCTTCTTATCACCCATGGCTGCATCACGGCCGAAGCAGCCCCAGACGTATCACAGGAGGAGGGAGGAGTGGCTGGAGATCTCGTAAAGAATTCTGGCTATACCGAGTAGCACACAGCATCTTCCTCCCTGATTTTCCCCTCCCTCTTGGCTCTTGTGAAGGAGGAATAAGACCACGCCAGGACCCCCATTAGGCAAATCCTTCCTTCTGATACTTACTGGTGATGACAAGACAGCCCTGGGGGATTACGGACTGCCTACTCCAAACCGCCTAATTTAGACACTGCATGTGCCTCTTTCTGGGGGCTATCCAGGAAACTGTGGTTGGGCTGCAGTGTTAACCACTGTCAGTCACTCAAAACAACTAGACTACAATGGACTGTCACAACAGGAATCAATGGCAAAGCATCCAGACATTCTGATCACTGACATGAAACTCTCATGATTCAAACTCTCAAGTTTCAAAATACTTACTGAGAATATCCAGTCTCCTGTAACTGCCAAAATGGACTTAAAAGGATTTCAACTTCTAAATGGGCTGAAATACACACTTATCTCTCCTAGAGGGAGAGAGAGACTGAAAATTAGATCCCTAAAGTTTAAAAATAAAAGATGAAATAACCTTCTCTCACCATCCTTCAAAATTTTCTGAAAGAAATCTTAGCCTACTGATGCCAATGGTAAAACTTTCGATTTTGAGATACTGCCTCTTTTGCTCTTGGCTAAGTAACAAAAAAGGATATGAAGAAAAAAAAAAAACAGGCACAGCTGCTTCTTACATCACCACATTTACTAAAAATAGGCAAAGAGGTCAGACTAAGCTGCCTGTGTATTGCTACTCTGACATGTTCTTGGAAGTTTCACAACAAAACCACCAGCAGAAAGGTCATAAAAGGCATAAGGAAATCCTAATTTGTTTTCAGACAATATCCGGGTTTAAAAAATAAATAAAAATTTCTCATTGGTTATGTTGATTAGATGGATTGGTAAAAAATGGAAGTCATTGCTTTCGTATGTATAAAATGGCAAATTAAAAGTTAGAAATGAACACAATATGTAGGCCTGATGCTTAACAGGGATTAAGTCAACCACATGGACACTTATTTTGCAGTGTACATCTCTGAACAGCAAAGGAAGAAATGGAAGCTAAGGAGTAAGTGAAAACCACAGAACCTATCATCTTTTCCAACAAAATGACTAGTATCAGAGCAAGAAACCACCTTGCATGTATAGAAGTCTGGCCATCAGCAGCAGATGATCTACAGTCCATAAATAGTCTGCATTAACTGGGTTAACAGAATTCTCAGCTAGCAATGACTATTAGCTGAAAGCCAAAGTGTCAATTTGGGGAGAATCCTGTATTCTCTCTGCTGCTCTAGACAGGCAGTTCAGGAACTTGTAGTCGAACTGACAAACAAGAATCCTGAATCTAGCTGTCTGAGACAGAAAACATGCTTTGAAAAGCGGCGCTGGGGGGAGGAGGAGGAGATAGGCTAGTGTCTTTCAAAGGCAAATGAAAGGCAGTGCATTTGTAGGCACCTTGCAGCATAAATGTAGCTTGATAGTGACCACAGAGACAGCCTTCAATACCATGGAAGATTCTCTCCTTCCACCCATGCAGTAGGTGATAACATGGCCATCTCACCATGGTCTAACGCCCCTTCCTTCACCAGCCACAGACCAATGACTCCCACTCGCTGCCTACTAGTTTCTCACCTAAGAGTGCCCATCAGAGCTATTAAAGACAGTCACCCACGGAAGGCACCCTGCTGAAGACACGCTGACCCAGTCCTAGCCAACAAGTCAGTACTCCAGTTCCGGTAAACACAGACCAGAACTTCAAGATCCTTCACATTAAGTGAATCTGTTCTCCTTAGTGTCAGTGGAATATTGCCAGCTTTAATATTAGCTGATTCTGAAAACCTACAGGCTCCATACTGCATAAATTACTCTTTTTCAGTTCTTAGTTTACATTGTTTCCAGATATCTGTTAACTAAGTCCAAGAAAAACTTATGTGCATATTAACTGCATGAGGAAGAAGTTATAGCACGCAGTGTGGTTACTTAGATGCCTGAACTTGTATTTATACAGAGTCAGGGCCTTGTATTTTTAAACAGGATGTAATTCATCCTATACCTTACATATTCAATGGAAAAAGAGCCGTGAGTGAATGCAGGCTTAGGGTTCTGAATTTAAAGTCCAGAAATTCGAAGTCATACATGGTTCCCACAGCATCCATTACTCTCTCCTCTGCTACATATGTAGTGTTTTGCATTGCTGTTTATGCTCAGAAATTTATGTCCTGAAGTGTATGTAAAACATTACCAACTTATGTTTCCCACAGCTGCTATAACTCAGAAGTTCCTGGCTTTGGTGCATTTACATTAACAATCATAACAATACACCAAAGTCTTTTCTTGCACTGAAATTCAATTCCAGTTTTTTTTTTTTATGGTATATAAAGAAAACACTTATACAAATCTCTTGCTGAAATAGATCCTCTTCTTTGTATGTTCTGAAAAAAAGTGGCAGCTCATTTACTGCTGCTTCTGCATAATGGCTGATTTTCATATGTTGCATTTTTTCAAATGTGTGTCTTTTTTCCAACATGCCAAGGTCATTTGCCCTTGTAAAGACTCTTATTCATAGCAGGTGTAAAGTTTTTGAAATAATAAGCCATTCTGAAATTATCCACTCATAGAAAATAGCATCCAAACAAGACAGTCAATGTGTGAAACATACTGTTTTATCACCCACCCTGTTACGAGCTGAGTAGCATTTTATTCGGCCTCTTTGTACCTGTCGCCCTGTTGCCATGAAAGAAACACACTTCTCAGTAAAGAACTAGAAACTTCAGCTCAATGGGGAACTTGTTTAGAAAAGTCAGAACAGACAAGAATAGGGAAAAAGAACGAAAATTCTTCCTGTTACCATGACAAAACTGTGCATAATATTTGCAAGATAAATTCTTCTTTCAGGACAATAAGCTATTTTGTTCAAACAATTAAAAATGGATTCTTGCACAGGGTCTGCACAAAAACATGTAAAATTTTAGCTTGAACAGTCACAGTCTCTTTAAAAATGTAATCCTCTAAAAAAGGGCATTCAAAATAGAAACATTTTGACAATCTTAAGTTTTGACACTTCAGTGCTTTCATCTATGTGTACTTATACAATATACATATATAAGGAATATGGAACCCTGTTCTGTTCTGGTGATCCTAATTAAACTAGAAACTTGAAAAAGAGGATTATGAGAATAGCTGCAAGATTGACCCAAGGGCTAGAAAACACTTGAGAAGGAGCTATCCAATGCCAAAAATCTTTTCAGACAAAGAAAGGTACGGATAATAGACAAATAGGCCGTATCAAGTACCTTTTAGGGATGTTGAAAGTACTTATTAGAAAAAAATGAAATCCATTCCAAAAAGACTATTCCAATTCTAAGATGATGGTACAAGACCCAGTAGCTAAAAACTGAGGTTTTCAGAAATACAAAATTTGAGTACAGAAGAGTAACTGATTGTTGAAATAGCTAACAAGGATTACTACCGATTAGAAAATATATGTAGCTCTATGAATTTTAAAATCAAGAGCAAGTTTTTGTAAAACACAATAAAAGAATCGCTGCTGCCTGTACTGAAGAGAGTCACAACTGTGTCTTTGGCTTGGGAGTCTAGAAATTCCCCCTACTTCAGGGGTTGGGTGAGAGGCTGCGAGCGCTACCAAGAGCTACAGAACATGCAAGACAGGTCAGCCCTCCCCAGACCACCTCCGCCTCAGCCCAGGGGACCAGATTTTTGAAGTTCAGAAGAGGAATATGAGAGTGTGAGGATGAACTCAAAGGTTCAGGACGTGTGAACCAATGCAGTGCTATTGCGTTTCCTTGTTGAAGCAAGCCAAAGCTGAACTATGCTTTAATCTGCTGCCCTACCTCACACCACCAACATGGCCAGGTCCTGTTTTGCAAATCTACTAAAGCAAACAAACCTTGTGCTTTAATATTATTGGCTGGAGCAAAACAAAGGCAGAAGCAATATAAATGTTAATGAGAAGATGTCTGTTTCACTTTATTTAAAAGTCAGACTAATCCCCTAATCCTAACAAATAAAAATATTAGGCTATCCACAATTACAATGTAATGATGTCCAGATGGTGTCTGACTATGGGGAACAAGATGAACATGGGGTTTTACAGGCTAAAATCCTGTGGAAAAAAAGTCTGAGTCCAAGGAAAACAAGGTTAAGACAAACTTACTAGCAGAGATGTTGGAAAGAGCAACCTGACGACAGATTGCATCTATTGCTTTAAATTTATTCCATTTCATTTTTGAAGAAGAATTTTAATACTGCAGTGGATAGAGGAGTGAGAAGTACATACTTTTATATTTTAGAAGAAGCAGAGTTTGTGTAACATAGCTTGAAAGTCTTTCAGGGGTCCTGCTTTCTTTTTAAAACCGTGTAGTTTATTTAAGATCAACAGAAGTTAAAAATTAGCCATAGAGCTTCCAATGATAGCTGTTCTTTTGACTATTTTGTTAATGCAGAGCTTTAAGAATAGACTTGTAGAAAATTAAATCGAAAAAAAAAAAAAGATTAGAAAGAGTTCATAACTTTTTGCTCATGAAGCTATATTGTGGTGAATAGTTGGAAGCATCATTTTAGTCATGTTCGTGGAACTACTGCACAAAGATATACCCATTCAGTTCTTTGTAATATAAACTCATGTAAAGCCCTTAGTGTAAACTCATCTCATGACGTTCCAATGCAGGCTTAGGATGCGGCTTCTGCAAAACTTTAAAGGGGGTCTTGAAGTCCCTAGGTCTTCAACCTAGAAGGATATATCCTCAAACAAAGCTTCTGAAATGCAACTAAATAAATGAAGGAAGCAAATGTGTTGATGGAGGCCAGAGTAATAAAAACATGTCTGTTCATCCTATACTGAAGTCTTGGAAAGCATTGCATCCTTGGAGAACTAAATGCAGTTGAGGTGTAACTGAATGTGAATGTTTTCATTATTATGAGCCAAAATCTGCCTTCTGTACACAGGAAGACCTCTGATTTTACATTAAAAAAAAGGATGTTATTTGCAAAAAAATTCAAAATTTGACTTTCAGTAATAGAAATCAGGTATCTTCTATCCCATAATGTATATAAATATTCAGAGGAAAACTGTGCTCAAGAATATAGAAGGAGATTTGTCCAGTGAACTGCCAAGAAAACTATATAACTCCTACCAGAAAGGATAGATATTTTTTACTGACTTAAGCATTTATTTTGTGCCAATATTTAAAAAGGGAGAACAGAATGATCATTACAACTCCAGGTCTGCCATAGTGATGCCAAATGCGCTAAGTGCACTTAGAGAATGGAAAAGTTAATCCAGAATTCATGAGAAAATTAATCGATAAGAATATATTTAAAGATACTCAGCTTTTTGATCAGATTTCAAGTTGGCAAACTATGATAACTGCACAGACGCAGTACATTCAGGTATCTACAAGGTGTCTCATTTAGTAACAATTTTTTGTTGTGAAAAGATATAATACCAAGACATCCTATCTTATGAAGTGAGTACTGGCTAGCTGGCAGATTTCAAGAAGTAGCTGTCAATTACTGAATCAGAAAGATCCCCTGGGATCTCAGAAGAATCATACTCGGCCTGTTCCTAGTCCGCATTTGATTGTCACTTTGGAAATGCACAGGAGATTTTGCACATGAGGCAGTTCAGAACGTAAATAACGCTGAAGACTGAGCAACTCCACAGCACGCTGCTCCCACTCAAACAAAAGTCAGATCAGTACAAACAATTGCAAAGCTACACTTTGGGGAAAAAAAAAACAACGTGCACCATTCTATAAAGCTCAATAGTGTATTTTGGAACATATGGATCCTAGAAAGGACTTAAAAGTAAGAAGTACTGACAGGACTTTTACTTCATACCATAAAGATTTCTGGTATATACATTTTGAAAAGCAGGTTGAAAATTTGGAGAAGATTCAGAGGTGATAAAAGAAAGTGAATTAAGGACTAGAGACAATGCCTCACAATTGAAAGAGATCAATCTGTTTTACTTATGAAAAGAAGATTGAGAGGTCAGGGATTCAGGTGTATAGGCTCCTTCAGAATGGTGAGAAAATAACCAGGTACAGCGCAGGGCTACAGGGATGATCAGGGGCCTGGAACATCTGCCCTACGAGGAGAGGCTGAGGGAGCTGGGCCTGTTCAGCCTGGAGAAGAGAAGGCTGAGAGGGGACCTGATCAGTGTCTATAAGTACCTCAAGGGAGGCAGTGAGGAGGATGGTGCTGGCCTCTTTTCACTGGTGGCCACCGACAGAACTAGAGGTAATGGTCACACACTGAAACACCAAAAGTTCCACAGGAACTTAAGGAAAAATTTCTTAACAGTGAGGGTGACAGAGCCCTGGAACAGGATGCCCAGAGAGGTTGTGGAGTCTCCTTCTCTGGAGATCTTCAAAACCCGCTTGGATGCAGTCCTGTGCCACGTGCTCTAGGTGACCTTGCGTGTGCAGGGGGGTTGGACTAGATGATCTCTAGAGGTCCCTTCCAACTTTAAGGATTCTATGATTCTGTGATTCTATGATACTTCTTTAATCTGGTGAAGAATGTCACAGCAAGAAACAGTGATTAGAAGTGGTAGCCAGACTGCTCCCAAGAGCTGCCATTCCCTGCATCTTTAGATTAGGTTTGAAATCTAATGGTTCCCAAACCTATTTTGGAGTTAGGCAAGGAGATGCAACAGTCAGCATTCTCATGCTGTATGCAGGCAATAAGGGAAGTGAATAAGAGAAAAGGTATACATGCCAAATACTATTTTAAATGTTACAATTCTGGAACAAATCTCATCCTCTTTAGAACCATATGACAGATTAAAGAAGAAAATTCACCAGCCATTTAAATGACAAGCCAAATGTACCTGTTTGATGGGTACTGCTTAGAACATACAGCATTCCATAATGTGAATGAATGTATGGACTGTCACTCATAGAGGAGCCCGGGTTTTCCTTTTTTTAAAAAGTGCATTTTTTTCCATATAACGCCAGAGCAAAGCTTGAAAATGTCATCTACTTATAAATTCTGATCTAATAATTCATAACCCAAATGACAACTAACGAGAACTTTTACTTTTGGGAGAAGAGACGTAGAGTTGCTTTAGAACCAAAAATAAAAATTCAGTGTCATGATTTTTATGATCCAGAACTTATGATATTAGGACATTTGATAATTGGTAATTCTGTAAATGGTACTTTTTTCGAGCCCAAGAGACAACATCAGACAAATGAAATTCTTCTTAGTCTTTAAAAACTTTGGAAGTCTTTAGAATGTTTTAAAAGTCTAGGATACTACGTCCATTTTTTTTTCTTCCTTTTTGTATTTTTTATATCAGATTTTCTTATTTTGCAAACTACGAAAACAGACAGCTTTTCAATTCATACAAAGATATACAGAGGTAGTCTTCATATTTTTTATTGCCTGTTTTGAAAATGAGTATGTAGGGCAGCTTTCCTATGGGTTGGATTGATTTAATTCAGTCCTGACAGTTATGTATCGCCCTGTCTTGCATGCTATCTAGATAGGTAAATTTTAATGTATCCCCATTTTTGAAAAACTCAGATTAAAGAAAAAAATCTTTTAAATTGCTAGAGATAACATTTATCAGTTTCAGACTGGGATTCACCAAGAAGTGTGAAGCTCAGTTAAGTATCCATCTTCTTATAATTAATCAGCTTTTTTTTTTTCCTTTTTTAAAATGAAGAAAAATATCTTCAAAATGGAGAGCATGGATAAGACTCAGAGAATAATTGCCCTTGAAGGTTAAAGATTTTCAAACACTCATTAAAGAAATGAATGGAACTATTTCAAAAAAAAAAAAGTACTGACTTTTTTTCTCGATTAATTTCAAGAAAATTGAGAGGTCCATTTTGATTTATGGGGTAAAAATATGTCTCAGTGTCCTCCCTTCATTGCCTCCAGTGAACTGATAACTAATTCCTTTCTCCGAGAGCTCTACACTCTTTGATGCAGTAGACTAGGAAATATACAGGAAAAAAGCAGTTAATTTTCCTCAGGTATCTACTATGCAAACCATAGTTGCCTATACCCTGAAGTCATTCATCTCAATCTACAACCTGGTCTCTGCGTATGGCTCCTTCTGTCTTCAAAGTCATGGAGAGGGACCAAGAAAGCTAGGAGACTTCTGTAGGAAGGTCAGCGATCCTCCACCAGGCTCTGTAGTGAATTAGCTGCAATTCCTCTCTCTCTGTTCAGCTGACAAGGAGAACTCTAAGCAAATCAAGTATCAAGCGAGGAACAGATTTACTTCTTTATGCCATTCCATCTATAGAGCATAGAGCGTCTCCTCCTTTGAACGTACAGTAACATGCACACTGTTTTACTTGCCATGCATCAAGTTTGTGTTTTCCATTACTTCTCCCTCTGCTCTTTTTCTTAACTTCAATTTCTCTAACCATTATATAACTGTATCTGTAACTTTAGTGACAGCAGTTGCAAAGTGCAGAGAAACCTAAACATTTTCATTAACTAGCTGAGGCTCAATTGGCCTGAGCTGCACAAGGAGTCCCAGATATCCTGGACATCTGAAGTCCCCACTGCTGGAGCACCAACAGCACTGAAGCTGTAGGACATGTGCCCGCAATGCCGCAAGTGACCTTTTATATGCGGCACAGACATACGTGCATTTTCTGCAGTGGAGCCCCAAAACAGAAAAGCTGTTAACCAACATTTAAGTCTGTGCTTGTAAACCAAAGAAAATGGATGCGACAAAACTATACAGGTGAACAGCATGCTAAAATAAGCAAAAATGCATTTCTGTTTAAAAGACAGAATTATTTAGGACAAATCTACTCATAAAAGGAATAATTAATTATCATATAGGAAGGAATCACACAACTTAAACAGAAACTGCAGAAACTCTGTGGACTTTATGTTAAGAATAGCTAAGCAGACATTTAGACAGTGGAAAATATTCAGCATAGAGAAACAACAGACCGGTGAAGTTTGCACAAATGATTTGCAAGACTTTTCCATTCTGAAAATGTTTCCCTTTTAGAGAAATGGATGACTGAGCCGTATTGGGTTTTGTCTGTTATAACCTCGAGGATGTGAGTAACACTGTTCTCTTTTTAACTCCGTTTCTGGGTTTCTTGGCACTTTTGCACAGAACAGAACATATTGCTACTTTGCTGCAGAACAGCACATAAATAAATAAATAGTTTTGCTAGTGTAAATCCATTTTAAAAAGAGCAAAGAAAAAAATTTATATATATATATGTACATTTTTTAAAAAGAGAAAGAAAATCAATAATGTACATGGGAAAGGAAACTGGCAATGGTTAAGGATTTCTGATCACATCATCATTGGTGCTGAACAAGAAACATAAAGACTATTAAGAGAAACACTAAAATAGCAGCCCTTATTCCCGCAAGGCAGCACTGCAAATCTATCCCCAGGAATTCAGTGATAAAACAGAGAAAATTAAACATGTGTGACAGAAAGGCAGAGTGAAATCAAGCACAAAAGAAAGTGCAACAGAAAAAGCTTAAATGGATGCAGGGTGTGAAAAGACTGAGGAGAGAGTAAGAGTGTGAGGGATGTGTGAACCACTGCAATGGCAAGAGAAAAACAGGAACAGGATTTTGAGTGAGTGAGGCTGAAAGTGAGAGGGTAACTAAGCATAAGCATGAAAGGAAAACCAGGAGTACGAATGAATGTACGATTGAGCAGTAGAACATGGCAGAGTGACAGGCTGTGATGCTGTAAGAGATGGAAAACCAGGCAGAAAAGAGTTTTAGAGATTTTTTTTTTCTTTTTCTTTAACTTCACCATTTATCAAAATAGAGACTATTTAATGAAAACAGAACACCAGGCTAGGCAGAAGCAGTGTGAGACAAAAAGAAGAGCCTCACTGACTGCTAAGAATTTGCAATAAACAAAATCATTTGTGCATTTTCTTAAATTTTGTCCACCAATCTGAGGTGCTAAGAATGACCATACAACCTGTCCTTTGGAAAACAGCAAGCTAGAAGAAAGGAGAACTAATTATCTTTAAAGTGCGACTCTGCATTTAAACATTTTCTCCCTTACATGGTGAAGTGTTTCTATTTCATACACATTCTTCTGGGAAGTCAAGGATACTTCTGGTATCCCAAAAAGAAACCTTCAGTGTGCCAAGCTACAAACAAATGCCTGTTACAGATGTCTACTTGGTTGTAGGTGCATAAGAATCTTCATTGTGAAAACAGGAAATAATCCAGAATTCAATTAAAATACATTTAAAAGAAACACAATTATTTGAAGATCTGCATAATAACGGTTAGGGTGCCCAAATTACACCACCCACCCTAATAATGGCCTTAACAGATCTGCTCCAGTATTTCTTTCATATCTAAACTACAAAGTGAGTTTTTTAAATCCAGTATTTTTTGCAAGATTTTTAAGAGAATCCCAGACTATATAAAATGCCATTTAATCTGCAGAGAAAAGAATGAACTATTTATTTCATGTCATTCATGATAGAGAAATTGCTTCCTTTGCTTTTTGGTGAATGTCTCAAGTTTTTTAGAGTTTAAGAGCACTAAGAAGAACATTCAAATTCACAAAAATAATGATTTTATTTGAACTTTTCTGTGGACATTTTACAGAAGAACTTTAATCGTATTCATGTGGTACTCTTGAAAAATTAGAAAACAAGATTCCTGTAGATTAAGTCATATCTTAAAGGTCACTGAAGACCTACTTAGTCAATAAATAAGTTATGTCTATTTATCCAAGCTAAAATTTGAAAGTCATGGGTTGGATTTCACCAACAGCTTTCTAATCAATCACACAGAGAATATCTTATGAGAAATAATGAAACAAACCAAAATAATCTTCACAGCTTTAAATTGCAATAATTTTTATTTTCAAAAAAATAAAAAAAGCCTGAGATTTTACACATAGAAACACACACATAGTTCTATAAATCCGGTATTTCTTTCACTTACAGTTTCTCAGAAATTTGGTTTAAAATCAAACTACAACTTCAACAACTAGAAAATCTCAAATGTCAACATGCACTACAAAACTAAAAGTTTTTTTTTTCTAGAAATAATAGAATTGCTCATTGCAATGCTGCTAGAAATACTGTTGATGTGCAATTCATAATAGTTTCCTATTCTAACTCATTCTGCTATACTTTAAATAGCTTTGCAGTGCTAAGAAAAAAATCATTGATCAAACAACACAAGGGAAACTATTTCGAAAGTGAGTTGATTTCATCTAATCTCTTTCATTATATAAAATTATACTTTGAAGAGACTATTTTCCTTTTAAAAATCTACAGACCTAGCCATTCTAAATTTAGCCCTATGAGTGCTAAAAAAAAAAATCCAAACGTGCAAGAAGAAGAGGGGAGCAAGGCTTTTGGGCCATCTGACTTGGACAGGCAGCAGAACATGGAAATTACAACAGTGACCAGGCTAACCACATCTTATAAACACGAGTTACTGTTTAATGTGATTAAATTAGCAGGACATTTACTGTGATACCGCCTGAGAAAAGCTGTGAGAGCTACATGAGAGATCCTGTTAGCCACAGTATGTTCAGTCACTAAGACTGAATAGGGCTTGATCATATCTAGTTTAATGATGACATGAAGAGAGATCATGGCCACTTATAATTAACAATGTCACTGCATTTGTTGCAGGACAGGGGCTGCTTGCTCCTGCATTCTGATCAAATACATTATTAACTATATGGCTACTATATAACTAATATATTTCTACTATATTTCTTATATGTAACTACTATATAACTACTATATTTCTTTTTTCTTAATAGTCCTGTCAATGCGCTAGAGCAGTTCCAAACCTTATCTCTTGTGCAAGACTTCTGATTTTTTTTTTTATAATTTGATAATGACAGACACTACCTCCCCATAAATAAAATCTAAGTCATTGGGAACTACAAGTTCTCTGTATCTCTGAGGATCGATTCTGTATTTTGCAGAATACTTTGTATCCTCCAGGACTGGAAGCATAGCAGGAGAAAAAAATCAATGATCCAGGTAAAGAAATAAAAGGTGGATCTGAACTTTTTCAATACATGGTGCGTATTTCTTTACAAAATGTGTTCCCTGAACCACCCACATTGAAAGAAATCCACTTTCCCACACAACTGCTTTGAGTAGCTCAAGTTACATGGACAGGCTGTCACGCAAAAGACAACTTACAAGTACGGTGCTCAAAGCTTACAGCCTTTCTCTTTCTCCATCAGTTCTTCTTTCCCTTTGCCTTATAAGGTATGTGCAATTAATTAGTCTTCAACACTGAATTATAATAACAATAATATTACCTAACCATTACAGAATTTTTCATCAGTAGATGAAAAAGTACTTAGTAAAAAAGGCAACTGTCATCCGCATCAAATAATACTAAGTAATCAGCTCTGTGAGCCTAATCCGTAAAAATGGTGTGTTTAAAAACCATGAAGAGGCCAAAATATAAGCTCCAAATAATACACCTTCTCTAGCAAAGGAGATTATTGCCTGCTCAGCGGAACCCAAGCGGGATCGATAAAGCAAAAAGGGAATAGATTTGCAAAGATGCCACATAGGATTATAAGGGACCTTTTCAGTTATTGAGCTAAGGCCCAGCTTTCCCATGCTGATTTATCATATAAGCCCTTTCTTAAACACATTTTACTTTAGAACTAGTGAGAGCATTTTCCCTTTCATTAATGCCACCGAGAGGCTGTCAGAATGTACTGGTATAACGAGCATGTATTTGCTTCCAATTTCAATCCTAAATGTATAGACGATCTGATAAAGTGGTTTTGTCTTGGTATCCACCCTCTCCATTCACTTGAATAGCTCTGCCCTCTCTGGAAAAGTTCTCAGTATTGTAAAAGTTCTCAGTTCAGTAAAGGAATGGAAAAATACAATCAAGTTTCCCATTCTAATAACTAGTAAAGTCTGGCATTTTAAAAGTTAAATTCAACTTTTTACTATAAAATGTAAAGTTCACCTAGCCAATACCTTCTTTGGAATATATATTGAACATCCAAGATATAGCTCCAGATCAGCAACAATCATTTTAAGAATCCAGGTTATTCTTTCCAAAGAGGCATTACTTCACACTTACCTACACTGAACTTCGCTTGCCGTTTCATTGTCCATTTTTTTACAAAATCTTGTGGTAAAGAATTCACAAATCCCATTCATGATTATTAAAACTTTAAACTATCCTTACTTATAGAACCACCTTTTCTTCTGTCAAATCCTGTATTCCCCATTGCTGCAATTTAAACCTGTAGCGTGGTATGTTCTGATCAAATCTACTTGTGTAGGCAGTGAAAAGTCTAGCCACTCTGTAGTACAAAATGCAAATATTCAGTCTTCATTTTCTTGAGAATTTCACTATACACCAACCCTTACCTCTTTAATCAGCTAGGAAGGAGGTTTGACCTTCCATCATATGCTTCAAGTTTGTGCTAAGATACACTTTTTTTTCTCTGCAAATGTCTGTAGAAATTATACATCAAATACCTAGGACAATTGCATCTGTGAAGTTCTGATCTTTTTTACTCTATTTTTGCTGTCTGGATAAGTAGCAAGGACCTCCTCATATGCTTTTTGCTTCTGCAACCTTGGCTGACAGCTCCAGCAATTTGGAAACAACATTTTGCTACTGTCTTTGGAGACAAAGAATTAAGAGCATCAAGCAGAATCCACACAGGGAAAAAAATACATTCCCAATGGTTATTATCTCATCCTCATGTTTATGTTCAACTATCTTGAAATAAGGTCTCACTGCTGATACTTTTAGTTCAGTATTTTAATTTTTCCTCCTTTTCTTCACTCTCAGCATCTAGAAGTATGCCATTTTATGTCTGTAGGAAAGACAGTCAAAAACTTAAGTGTTCTAACAGCTTATTGTGTAATAAACTTGAACCATTGATTAGAGTATCAAAGAAGAATTCAACTTCTTTATCAGGTCCAAGTCTTTGCCTTTCACATTTTTTTTCATTATTATTGTTATTATTAAATGCATAAGCACAAGTTCTCTTACTGGACAACTACAGCCTCTGTTCCTGAATTAGGCTGATACTGAAGAGCTGATGGGAAGTCTAGAAAGACTTAACTAGAAGGATCACTGTCTTACTTCTTTTCAGTAAACAGCTGTGTATATTGTAGTGTATCTGCTCTTGAAAGGTCCATACGAGCACATCTGTGATAACAGCAAAATCTCCCTTTACTTAATAATCTTACTGTGTTATCAGCAGTGCTAATTACTTGGAAGTATCAGCATTGCATACCTCCATTCAGGCACTGTTTCTTAGCATTCCCTTCAACTTTAGAATGTTGACTCTGTTAAATTCACAAATATTTGGTGACAGCCACATATCAATCATCCATTTGCAGGTTTGATTGACAGCTTTCATGTTTAGGAGTAAATTTCAACAGAAATTCAGAATTTTAATTCTTTTAATTCTGTAATTTCAGAAGATTGAAACCTGAAAGAATAATTTATAATGGAGGATAATATGTCATGTATCCACAGTGCTGAACCCTTAAAAATGCCTGTGATGCTCAGGTGCAACAACTACGTTCATGTAAGATACAGTGAAGCTGCTTTTAGTATTATGGAAAATGATGAACTCATGTTTGAGCTGAGTCTCTCCCTGACACCCCAAAATAATATCTTGTTTTGCTTTTTAACCCTTTTTTTTATTGCAACCCACTATTACTTGCAATGAACGCACTCCGATTCCTTTGTCTTCTCTCCCTCGCTCAGCTTTATTATAAGAAAAGCCATCCCTCACTATTCTGTTCAACTCCCTGCAAAGGAAATGTTTATAACGAGAGACAATCAAAACTAGGTACAACACTTTCCTCATTCCTGTTTGTTAGCTCCTCTATGCCCAGCTAAAATCCTGAAATCCTCCTTTTCCACCTCAGCATTTTAACATCTCTTCTCTGAGACCCACTAAAAACACAGCTCCTGATCTTCAGGTCTTCCTTTTTGTGATTTCTGCTCCCCCGAGCTCACCCGAAACTCAGTTCTGCCAACAAGCACCACCTCTGCCTGCCACTGATGCCCTTTCCACCTGCAGAAGCTTTTCATTTCCTGCCTGCCACCAAGCAGAGCCCTTATTCCTCTGCAGCAGCACCGCTCCGCCGCTGCTTGTCCATGGAAACAACACACTGGTCAATATACTGGTCTTGAAACGCTAAAGACTAATTAGCACAAAAGCACACTCCTTGTTCAGAATTTTTTCCATTACTTCTCTGTAGCCACGCTGTGATCAAAATTGCAAGAACTTAAAGGAATATTTCTCACATGTGCATAATACATCTCCTCCACCTTATTACTCATGGATATACATATAAAGCAACATCATTTTAATTAATTAAAAACAAACCACAGTGTTTAAATAGACAGATGTTCTCCAAAACAAGTTTTTTCCAAAACCAATATCTAGACATTAGAGAGGGTGGAGGGGAGAAGGGCAAGACATATTTTATTCTCCTGTGTTTCCAATTTCACGTTGCTAGATTGCAGTCCAGGGTGCTCTAAAATTTCACCCCTCCAACCCTTAGGTTGACAATATTATTCTATATCTGCTTGAGTCATCCTGCAAAATAAACTACCATGACAATGAAAAGGAAAATAGTACAAATTGTTTTAGATTTGTTGGAGGCAAAGAGAGTTCCAGTTCCCTCTCTAGAGGTATCAACTGCAGTGCGTAACAGCATTTTATTCTGAGCTAAAGTCAATCTGTCCTGATTTACTGACCTATTGTGTCTCCATTCCCCAGAGTGGAAAAGCAGCTATTGATAGCAACTAAATTCTTCTTTTGGAAAACCCATTTTTAATAAAACTGAGAACACTCTGTGATGAAAAACAGGCCGATTGTAGGTACAGGGCTCATCTCAAGTGAGGAGTGTAGAGAGGGGCCTTTTTGAAGACATGAAAAAACTGCAGTGACACAGGAGCCTTCCTGGCAAGAGGGAATAAATCAGTTCCCCAGTATATCCAGGTATCAGGCTGCACCCGTCTCTTTTCTGCAGAGATTTTCAAAAATAACTACTAAGTCTGGGTAGAAGAGCTCTTTGGTGCACAACCTGCATCTCTTCAAATTTGAAGGTGTTTGTCTTTCAAATGGAAGAAGTATAAACTCAGGATCACTCATCCAAAGCTGGCAAAGAAAGGTAGCATCCACAATTATTGGATGTTTAAAATTTTACTTCAGTGCCTTCACATCATATGCTGTAGTCCACTGTTCAACCAATGAAGAACTATTGAATCAGCATGATCTATTCTGACATATACATGTAGCTAACCATGTTGCATTTTAGCTCCCAGTGTTGCTTTATCTTAATCTGATTTGTTCTTCTCTAACTCAAAAATCTCTTCTTCACTTTTCTTAATGGACAGCTTCTGCTTTTAAAACTCCTTGAAAGATAGTAACTCAGTGAAGAGACAGGATATGCACATTTCCCATTAACACCTATACAGGGAGGACTTCAGTGTGGTTGACAGGTGTTAGTAGCAGCAGTTTTGCCACTTTTAAGGTTTCTCTATCAGGTAAGCTTATGTTAGTCTAAGATAACATGTCTTTTAAAACAGCTATTGTTACATCAACCACCATGATATCCTTCATGACTGCTTTTATAGGTATGCATGTTTTAATTGAGCTGGTAAAAACATTTTTACACTGCAATAATACTACCTCTGGCAATCAGCTATATCAGTATAATTGTACAGATGCAATTTAGGAGTTTTCTATGTGGTTTCTTTCTCTTCATCCCAGGACTTCACATCCTTAGTGCACCACAAATCTAGCCATACTTCTGAAACTCAAATAAATAAGTGTTTACAAACAGGAGCTGCCTTTGAGGAGGATATGATGTTTTTGAAGGGAACGGGTAGTGACTATGTCAGTTGCATGTTGCCAAAACAACAGTTCCCATAGTTTTCAATATCCTGACTTAATTAATCTGATTCCTGAATACACTGAAAAACAAAGCTCCTGAACTAGCTTTGTTCAAGGAAGCATTTTCTTCCTTCCATCTCTTGACAGAGGTCTCCAATTAAAGACTGCAACGATGAAACTCACCGAGATTGACGCAGGAAATAAAAGGAGCGAAACTGCTGAAATGCATCTGCAGAAGCAGATTATTAAACGTCCCGCAGACAGCGGTGCGAGTGACAGCCACCAGAGCTTAGTGGAAAAAAAAGAGAAGCGGAAAATTAAACTTCTCATTGGGCCTGATGATGATTAATATCTCTTCTCTGATGAGCTGAAACTGCTTAATCTTTGCTATTAATATCAAATCACTGAGGTGCAAGTACAGTAGCTGAAGAGAAGGGGGGCATATGAGAATGTTTAAAACTGAGGAGAGGAGAAAGAAACATGAAGAAAAATAACTGAGGTACATCTTGCTCCCAAATCTTAAACCTGCTAAAGCAAAAAACTAGGAATAGAGCCGAGAGCCACTATCAACATCTCTAAAGTCAGGTCACTGTTAGGCAAAATGAAGCCACACAATTTAAAAGAGATAGACGGTAGATTTCAGTCATGTGGTTAAAGCCATTTTCCTTCTACGGGAAGACTCCTTAATTCATCACATCTCCATTCAAGCAGACATGAACAGCATCTAATACCTTCATCCAACACAAATACGTTAGACAATCATTATTTTCAGATTTACTTTTGTCTGTGTGTATTGGCAAAGCTTTAAAGAGCATTTCATTGGAGTTCCTTGGAAACCAGTAATTATGTGTAGCCACGCAGACAGATTTTTATGCTTGGTTCCTATAAAAGTATCCTGCAAACTGTAACCTCTCTGTTAAGATTTTTACCTTAAACCTCTGGGTTTGTAATGCACTGAAGCAAGAGGTGAAATAGCTAAATCCATTATACTTAATACTCTCAGAAAACATTCCACATGCATTACGTTTCAGACCAAATCACTCTTAAAGTCAGTGTAGATCACCTGGGATACACATATAATAGTTTGATCAGTAGAGACTAAAAGAATATAAAGCAGAGTTTTATACCACCCAGTCATTTGAAAACATTATTCATGCTAAAGTTAACAAGCAAAGTCATTGAATGATCTGAATAGTTTAAATTAAAACCCATGGTAGACAGGAAATTTACTGATTGTGAAATAATAAAGTTGTGATACTAGTTAAATATGTTTCTAGAATACCAAATGTCTTAACTCAGAAAAAAATAAATGAAAAACTTTCACTTCTTAATGCTGCAAAGGTAACTTGTAAACACTGGGCAGTATTTTTATTGTAAACACTGCACAGTAATCTTGATTCTATACGAAGAATCAAGATTACCAGCTTGCTGGAAAAAAAAAATCAGCTTATAATCTTTATTTTCTTGAATAATTAGCTGCCACATTACTGACTAAATAAACCTCATTTCCTAAAGTTAATAAAAAAATCTAATTTGCATCAGAAACAGTGTTTGATTTCATCTTTTCTGAAGGGTTATTTTCCATCCAAAAAGGAATGGCAAAGTGGAGTCCAGAATGAAGAATCTGCTTAGGGAATCAGTTTTCCTGGCCTGCGATGGCAATCAATCACTCAAGCTTCACATACATCTGGCAAGTAGTTTCTATTAGCTATGGTAAGATTGGTAATTATCTTATAAATTAATCTGTTTTTCGAAACAGCTATACATTTTGGTAATTGCAGCACTCACGTACAACTCTCAAGGTGGTATTTATTACACTCCACTTAATGTTCTCCAATATATCCCATAGTCATGATCATTTTTTCTATGTGAAATGCAGACTGTCAGAATGATTTTTTTTAATTGTTTTGCTTGCCTACTTCTTATATTTAACTCCCTACCTCGAAGCCAGACAAATCAGAACACAGATTAACGCACAGAGTTTTTGAACATGTTGGAATTATTTATTCAGAGGTGTGCTACGATTTTCCCACAGTTTTAAATCAAGGTTAAAGTTTGGCTAGAGGATAAGTTTTGGCTCATCTCAAAGGTACAGGTGAGATGCTGGAATGACTAGTCAAAATTACTTTATAAACTCCACATCCTGTATCATGCAGCATGTAAGAGACTGTTAACAGTCCCTGTGACCTTAAAAATCTACAAACTTTCAAAAACCAAGAAAGTGTTAGAAACTTTTCTATATGATTTTTTGGGGGACAATCTACATATGTCTGCCAACTCGATTTAGAAACAAAATAAATAAAAGTCTACAAATGTTCTAGGAGAGACGTGCTGACAAGTAGGGAAGGAAAGATGAACAATAAAATATGAAAACCAGGAAGAGAGGAAGAAAACGGTGGGAAAAGAGGAAGCATAAGGTTTGAGGTTTTTGTTTTGTTTTGTTTAATCACATCAGGAACACAGAGCTCTTTCAGGTTTTTATTCCTGCAATTTCTTGCAGGTCCTTCCAGCATATAAGAATTTTACTAGCTTGTTAGCTATGGCTTTATTTCAGCTCCAGAAATAATCTTTTATATTGCATGCTTTATAACATTCTTTGATATTAAACTACCCCATAACAACCTCAACCCCTACATGTAGGATATCCCTGGAGAGCAGATGAAGATGCTGTTGTAGCAGATTTAGCCACAGACACACTGGTTTTAGTCTAGGCAGGAAGCAGGGCTCAGGCTCCACACACAGCACCAGCTGGGCAGCATTTTTTGCTTCTCAGACTGGCCTGTCCATCCTACCAGCAGCACCTGGGCGAGCTCAATTACACTGACCACAGCAGATGTGATTGTCATACAACCATACCAATTTGCCAAAACAAAAGCATGTTCTGTTACCGACTGTTGGCTTTGCTCAGTAAAAGGGCATGAAGGTAACTTTTTTGTAATTTGAACTTTGCTACTTTGATTATCCTCACCTCCACTTCCTGATCTCTGCAAGCTCTGGTGTTAAAGAAAGCAAAAAACGCACAGGACAGAATTATAAAGAAAAAAAAAAGGAGATTTAAAACCTGATGGTTACACCTGCACTTGGAATTATATTTTACAGACCTAGGCAGAAGGACTGCCATGTCATAGGTTAGAAAAAATAACTGCAGCCTGATCTCTCAGATGACTTGATCGTTGTTAAATTGAAAGAGAAATCTTCCGCTAAAAATGTATCATTCTTCAGGTCATCAAATTTTCCTCCTATTGTTGGTATCTAGAGAGTCGAGTGAACCAAGATGACTGCTGTCAGCCCACATTTTTTCAGTTAGCTGCGCATTACACTCAATTCTTTAGAGAATCTGGATACATTAAAAAGCAAGCAAACAAACAAAAAGCACTGTGGGAGTCAAGCCTCGAACCAAGAATTGCAGAAGGCAAAACTTCAAGGAAGGCAAATAAACTACTTAACTGAACTATTCAAGGCCTATCATGATGGAAAAGCCTTTGAACAGGTAAAGAAGGACTAATATGTATTGAAAACACTAGTGTTCTTTCATATGAGGATATCAGCAACCTATCCATCTAATATCAGGATGAGAACATCCATACTCAGCTGTTTTCCCTAAATCATGCAAGAACATTATCTGAAGAACATATAAATGGTCATAAGGAATTGCAAATAAAGACCCAGTCAGTCTGGTTTGGAGTCTTCATCAGTGAAGAAGAGCAGTCAACTACAGAAGAGTGCAAAGGAGACACAGTACCATTCTAATTTGACTCGCCTTCTTTCTTGCATTACACATACTTAAATAATCAAAATAAAAGGTTCAAAATTCCTGGAAGACATTACAAATTTGCTAATCAAAAGAAAGATTCCGCCTTCAAATTTTCCCCTTTCCCCCGATCTAAGAAAGAACGCAGACTTTAAAATTGAAAAAAAAAATGCAATAGAAATCAAATAAACTAACTGATGTATTCAGCAGAATCAAAATATTCAAATTTAAATTTAATCTCTTAAAACATTTATTTTTCTGGTATTTTTCTCATCTTTTTGGCACACACTTGCTGACCTGCTTTCCTGTTCACACCCAAAGCTCATTGGCTAATTTCAAATGATTTTGTAGAGGGGAAAAAGTCAGAGGCAATGAGGCTTCTACAACTGTCAGGAACCTGCAGAGAGAGATGAGAGATGCTATACATTTTCCCGTTGAGAAATATGCTGCAGCATGAGCTCAAGATTTATTTAGATACCAAGAAAGCCATATGGGAGCTAGATTTTATAAATGCCCTAATTGTGGGAAAAGCAACTTCAACATCAATCAGCTCCATGACATCAATAACAGCAAGTCAGGCTACATTAGTTCCAGTACTCAAAGAATATCCAATGCTTTTGTGCTTACAAAACTGCACATTTTATTTTGAAAAGCCAAGCTCTACTTTTTGTTTGTTTGTTTTAAAGAAGATTATCAAACTCCTCTTGCTTGGCTAGTTAGTTAGCTATGTTCAAACGTATGTGTGAAACAGGGGAAGATAAATCAGGATATAGCTCTCCATGCAGCCCTGACACAATCTGCCGGCTGGATATCTCTCCTTGAGGTGGAATTCCCTCAACTTCACATGATATAAGTTTATACATGACATTTTTTTCCTACAACTTTGCTCAAAGATTGCAGAAAAAAGAAATGAAACAAATCCTGGATAATTCTCACAGATTTACTTCAAAACAAGCTATCCTTACAAAGGGGTTGGCAGCTTATTCCTGGTCAAAGAAGCCCCTTCCATTCTCATCTTGATGTTTCTGATAGAAATGAGAAAATTAGAAAAAGAAAGTAAAGACCACAAGAAAAAAAAAAAGGCATTTAAAAACAATGGTAATGAATCTGTCAAATCAATCGGTGTGTAGAAAGTAAAGATGTGTGCAAAGAAAGTAAGCCCATAGCTTACTTTACTTATATGAAAGAATAAACAACAACTTGCTGACAATAAGATAGCCACTATAAAATTGGTAGGTAATTATACATTGTGTCAAGAGTGTAAACTGCTGTCAAGCTAAGGAAGAAACTGTGCACACACCAACATTTGAATGGTGAACTGCTCAGTGGAGTTTATGGATAAAATTAAGGATAAAATTGCATTGCAGGCACTTAATACTAACTGAAATATTTATTCAGAATAAAAAGCTTTATGCTTCATGGTTTGACTCCCCAGATTTTCTAATGGCCATGTTGTATTTTGGCTCAGCCTGAGGTCTTTACTGTGGTGACCAATTTTACTCTTCTATGATCTCTGAGCAAAAATTGAAGACATATTTAAAATATCTTGATGACAGCTTAAGTAAAGAGGTAAAATCATCCTTTGCTCCAGGGTAAAAGTGTGAAAGCAATCCACTCATGTAAAGTGGTTTACTAGATGCCTGTCATAACTAAAACATATCTCCTGTTCAGGCACCCATCACAGTACTGTCCTTATTACGGGCAGAGGCAGCCCTTCAGGACTTCTTTTCAGGACTTCTTTTCTCAGAGCCTTATTAAAACATCAGATCAATACAGAGGTTTTAACTTCCTTTTTTAATGGATACTGGGTTAAGTTTTCTTGTTTATATCAGTTGAAATACACGGCAGACAAAATTCAAGCAAACCGGGCAAATTGTAACGAAAACGGCAATTTAAGATGTAGTCCTTTTCTGGTTGCACTGTCAGAGAAGGAATTATTTTCTTATGCATCTCATTAGTTCAAAGTGTATGATGGACATAATAAATAATCATAAATAAATATGATGGACATAAATAAATAATCATTTATTTACTTCATTTATTTACTTCTTGCTACAAGCAATCCATTGCAAGCACTAAAAAAACAAGCAGTTTTGATCATGCATGTGGATCATGTGGTAAACTTTTAGCACTTCACTGGATGAAACCTAACTCCCAGAATCATTTTTCTGATTCAAGCATTCACAAATATGATTTCTAAATCAACTTCCTGTGAATAGTAAAATTGGATATTCATTGTTTCTGTAGATAGTCTTCCCGATTAACATATTCACTAGAATATTTATGGAAAGCATATACAAAAAGAGTGTGAATAGCATCAAACTGAATCCATTTAAATACCAAGATGAGTATTTGCAGCCTTCTTTCATTTCATTTTATTGAACTTTATGAGGTGTTAGCCCAAATCTGGCTCCAACCATGTCCCTAAAGAATTCTTGGACTAAAATCTACTCTATATTAGGGAATGACAGTCACCTAACACTGAGGTGAAAACAGGACAATCCTGAAAAGCAAATCCTAGAAAGAAGGAAGGCTCTGTTATTAAAATAATAGCCTAGCATTTAACAATCACGGATTCTCTACATGATCTCAGACAAACTCTTACCAAGGTTTCACACAAAAGTCACATTAGTGGCTCTGCCTTGCATGTGACGCACGGTCTATACAGAAGGCCTACACAGACACTTTAAGGCTTTTAATCTGAGGTTGATCGGCCATGATAACTCAACCTAATTTTCCTCCTGTCAAAATAGAGGTTGCTGAGAATCCACAAATCCACAGTGGACACTATACTGAGGAACCTGTGGTTTAGAGAACATGTTACAATCCCAAACATCTGTTTTATATGTATCACATATACATATCCTTTACCTCTGTGCTAAAAGAGATAGGAAACTGCTGCATGTAGCTGGGAAAATTATGCTCTTTCTCCAGGTGCTGGTGGTTAGTGAAATTGATATTTTCTTCTAATGGGAATTTATTATATATTATTTCATTACTTCCTCTCTCCTGTTTTAAATGCACTCCATCCTTCCCACTCTATTACCTTGTCTTCTGAATGTAATTTAAGAGTGTTGGAACAATTACCTTTTTCATTCAAAGTAACTGATAACTGAAATTATTCTGCCCTTGTGTGCATTATTAAAAACAACAACAGTAACCAGGTATGTTCAAAGGCTATATGGTATTCAAAATCCTCTTTAATATTCTCGTTTATAACCTTAATAGACATTTACACGTGATAAATGAGGCTTTTAGTAGCTATTGCTGTCACAGCCACAGCTTGGGTACTGCTACCTCCAACGAATAGTCCAAGGGAGGGTCTTATCACAGCAGTGCTTGAATGGCAGCTGTGATGTAGCAGCCTGCAATATAACTTCTGACAAGAGAAACAAAAAAAAAAAGAAAAAAAGAAAAAAATCCTCGCCTGTAGGATTGCAAATTCCTCTTCTATAGAATTGCAAACGAGTTAAAAAAGCAGAACATGGGAACTGATCACATTAGGGCATATTTGTATTACAGGTCCACAAACAAAGAGATTATAAATGGTTTCTCAATGAGGTCCCAGTGCCATGCTGTGGCAGAAGAACAAGTGAAATCCTTGGATATAAATATGTGGAGAAATAATTTAATTTTTAATTATTTTGAAAACACACAATTTTATCACAGCGTGCAGCATTGCAAACACGAGTACTGAACAGACACACACACAATTCCAGTGTCCTGAAAAAACAAGCAAACAAACAGAAAGGGAAAGAATGCAAACAAAAGAGCCCAAAATTCTTTGCTTTGCCAGCCCACCCAGCTCAACCTCTTTAGCTTACTGAAAAAACACTAAGAGATGACTTGCCTACTGTACGTAAGTACCTCCAAAGAGAAAAATAGCAAGCCCTGACAAGGGATTAATAAGCATGGATTTAATAAAAGAAAATTATGCTTGAACTACCTGACTGCCTGTTGTGGTGAAATGACTGGATCTGTGAATAAGAAAAGATCAGCTGGCATTATCATCCTTGAATTTGGCAAGACTTTTGGTGTAGTCTTCCACAGCATCCTTCTACCCAAGTTAGGATGCTACATTTTAGCTAGGTGGACTGCTAGACTGGTGGAGTTGTTGAGCTCAAGGGGTAGCAGCTAATAGTTTGTGCGCTGTCTAGAATTTGGGCAGTAGGTTAAGGCATGAGCCAGCAGTGTGTCCAGACAGCGATGAAGGCAAACAGCATCCTGGGCAATATCAACAGGACCTCTGGAAGTACATATAGGGGCGTGACTATTTCCCCATACTTGCTATTAGGTACATCTAGAATACAGTGTCCAGTTTTGGGTCCCTCAAAATATGAAAGAACTTGATCGGCTGAAGAGTGCTCAGTGGAGAGCCACCAAGCTGGCCAGAGACTGGAGCACTTGCCTTATGATGAGCAGCTGAAGAAGAGCCTGGAGAAGAGGTGTCTTTGCTGGGGACCTAGTGGCAGCCTATGAACAAGTTGCCAAGAACATGGAGACAGGCTCTTCACAGATCAGCATAGTACAGGGGAAGAGATACAAAGGCCAGGAATTGAAAGAAGAGATGTTCAGACTCAATACAAGGAAAGCCCTTTTCACCTAGAGGTAAATCAAATAGATTACCGAGAGGTTTCATAATCTTCATCCTTGTAGGTTTTGAAGACCAAAGCTTTGAGCAACATGGTCTAATCTTGTACTTGATTCTGCTTTGAGTAAGAGGTTGGATTAGAGACAGCTCCTGAAGTCCCTTCCATTATTCCATAACTGAGTGACTCAGTCTATGAAAATACCATGTACTGTTATTTAATTTAGTGGGGAAAATCATATCAAAAAACACTGACTAGAATATAAGGCCAGATGAACAGAAAAGAAAACCTTTACCACCATACGTGATCAATGAAAGAAACAGGAACATCTTTAATTCAAGCATCCATAAGGAGCTTAACACATAAGCATATTGTGTGAATTATAACGATACACAAAACAAGAAATCAGATATAATGGCAGAATTGTTTTATTTTTCTGTCCATAATGCCTTCGAGTTTAGGAAAAGAGCTATTTGGTTAAATAACTATTTTAACTGACCCTGGTTTTAACCTATAAACTAAGACAAAATCATCATCCATCCAGAAAAGAAATGGAAAAATCAGAAAAAAATACAGAAACAACTTCAAACTTAATATTGTTTGCGTTCTTTTTCCTGTGCAGGGCTTCTTATTAGACTATGGTCTTTGCTCCCAGCCTGCATTTAAGATTAATTCACACTGAGATGTTTAGACCAACTAAAATATTGTTTAGCAGCAAATTCCGTTATTTCTTTTGAGCTCCTTGTAAAAACAAAGGATTCTACGCACACACAGGAATTTAAAGCAGTATCCTATAATCAAGAGTGGACACAAAATAATCATTATAGCATGGCAGCATAATATTAATAAAAGCAAAAAGGTGAGGTCTGCATTTGCTTAGCTTTTAAAAGTTTCTCAAGATCAGCACTGTTCTGCCTACTCATTAGCTTTCCAGGATACAGACAGCACCCCTTCTATTACTCCAATTTAATGTAAATCTTCAATCTAGAACAAGCTCATAGAGTTACTGTCCTTAAGGCAGACTTTTTAGGAACCACATAAATTTACATAAGCAAATATTTGTACCTGGCATGCAAGTAATTTAGAAAGTTATGTACTGTACACTGAAAAATCTTCAGATGTTCTCATTTTTAATTTAATTTGGAATATAATTTTGATTTCAAACAAAGGACAATTTTCTCAACCAAAGAAACATAGCAGAAGCTTGACATTTAAAACAATTACTTTTAAAAATTATCAGAGTGTAAACCAGTGTTTGAACAATTTTTAAAAGGCTGAAACATCTTTCCTCTTGCTAAAGTAACTGCAAAAGTCAAATGTTTTTCAGCATGCCAAAATAATATGTATACCTACTGACAAACACAAAATGTTCGTTTTTTTAAAAAAGCTACAAAGTAGCAAAAAATAGGGTTGAAATCCATCACTTTCTAGCCTATCTAGCTGAAGTATCATTGCTCAACTTCTTTAAGTCCAGGAAAAAAAAGTTTGTCAGAAAATTTAAATGCCAGAGAATTTTAAAAGGCAATGTACTGGTTACTCCAAATCTGCTTATAAAAAGTGCTAGTTACACAACCACAAGTCAATGTATACACAAACTTGAGGATATCCACTTGAAGAAAGAAGAGAACAGAAAGATATTCCAACTATAGCTGCTAACCAAGTGGCACGCAGAGGGATCTAGGCTCAAAACTGATTTTATGTATAGAAATACTTTAGGTATTAACTGATATTTTGCGTTCAGCCTCCTGGCACAACAGGCACAGAGTCAGTGACCAGAACCAACAGTCTTGATACAAGAAGAACAAAAGCAATAAGAGAGCCTCATGTGCTCACAGGTTTGGGGAATGGAGACAGTTATAAAACTAATCAGGAGCACCTTGAACAGTTCACAGAAACAACTTTTAAAGCAAGACATAACATCTTGCTACAAATATCTAAAAAGAAGCAGGCAGATGCCACCACTTGGCTGTAGCTCCTAGAGAGGAAGAACTAGAAGCAATGCAACTATTTTCCTATCTTCTCTAGTAGAAGAACATTATAACTGAAATCAGATCATCTGATCTCAAGCCTGTTCATTAGTGACTGGGCTTTATTGTAAGGTGAGGGCAAAGCCCGAGAAGACGTTTCTGTGGCACAGTAAGTCCTACTCTGAGCTCTTCTTGGCATTTTACTGGCTGCTCATCACAATCTGGTTTAGCCCTTATATGTTAATGCAGTCCTTACAAAAGCCAAATTTGGGACATCCATAGATGGACATGATTGTATCCTGCCCATCCTTATAAACACGTTCAGACTCCTGGTGAAAAAAATTGAATTTGTGGTAAACTTAATCTCTCATATTCACTCTCCTGAGAGCTCTTAATTTGGGACTAGCTAAATTCTTATTCCAGTAGCACAGACCGTGCACAGTTTTGTACTGAAAGCAGGCTTAGGCCTGGACTTGTCAGGTATAATCGACACTTCCTCTGAAGATTAATCACTGCACAGTTGAGATGAAATGCTCACACTTTTGTGCACACAACCAATGTGAGCAACGTTTAAACACCAAAAACACAGGGAAACAATGAGCAAGGGGAAACCTTTGTTGTTGCTATTGCACTTCTCAACATTTTTCAAAAAGAAGAAGAAAATCAAACAACTGCTGCCAGCAATTACCTCCTCCTCCACAGTGAGAACATGGTAAGAAAGGCCCTTTGTTCAAATCTGCTCTTTGGGAGCCATTTCCTATGCAAGTCAAATCAGCTTGGTACACATAAAACCAGCGATGACTGATTTGTGCTTGTCTGCCCGTACACAAATCGTTCAGCGCCTCCCCCAGCCATCGTTCCCCTCTTACCTTCGAAACTCCCAGCAAACAGATAAATCCAGGTAATGGCTGGAACAAAAAGGACAGTCAGAGAGGCAGCCAGGAATTTCCGTCGCCCTCTGCAGATTCCCAGCATTCTCTCAGGAGTGGAGATTGCCAACTCAGTGCTGTTCCTATGTTGGAAGCAAATAGTCCACAGCCTCCCACATATTAATCCCTGAAAAGGAAAGGGAAAAAGGTATTACCAGCTTATTTCTCTATAGAAAGGGTAGTCTTTGCTAGTGTTCCTATGAGTTAAAACGACAAGTTAAAAGCAGGGTTATTGCAAGAAGAGAGCAGTTCCCATTTTCAACTTCGTGCATATTTTACAATAAAGTAAACTTACTGAGGGAGCACTCTGTGCCTTCATTCAGGTCATCCACGAATAAATTGAACAGGACTGGACCAAGGACTGACCCCTCGGGGACCCCACTAGCTACAGGCCTCCAACTAGATTCTGCACTGCTGATCACCACCCTCTGAGCTCTGCCATCCAGCCAGTTCCTAATCCACCTCACTGTGCACTCATCTATCCCACACTTCCGGAGCTTGCCCAGGAGGATGTTGTGAGGGACAGTGCCAAAAGCCTTGGTGAAGTCGAGATAGACGACATCCACCGCTCTCCCCTCATCTATCCAGCTGGTCATTCCACCACAGAAGGCTATCAATCAGGTTAGTCAAGCAAGATTTCTCCTTGGCGAATCCATGCTGACTACTCTTGAGCCCCTCTACTCAGCCCTGGTGAGGCCACATCTGGAGTATTGTGTCCAGTTCTGGACAAGAGGGCTGTGGAGCTGCTGGAGAGAGTCCAGCGCAGGGCCACAAGGATGATCAGGGGCCTGGAAAATCTGCCCTACGAGGAGAGGCTGAGGGAGCTGGGCCTGTTCAGCCTGGAGAAGAGAAGGCTGAGAGGGGACCTGATCAGTGTCTATAAGTACCTCAAGGGAGGCAGTGAGGAGGATGGTGCTGATCTCTTTTCAGTGGTGGCCACCGACAGAACTAGAGGTAATGGCCACAAACTGAAACACCAAAACTTCCACAGGAACTTAAGGAAAAATTTCTTAACAGTGAGGGTGACAGAGCGCTGGAACAGGCTGCCCAGAGCGGTTGTGGAGTCTCCTTCTCTGGAGATCTTCAAAACCCGCTTGGACGCAGTCCTGTGCCACATGCTCTAGGTGACCCTGTGTGTGCAGGGGGGTTGGACTAGATGAACTCTAGAGGTCCCCTCCAAACTTAAGCATTCTGTGATTCTATGATTCTATGAAAGTAAGTTTCGGAAGTTCCATAAAGCAGAGTAAGTCAATAAAACGCACCTTATCACCTAAACTCACACTAAGTCAATCATATAGAGAGATATTACCTTTACTTATTTTTTGCTGCCCTTTCACACTAAAGAGACTCTGGGTTCTTTGATGTCTATGTGTGGTGGTGGCCCTGGGCAGATAAGAGGAAGACACCTGTACTTCTCAGTCTGCTCCCAAAGAGCAGGAGTCACATGAGTGAATCAATGAGTTGGCTGCAGGCAGTCAAGAACTCAAAACAGAGAATCAAAAAGGGAGATAAAGATCGGGGGTGGGAGGGCATGTTGTTAAAATAACTCAGGAACCATTTTCATTTGCTATATAAAAGGAGAAAAAAGAGGAAAATACACAAAGAAAAGGGGATTCTGAAGAGTATCATTGTTTTTATAAGTAAAAACAGACAAAATCCATAGAATCTTAGCTTGTTCACAATAGTTGTTTCGCATTTCACAGACACAGGGAAGACAAAATTATTTGAGGATTATTATTCATAAAAAAAAGAATATTCCCATACCCATGCAGGCATGTCGCACATAAAGACAAAATTTCTTATCTTTTGCTTTCTTTTGTAAAGTGAGGAAAATATTGATCAGCTGGTATTTAGCTAGAGGTATTAAACAAGGAAAAGAAGATACTGAATCCATGCAAATCTAGTTCAGGTTTTGTGTGAAAGACCTTATGATTTCAGATTTTAAAAAAATCCCTTTAGCAGCATGATATGGAAAGAAATAAAAACTGTGGCAGTATAAGGTGTTTAATAACAGTACCCTTTGGCTTTAGGTGTTTAATAACAGTACCCTTTGGCTTGTGCTTAGACAAGCACTGAAATTGAAAACACCATTTAAAGCATTTCTATACAAACATACTAAAAACGACCACTGTATACACAGAAAATATGTTTGAGCTCTAAACTCCATGTATACTGGAGCGAAAGTCAATTCTGAAATGAAATTGCAGCAAAAAATTAGAGTTTTAAACACGAGAAATAGGCTCAGACAAAGAACTTTGCTGATGGATATACCTGGCTGCAGCAATCAGGAGAACTTGCAGCTGTTCCTCAAACGTTCAGTAGAGCCCACTTTACTACACTATGGTTTACGTGCCACAGTAGTACTCTTGACCTTGGAACTGATAAAATTGAATATAATTTGTCCAGAGCCAGCACAAAAAGCATTACATTGTGTCAGCTTTTCAACTCAATGAATGCCTCACCACAGAGATTTTGCAGGAAATATGTGGACAGACTTAATATTTAACAACTGTGGCATTAAAGTCACTGTGTTAGACAGAGACACACATTTGGTAGATAAATTGTGGAGAACCCTTATCTTTATTCGCTGTATTTGGATAGTGATTACATTTCGTTGCTTTGCCTTACATCACATAACTAGTACGACTACTCTGAAGAGAGCCCTTTACATGCCTACTTGAAAAATATAGATAATTTCCCTGGCTTCTCTGTTCCAAACTCACTATATGTGTATATATTATGAAGGGCACAGAATCACTTACTTCAAATAGATGATTTTTTTTTTCTGTAACAACAGGGAGTATGCACCACTGACATCAATTTCTGCATGTAAAAATAAAACTTTGAAAAGTTGACCTGACAAAGCTGGGTCACTCTCCAGCAGTTAAATTTTGTAACATAACCAGCATTGGTCTCATACTGCTGCTACTAATGAGACTCATAAAAACCCCAGGAAGGAAACTAAGACTCAACACAACACAGTTATGAAATGATGCTGTTACAAGTACAATGATGAAGATTTTCAGGAGAATGATACCCTAACAAATTAAGAAAATATCAGGACAAACACTGAGCTCCCCATTCAGCTGCAATACAGCTGCTGTACAGCTAGGAATACGGCTCATTCAGTTTTCTATGAATTGTCATCCTTCAGAGAAAATAACCAAATAATTCTACACATTCATGCACATCTTTTACCTGACTAAGAAGACATTGGGTAAAATCCTAAAAAGACAAGTAAGCTTGTGATGGATTACTCTAGGAAATATTAATATATTTTATTTATTGGTGTTTAAAACAGAAAACAAGAAGCTTTTTGAAAGAAGTGCCTGCTCTTTTTCCCCAACCCCCGAAAGCAGTGAATAGCTTGCCTTGAGTCTGAAATATTATTTCTCAGAGTATAAAACCACCCAATCTCTTGAATATATTTTTTCCTAAACTAGACAGAAGGTACACATGCAATTCTATAAAAGGTCTATTAATGATAATGAAGATGCTTAGCTTAGAGGAAAAGCCTCAGACTCAATCATTTGTTATAGCCATTTTTTATAAAGATTTTTACCTAATGTGCCATCTCCAAATCAATTCAATGAAAATAATGCAATTCTTTGGTTAGGTTTCCTTTTCAATTCCGCTGGTGTCAGCTTGATATTTTTCATGGAAAGAAAGTGACTGGCAACACTGCGTTGAGCACAGAAATGAGCTTGCTGTTACATTTCAGACCTCTCCCACAGCATCTGCTGCTCCCCAGGCCATGGTCCTGCTCAATCAGACTGTCACCTGCCTAGAAAGTCTTTGAAAGCAGCTTCATAGCACAAGCTAAAAATGAAGCTATTGAAGATGTGACATTGCCAACTAAATCCATCTTTTCAGTGATAAAAAATACCTGAAGACAGTTTAGTTCAGTTAAAAAAAATCCAAGCAGTGTCTCTCCTGAGATGGCTTTCTAAGTCCTAACCAACTGTGCTAACTGAACACAGGTACTCAGAAATAAACAGCATGAAATGTGTTGGAAAAAACAAGGACCCAGAAGTAACTCAACAATCTAAGTGCAGTAGCTAGAGGAGACTGTTGGGTCAAAAAACACAGCCAGTGACTCCTCTTAATCTGTTCCCCAATGGAATATCTGCACCCTTACCAGTTTCAGTGGTTCAGGAAGATCAGAATTAACCTAAACGAAAGCAAGCAGTTTAAAGAATTTCAGGTAAGGGGGCTGCATTTTAAAAAAAGATTTTGTCTTCACTCTTCCAGGCACAACCAGATTTTCTATCCATGCCACGATCTCAGAAAAGCTGTATGCATTTCAGCAAAAGACGTATGTATTTCACTTTACAATTTTCAATGTATCAAATGGAAGGAGAGCTAAGAGCACTATATGTATTTTAGAAATCTAACAAACCAATTAATATCGATAAAGGTAGCTAACTATGTATGTCAGGTATAATACGTCTTGCTGTCAGCAAGGTAGTTTCCTCTGCACTTGTGCAATACAGCCAGTTCAGGAGATCTAAAACTTACTGCATGGGTACAGACCAACAGACACCAGTAACCTCAGAACTCACATCCTCCATGATGCTGTAAGAGTCTAGTAGCTTGGACAACACCTGTGTGACAGGTCATGGTGAGAATCAAAATAAATTGCACTTCTCATTACAAAGGCTTATCTATGACCTTCTTACTACATGGCAATAGCGAACAGAGCGATTTGGTTACCTTAGCATACGGACAAATGTTTCCATTAACTATCTTGTCAGAGCCGTTGCTTTTTTTAAACCAAGGATCATCTCCTCAACGAACTATGAGGCAGCTCTCAGCCAATATGAGCATAACATACATTAAAGCATGTAACATCATACTAATCACAATGGTATTCAGTTTCTAATTTTTTTTTTAATTATGAAATGACAGTTCAACTGTGCTGGACATTCAGCAGCAGTTCAATGGAACAATGCAAGTAATTATGAAAACAAAAATCAAATACAATTAACTAGATTTAACAGCTCTACTATAAAAAGCTTTTCCAACTGCTTCATATATTTCCCTGCATTTGTTGCAGTTCATCTTATCCCAGTAATCTCCCATTTGTTTTCTGAGCCACTGAAATGAATATATACAGCTAAAGCTGTTTCTACACCAATCCTGTGCTTTGGCTTTAATGTGTATCTTGAATTAATGCTACCTAATTCTTTCTGATTTTCCATACTTGCAGTCACAGAGTCAATGGACAATTTCTACTGTAATGCTTTTCCTTTGGCTCTGTGTCAATGCGGCATCCATCCATTATGAGATTTTTCACAGCATACTAGACTCAAAATATAAATAACCTAAGCGAAAAGCAGTATCACAGTCACTAGTTTTCTGTGTTATTTTAAAAACTGTTAATGTGTGTGCTGGGGGAAAGGCGAGGGAGTGGAATGCTCTCCGCGTCTCCTCCTGCATCTGGTGCCAGCTACAAGCGATCTGCAAACCTGTGCTTCACACTCCAAAAGGGAGGATGTCGAAGGAGGAGAGCGGGACACTGCAGCAGCCCAAAGCCGGGGACTGCGACTGTGTGAAGGGAACAGCAAGTGGCCTTGCGACCCACCTCCACGTTCCCCTGAAGGGTACAAATTGGTTGGCCCCAGGCTCCATCCTGGGCTCTTTGCAGGTGACAGCCAGTCTGTCAACTTGTGGAGCCCCTTGGGATGAGGATGTCCTATTGCAGTTACTTCCCTGGGATTGAGCGTTTACGGGCCGCTGAGGCAAAACATGGGTTAAATCAATCAGAATTTGTTTGCCTAATGCATTCGTTTGCGTAGTTACCCAAACACAGCATTATAAATTATTTAATGTAAATTAGCTAGCTTTCTCCATTTCCTAAGTAGTTGTCATTAGCATAACTTTTAGTGTAATTAGAAAGTAAGTATTTCAGTTAAGCTGAGTTTCCGTTGATAAGAATTGTTGCTTTGTACCCTTTTAACTTGTGCAGTAAATTTCCATCTTTGAAACAAGTTGTGGAGTTGTGCAGTAAGCCCCCTTCTGCCCTCTCCTGGCCTCCCTCATGCCATGGGGGCCCACACCATCCAGGTCAGTAAGGTAGTCGCTCATCTCATGACACATGCCGTTATAACAAGCTGACTTCTGAATTCCCTAGCCCTATGCCACTGTGACATTAAAGGAGGATTTGGAGCAGATTTCGACTTGGCATCCACCTCAGAAATTCTGTGAGGACACTTAAAAGGAGTAGATGACAGCCAAGTTTCCAAACTCCACCAAATTTACCGTTTTTCAAGCAGTTACAAGGAAGTAGTCCTACATTTAAGAGAGAAAATAGCCAGTGAGTTGTTAGCACACGAGTTCTACCTTCTACCAGCTGCGAACAACTGTGCTAAAGGCTCTGAGGGCCCACAGCTCTAACACCATCTTCTGTATCCTCACCCAGTATGTGCCATGGCTCAAGGAAGTTCTAGCACTGTCCTGCTAACCGAGCTGTTCTAGAAGGTTCCAGGTGGTGCTGTAACAAACTACAAAGCAGGGATCTAGCCTGACACTAATGTAGTCACAGACAGGCAGAACTAAACAAATAATATACTTTGACAAATTTCCTTTTTCATTGCTACATATTCCTTTATAAATTCACATACACACACATATATGTTCTATACCTA
Source organism: Tinamus guttatus (assembly GCF_000705375.1). The sequence goes on along the minus strand of NW_010582668.1, from coordinate 13,671 downwards.
TTTGTAATGGCATCCTGTTCTTCTTTCAAGCCCAGTCTACTCGAGGAAAGCCTGCAACTCTCAAACATTAAAATCAACAAAGAACATCATTAAGACTACTAGGATACAAAATATTCCCTGTGCCTCCACTAAAATGTCACTGGTAAAGTGAGGAGGAAAAAAAAATTTATCACTGGAGAAGAGACCAGCAGTAACCAAACACAGGCATGAGAAAGATCAGTCTTCACTGTTAGTCACATTTCATTTCCATTCGATGCCAGGGACCTATTTCCAAGGCTGCTGCTAACCGCCCCCCCCGCTTTTTTTCCAATGGGCAAGTCAAAAATTCTCCAAATACTTCATGAGGAATAACCCCGTGCACAAGCAGGAGAGCAGTTTTGTGGAAGAAGCTCCTGGAGGTCTTTATTGCACAAGTTCACCAGGAGCCAACAGCGTGAGCTTGCAGAAAATAAGGGCAATGGTATTCTGGGCTGTGTTTGGTATAATCCAGTCACGAGACAAGAGACAGTGCTCACACAAAATGAAATACAAGAAAATCAATTTAAACATAAGAAAAAGTTGTGGTTTCTTTATTTGTTTGTTTTTTAATGTGGGTATGGTCAAACATGGGAACAAGTTGTCCAGAGAGGTTGGGGAGCCTCTGGATATTCAAAACCAAACTGAACATTGCCCTGAGCACCTTCTTTACTTGAGCCAGCTTTGAGCAAGGGTGGGGTGAGCAAGGCAATATGCAAAAGTCCCTTCTAAAATCAATGATTCCATGGCTCTGAGGTTCTGTGCTTTTGTACCAGTCTCAGAGAATATGCTGGCCATTACATTTAAATCTTCAAAGATTCCAGCTGTTATCAATTGCACTGTGTATGGAGAGCAATGTGAAAAGACAATTACATTGAAACACACAGTTAATCTCAGGTTAAACTTTTAGCTAAAATAAATCAATATAGGTCCACTAAAGTCAATTCATTCTACATCAGTGCACAAAAACCGTGGACTGAGTCTCTTAGAATTAATGAACAAGATGTTGCAGTTTTTATATAGGTGTCACAGTGCTCACCTAATTACTACATATTGCTTAAATATTTCTAAAACAATGTAAAAATATTTATCTCAAATTTGTACAAAAAATAAAACAAGTCTATGGAATTGAAAATTACAAGGACTGCTGGGAATTTCATATTTAAATTAGAAATGATCAAAAGCTGATGATCAAAAGCAGAGAATGCTTGACAATGGAAAAACTGCTACACTGCTACATTACCAAAAAGGATACAGTCCTAATAGTTTATTTGCATGTTGCTGCAAAATATCAGATAGCATCAAGATTAGCGAGTTACATTTTTCACAGCTTTCCTGTTGAAATTCTTTTATATGGCAAGGTCCAGCATTTATTTTTCCTAAATGTGCCACCTTTCAGGCATCCTGTCAGGGCTATCTACTTCCCTAGACTGTCACAGGGCTGAGTGCGCACTATAGAATTTAAAGGTAAAGGCATTTCCCGCATGTTTCACCATTCTACCTGACACAGATAAAAAGTTCTTGTAGAATAGTTTGTTGGGCACCTTTTTTTCTTTCTTAAGTAGGGAAAAAGGTTGTTGGTTTTGCTTATTTCCTATTGACTTATTCTTCAATTCATCACACCAGAAAAGAGCTTGATTATCGCTTCTTATTCTGCACTATGCAGATTAATGTGGATATTAGTCAAGAATAGCTTATGAGAATTTAATGCCATTACAAAAGGAGTATGAAAGATGTTAGCAAAGCCAAGCAAAACTGTAGAACCTAGCCTCAAAAGGAAACACTTACAAAAGTGGTTACTAGACAGTCAAAAATGTTCCTGTGCAGAGTTAGCATCTGAAGAGAATCACAGCAGAATTTAGGTTTGAAAGGACCACTGGTGGTCATCTGATCATCTGGTCCAACCCTCTGCTCAAGCAAAGCTAATATTGGTCTTTCAAACCAATCTGTAATTTGGATAGCTCTTTACTCTTCATTTAAAAGCGATCATCTGAGGAACTGTGGTCAGGAGAGAGGGCAACGAACTTAGGGTTTCTGTGCTCTCTCCACACCCTTCCTCAAATTGCAGTGATTTTCACTGAACATTTCCTTGCATGTGATGTTCAGTCATGTCGTCTCTTATTGATCTCATCAATACTATCGTACCAAATTCAGGTAAAGAAATAATAAATATAACATTTTTAGCAAGTCCCTTGAAAAGAAGGTGAACATAGTAGAAAGAAAATTAATATAAAGATCTTATTCATATGCACATAATTAACACTTCCACTCTATATCTGATTATACCCCATTATCTTGGGATGGAGAGGAGACTGCCAGATATTTTATTAGGAAAGGAAAAGAATATTGTGCCTGATGCCGATTGTCTTCCCTCCCAAGAAGACTGTACAGGGCTATGCAATTATTGACATGTTATTTAACACAACAGTATGCTTGGAACTGGCTGGCGTTTTGAGACAAGGCACCAGAATTGGCGTTTTGAGACAAGGCACCAGAATGAGAGGAATAACACCTCTCACTGTCTCTTATAACTCCATTTCTACATTTCTGATATCTTTTAAGACGATTTGACTCTTCCTGTGCTGTGCTCGCTGTCATTAACTCCAGAGCAGAAGCACAGTTATAGCTCTAGTAACGCAACAGTGGCTCTTTCCAGAACAGGACAAAGTCTGAGTGAGAGCTTCAAAAAAGAGTTAAGGTGTAGGACTTCCTTACACAGTAGGCAGAGAATATTGTGACTAGTATGAAGAATTTCAGAGTGAGACAATGAGGTAGGAATGATTGAAAGTCATATTATGATTATTGGATCTTTTAAAAGGATTTCTCAAAGACAGAAGATTACCTATATTGAGGACTCATTTTTGCAACAACTCTGCATATTACTTCTTAATTATAGTTTCAAATGAAAAGAATCTTCAATATATCTACATACAAACACACATAAATAAATATATCTAAAACTGATACCAAGTCCCGAAGGAAAAATTTGAAACATATTTTTAGAAAAAAAGAGGCCTAAACAGCAGAGCTGCAGTCAGAATAACCCCAAATGTACCAACTGATACTGTTACGTAACTTCTCTCTGTTTGAGATCTGCGGCTTAAAGTGATTTTCACTCCACGTGCACATCTCCTGGCTTCTGGGCTCCCTTTTAGACTAAGCCAGCTAGTTCTTTCTAAGGCAGAATCAGACAAGCTTTTGTAGATGGCTCACTGCAGAGACCATTCCCTATGGACCGCATGGATGAGCTTGCTCTGGGCTTCCTGCACACCGTAATAATCCCCCACAACTGTCTCTGCAGGTTTGCAGCCTTCTGGCACCACCAACACACTGTGCCTCAAGAAATACAACATACACGCTTTGCATCATGTCGTTAGTCAGGTGAGCTGTGGCAGTCTTTTTGAAACATAAAAAGGCAGAAGAGTCTTGGGATCAGAGGAGACCTCAGCCAAGTGTCCTGCGGTGAGGATGCGGCCAGTCTGCTCCTCAGGGGCTGAGCGCTGGGAACAGAGGCCACGCTCTGCCTCTTGGCAGAGGATGACCAGGATGCCCTTTCTGGAGCCAACGCCTTTGGCAGTATCAAGGTCATTGCTAAATAGTCTTTTCTGTTTTTTAATGATGATCTGTCTGCTATATGTATCACAAGCATTATCATTTATTGGAGCTGTATGAGGTACAGTATTTGCAATCTTCCGACCCAGTATGCTCCAGTTACACAAGAAGACACAATGATCATAACCTCAAGGGGGGCAGGTTTAGTTACACCAATACTGAGACCGGGTTCATGATACTGACCTCAGGGCTAATATTCCATCGAGTATGTCAAAGATATCTCAAACACATTGCAACAGACAGCACTAAGTGCTACAGATTGCTGCATTATATGGAGAATAATTTTCTCTGTTGTTCATAGTAAACTGTCAGTAAGACAACGCTTGTGAAAACCATTCTAGCATACTACTAAAAATAAAACTTTTTAAACTTTGTTGTTGTTGTTGCTAGGAGATGAAAAATATATAGGGCATTAACAATGCAGTTATTTAAAGGGCAACAAAAGCAGTCCATAGTGTTATCAATAATGTATTACTATGCAATTATGTATAGAGATTCACACGCATTGCCTGATTTTGACATGAAAATAAATAATACTGCTTTCAGATGATTAATACATAGTTCAGTTCACACATGTTGGTAGGACAACAGCTTTGTATATGGTCAAAAATGTATCAATTCATTTTTCAATTGATGAAAAGATTTTAAAAAAAGACTGAAATAGATATAGGGTTTTTTTTATTTTTTCTGAGATTTAAAACTACATGTGTGCTTGTATGTGTACAGAAGCGCATGGACAGATTACATACTACTGCACAGCTAAAAAAGAAAGTCCTTTATTTTCAGGGCAATGATGAAACTGCATTAAAAAATTGTCCACATGGAAAATTAGAATATTTTTTTCCTACTAATTGTTGAGTTTATATATGGCATATACTATTTTACAAGCAACTTGAAACTTGAGGTTGAAAGTTCTGAAGTTAAGTTTTCAATTACTATTCTTTATTCGCTCAAAAAGTTTCAGAATTGTAAGATTTACTTTGTCCACCATGTTTTATGCAAATGTTGAAGCCTAACTTGTAGGAATGATAATTTTTATATCATGAAGTAGAAAGAACCTTAAAATTTATTCCAGTTATTACAGTTGCACTTGTACATCAGGTAAGGCCTACTGAATTGCAAATTTTAAGTTTCTTAAGAGTGATAAAAACTGGAACACACCTACTCAGTGATGAAAGGCGATTCTTTTCTACCATATGCTAAAAATGTCTGATACTATTATAAGAGCATGATTTTACATTTGCTGAAATTTAGACATAAATTTGTAATTGCATATTATGACAAAACACTGGTGGCTGATTCTTTGAACCTAAATGTAGTTCTTTGCTCTTACCTAACGTAAAACACATTTTATGAAAGCAGAAAAAAATGGGAAGGGATTTCTTTTAATAACATGCATTAACTTTATAATGCATGTTATTATCCAGTTCTTTCGGAGAAGATTCTTTTGCTACTTATGGTACTAAAGTACCATATAGCAGTATAAACAGTTTTTGTTTTTTTGTTTATTTTTTTTCCTAGCTATTCTCAGCTTTCATTTGAAGATTGCAACATTTTTTCTAACAGTTTTTTTCTGAAATTCAAGAGTTATGATATCAGGATCTCTAATTAGATGCCATAATACATGTCCTGGGGAGTCTTTTGGTATTAGAGTTAAAAATTGTAAGACTTCAAGCAAAATTGACTGCAGTCATACAGTAAGTCAATGATAACATCAGGAAAAGCATCGCAAATGTCTAACTCCAGTGAAAGTATCTCATCTCTTATTAAGGAATACCTCAGTCTCCTCATAAGTATTTTATCATGAGAGTTCAATAATCTTGTCTAAGGGGTGTTCACAAAGATTAACAAATCAGATCTGTGCATTTCTTTTTTTTTTTTTTTCTTACTTGCTTTTATATTGACATGTTGGGTTTCCTGTCTAGCTTCTAATGCCATCTGTGAGGTTAAGAATTTTGGTAAGAATTTCTAAAAACTGTTTCATTATGTCAATCATTTCAGAGACTCAGAGGTATAAAATTACAAAAGTTTATGGCCAGAAAAACAAGTTCAATCAGTATGCTAATGGCAGTAATATTTTCAATTGAAGCCCTACAGCTACTATGACATATGTTCCAGGAATTCAATCTCTTTTCCTTTTGGTGAATTGATTTGGAAAAAAAAGCAGGGAAACAAGCAGTTTCAGCTACAAATGAGAAAAAAGACGATGAGTGAGTTTACATCAGCATCCTAATTCAGATGGGAAGTATCCTTTTGAAGCAAATTCCCCAAGCATTCCCAGTTATTGTAGTTAAGGTTACATGATCAAGTAGTCTGGATTCCTTTAGGATGAAACAAAACCAGAAGATGCATTCTGGAAGTGAGTTTATTGCAGTTCAAATGCTAAGGATGCTCTGCTGCTGGGACAAGACTGCTACTAGTTTAAAGTAAAAACTTGCTATGTATACAACCTGGAAATCGGGTCCTCACCACCATTTCACTATACAAATCCACTCGTATTGAGCCTCGATACTTGCTAACAAGGACAAAGCTGCATCACATGAAGCTGTAGAAGACAAAACCAAAAGGCACACGAAATAGGACATGAACTGAAATCCTCAAGTTTTACATAGCTCTATTAATAAGGAAGAATTCACAGCCAGTAGCTCTGTCAAGAAACCCAACAGCTATGATCAGATGAAAGCTTTTTCTTCATTTAAAAATTAGGCTATATAAGGTTTCCTTTTTTATCATTCTATTCATAACCTGTCTTATGTTGAGGCATAAGAGCTCTGCTAATTAGGTACTTGATAAAGATAGCTTATTTGGGGCATTTTCCTGCTTCTGCACTTACACTAAGCGAAGGAGGTAAAGCTAAATTAGTCATTTAATGTCAACGTTTCTTTTCGTCAAATCTACAATTCTAAGCAGTTATTTCCTCAGAGGTAGCAATGAAAGGAATTAGATGTATTGTAACTTTCAATACTTCAGAGAAATTTTTAACTGAGAGACTGAAATTATATATCCTGATCTTGTAGTTCTAAATGCTTCTGAGAAAACAAATGAGTTTCAACTAAAAGGGTGCTCCATTTGAAAGTCAGCTATATAATTCCATAACATGTTTGCATTTTTCAGCAAGGAACACTGTGGTAGTGCAGTGCCACGGTCAAACACCAGATGTCTCATTGTTTAGCAGGACGACTAGGAGAGAAAAATCATCCCTGATGCCTCAAGGAAAGGGAGAGGCGACTGAGACTCAGTTAATCTCTGACCACAGTAGGCAATCAAAGTAATGACACACGTTTGCGGGTTGCAGAAAAACATACAGTAGCTAGGCACTGGGGAAAAAAAGCCTCACTTAATCCTAAGAGTGAATGGTCGGCTTACCCACATAGCACAAATACTAATAATACTCTGCAAAAAAAAACGAAGTTTCAGGCAAAACAGCAAGCTTTCTGCATTTTTCCTCTTCACGGCACCATGAATAGTAATTGTTTCTTGTACAATTATGCTATGTGCACTAACATGGGAGGATCATTCATGTTAAGCACTGTACGAGTACCGGAAATTCCTGCCGCTACACACTTTGCAAACTAATACTAGCCAGAAAGAAACTATTCTCATCTTCAGGGTACTGAGAGCATCAAGGTACAGTGATTAAGTAACTTGTTTCTGGTCAGACTAGGTCAGGAAATGGAGCTGAAAGATCCCAAAGACGAAGCCTGCCACCTTAACCAAAATTATTCATCTTCTCTAAGAAAAAATTACTAACATGAAACCTTTCATGCCGTGATCAAACAAACCCTCTTTCATAGTTCAATGCCACAGACAATCTAGAGATTCACACTGTAGCTCTCACTTAGAAATAAGTCTTTAGCAGCACAGCTGAACAGCAGAGAGAATAAACAAACAGCAGTTGAGAAGATGCATTTTTAAAATTCAGTTTTATTTCTTAATTCATCTGTAACTTTTCGGAAAGATTACTTTTTGAGGTGAATTTTTTTATGAAGTTCTCAACATCACCTTTGAAGAGTCCAAACTTAGAAAGCTCTAAGGCTCTTTTTCAGAAGTCTATTTTGCATTCTTATGAGCAGGCATGTACCAGTCTAGTAACAAATTGTTCTTCTGGGTAACAAATAAAAGATCATTTCCACATGAAATTATACTGACAGTTCAAACCTGTCCTGATGGATAAATGCTAGCTTTAGCCAGCTAGTGAAAGAAGAAATCTCCCGTTCCACATAGGAGATCCCATCACTAATCCAAAGTTACAGTGCAAAACAAAGAATTATTCTTCAAGGACAGAGAATAATTGAAAAACAGCTCTGCACCGAGTTATTCAAGCAGCAAAAGTGGCGGACGGATGACAGGCAGGGCTATAGCCTCCACTCTGATGCTCATGTAAGTCCAACTTTGTCTTGCCCATCCCTACTCTCTACTATTCACTTCTTAAGCACAAGCAGCAAATACAGACCTGTATTTTACCTGCATACTAATATGCTTTCCACTGGCAAAAGACATTCTCTTAGCAATTAAAATATGATATTATAATAATTTCCTTCCAGGAGTTGATTTATAAAGGAACTCAAGGAATAATGCTAATGCTAGGCATATGAATAGCAGCACGGGCAGGTGTGTCATATTAATACAACTTACAAAACTAAAATAATTCGTTTTTGCTTTAAAATTAGGGAAATAGATGGTCCTTCTTATGACGTATAGTACTGACTTTTACAGTCTAGGTCACATAAGTACACCCATAAAAATGATCTTATTTGGTCAAACTCTCAGGTTTTTAGGACATGGCATCACAGCGTTGACATGGGACCATGATTGCAGAAGGAGATGGCAGCGAAGTCCCATACAGTAGCTATGTACAGTCCTAAACACTAGAGCTTTAAGTAAGGAACACTGCTTTCCGTAAGACAGTATTTCATTTTGCTCTGCATATGGTTCTTTAAACACACACAAAAGGAGAATTACAGAGAGGGAGATTTCAATCTGAATAAGTATCTGGCAAACAAAACACTACAGTAAGGTTGCCACAACCTTTCCTTGCAAAGCAAACAGGATGATGGAATCATGAACAAGGACGCTAGCAAAGCTAATAGGAATGACCTCAGAAGCTGTGACCAGAGAAGGTCACAAAGATCTTCTCTAGGGTGCCCACACACTGTTAAAAATCACTGCTGTCCTTGGCGACTGGCAACTGCAAATCAGACAGACACCCTTTATGCACTAACTCAGTTTATACCTTACCTTGCTCACATCTGACACTGTGATTATTAGTTAAAAACCCATCATTCTTACATTTAAGTAGCATGAAAATGTAATCTGCCCCAGTGTGTGTACATCACTTGCTTTCAACCACTTCACTGGCGGAGGGCAATGCCTGAGAGAGATGCCCTTATTTTTCCATTAAGGCCGCAGAAGAGTCAAAACATAAAACAAAGAAATAGAAGAAAAGATGGGAACGTAAATTCAAATTATGCAAGACAGCTGATTAGTGCTTTTCAGGAGAAAGTGTTCTCTTTCTCCTTTATCAAATCCCTCCAAAAGAATAACTTAAAAAATACAGCCTATCAAATTTTACTTGTCTGGCTTTACAGAAGCAGGAGCCAGTGAATTGACTGAGGTGCAAAATTATTTTTCAACAGTTGCAATCTAGAAAAAATACTGGTCTAAGTTCAGATTTATATATATAGATTTCAAGATCTGCTTTGCCATGCTAGAATTTTATTTTTTTATAAAGTCACTTTTACAAAGACTCTAGACAAAATTGTCTACTTTGTATTATATACAATGAGGTTCTAGATTTGGAGACTTTCACAGAAGCTGTGAGTTACTAAATACTCCTGTAAAATGAGGTCTCATGATGTCTCAAATTCAGAATTAAAATAGGTAAAATTAGAAAGTGACTTTAGATATGTAGGTTCTAAAAACTTATGACCTAAATTACAATGCAAAAATAGACTCCAGAAGGGAAAGGGCAGATCCACTGAGCCACCTCCTCTAAACGTAAAAAGAAGTCAGATCTAGTGGAAGCGTTAAAAATACCTTTAACTATTTTATTTAAATTTCAATATTTTTCCACATACTGCTTTCAACTCTCTTTGTATTGATAGGAAATTTCCAAGAGGTTGGAGAAGGATGTAAAAGACCTTTCCCCACAGCTAGGCTCTCATAAAAACAAGGTTGCTTCATCGCATGCTGGCTGTTATAATCTTAATCTTTCAAAGTAGGGGCTAGAACATACAACATCTGTAAAAACAAAAAGGAACATAATCTACTATCACACACATATATTAACCAGCAACAAAACCCTCTATAAAAAGGCACATAACTGCAAAGGATTTTTCTCTCTCTTTTTTTTTTTCTTTTTCAAGTAGCAATTCAATTTATTTTACTTCATCATCACAAATCTCTTTAGGAAAGCGATCAACCAGCTAACTGAAACAAGTCCAAGAAACAGAACACCCCTCCTCAACAAGAAGCCCAAGACAAATACCCATAGTATTGCAGAATAAATGACTGAGCCAGCAATTCTCAAGAGATTAGCTGTTTTTGCAGATTATATATTATGACTCTCATTTCAAGAAATGATATGCCTCTTAGGAAAATAAAAAAGAACCCTTCCCTATAAAAGTTGTTTTCAAATAATACATTGTCTACTCTGCTCACTATAGGTAATGTACGCACGCTCTTGCCCTGTTTCTTAGATCATTTAATTACAAAACAAATAAACAAAGTCCGTATTCTTCCTCTATTTCTTCTTCGGTTCATGATGATTTTAAGAGGAGCATGAATGTTTTATTTTCATGCCAAGATTCCAGTTAGTAAAGGACCAGAAATGATAAACATAGAAGGTGCAACGGGATTATCTTGAAGTGTAGTGCGGGTCAGAATGAGATACAATAAAAGACGGCATATACCTATAGCTTTTATGGTACATCCCATCTTCTCAAAGACTAGAGAACTCAAAGGAATTATTGCACAAGCTTCACAGTGGAAGAGGATATTGTTGTGTCCTATCAATCAGTTGTGTAGAGATCTGCATAGGAATCAGGTACAGGAATATGAATATTAGTTTGGATGAAGTATACATGAAAAGCTATCTGTGTTGCAAAAGCACCAAAAGAAGCAAAGAAAGGAAGAATAAAAGAATGTCAAGAGTTGATGGCACCTCCAAATACACAGGTCATTATGATATCAGGACCTGTGTATGTAATTTGTCAAGAGAGACAGCTTTGGAAAACGAAGTACAAATTAAAATCATTAGGGGAAGGTGACAGGAAGATAAAGAGCAGGATTAGAGCCATAAATCGGTAATGTTGCTTACTGATTTACAGAGACGGAACAGAATGGAGAGGCAAAGATTGAAACTGCTGTCAATTCCGCAAGAGCACAAAAGGTACAGTCAAAAAACACCATATGGTCACTAATTGAGAAAAAAAATTAATAGGCGACATGATAGAGACTCAACAGTTGGTAACTCTTATCTTCGTGTTGCCACAAATAGTCCTACCACATACACTTGAATGCACATCTTGGTTCTTGTCAATGTGCGAGTAAGAAAGGGCAAATAAAATCAGTGAAAGAATGAGCATGAGGAAACAAAATCTGTTTGGCAAAGCAAAACCACCTTCCCCTTCCACAGGGTCTTAACAGTACACTGGTTGCACTACCTGAATGTGCATGTGTGCTTCCAGGGCAATGCTACTGAGGAATGTTAGATTGCTTGGGGATGCTGAATTGTGTGATGACATTCACAAACACATGCCTGCTGCACAGTTTCACGTACCACATGACCATATAATTGTCCCTAAGCATCTTACCTGATGGGATTCAATAATTAGAGAAATCTGTTCATACACAGGGAATAGAGGTCTGTGTCACCCAAGTATAAAAACCCTTGTCATATACTTCATTACTGTTCTGGCAAACCATTGGGAAAGGATAAGCCAACTTACTGTCTCAGAACCGATAAACCACTTCTACTGTTCCTACCTGTACTATTTTTGTTGCAGTTACTAGTATAATTAACTGGCCTTTTCTATACATGATAGTCTCAGCTTGTATAGCCCTGTGCAACTAACACCATGGCCCGGCAGAAGCCTTCAACTAAGTGGACACAGGACTGAAATTTGCAAAGCATCCGGAACCAAGTTCCCCCCCGCTGTCGCTGTGAAATTTCCTACAGTCACGGTGAACAACAGGGTGACAACCATGAAGCAGCCACAGATTTGTTACAGTTCAACTGCTGGTTAACAGCAATCTGGAAAACATTTTTGCTCATGTTGTAGTTCCTACCCTCCACAGGAGGAGCCAAGCTCATACTCATAACATAACACATACAATTGGTATTATTATTCATTTTTTTTTTTTTGCTCAGTAAGCACCTATAGCCAATGCATGAATTCCCAGTTGCATTTGGTGGAATAGTAACAATTTTATCTGAAAAAGCAGTAGTACACAAAATTGTGGTAGCATTAATAAATAAAGCATATTATATAAGTAGCTTCATACACCGTAAATGGTTGATGTATGGTCAGTACTCAAACAGCATGCACGTTAAGTATTGCTGTTTGAAGCTTTAACTCAATAAATTACAGTTCCAGTACTCTGTCTTTTTAAAGAGGTTTTCTCCTCTGAAAATATTACAATGTAGGATGAGACAACATTTCATTAACATGCAAGTGCTGAAAATAATAATAATAAGCCAACACAGTCACATCAGGAAGCAAAAATTTTACTTTATTTAATAAAAAAAAAAAAAAAAAGTTGGGTAGGGGAAAAAGAAAGGGCCTTAGGAGAAAAGCAGACTATGTTTGCTCTAGTAGGAGGTAAAGAAAGAACAAAAGAACTTCTGACCTCAGGCACAGCCAAAAATAAAAGTAGTAATGTGGCTTCTTCCCTCACACAATTGCTGACTCTGTATTCAGTTATTCTCATTACGTATCATTCAGATATGCAAAACAGTTAGCAATTTCTTTATGACAGATTTTTGCCTTTTTTTAATCAGTTAGGAAATATTTCCTGACACATGCTGAAATTCTGACAGTCTTGTTCAGTTTTGACTCAGCCTTTTAGTAATTACACAGCAACAGTGCCTATGAATATAAGCAATTTCTATTTGCTTCTTATACTGTGATTATGCTCGAGTTTTCCTGATGCAGTCACTGAATCATTTCAAATACTACTAATTTTTTTAATAACTGTATAACTTTTATACTATGTGATTGGTTTTTTTTTGGAGAGCCTATTTGTTTTGTCTTAATCTTGCATCATGGTTAGATTTTTAACCTTCTGGGAAATCGGTGAGTAGTGATCAATGGTATTGCCCAAGTCCCCTGTAAGTAAGAATGGTTTCTTCACACATCATACCTCATCTATCCTACCTAACCTTCAATAGGCTCTGCTACTGCATTTCTAAATAGATCTATACTTTCTAAGGTGTCAAGGCTTTTTGAATCACTGCCTGTGAGTATCTAAATGGGGCATCTTAATGGGAAGTCCAGTTTCCAAAACACAGAATTCAACACTACATGAAACACTACATGAGCCCCTTTAAGGCTCACTGGCAGCATTGCTTTTGGATGGAGAAGGAAGCACATGTTGAAGGAATAAGAGCTGTTCCAGCATCCTAAGATGCAGTGCCAGTTTTTTCAAGGGTTGAGCACAGCTGTTTGCAAGTTAACTAGCTTAGGTCAACTTGGAAATGAGATTGTGTTGGCATTTGTTTTGCCTCTTCCAGACAGTATATCTCAAGGTCTTGAATACAAGATGAACAGTATTACGCTTTTCACAGTTCTCCAAAGTTATCATCACGCTTGGCTTTTTTCATGGAAGAGTGGCTTGCTTTTCCCAGTTGTGCTAGACATCACCAGTTGGTGGATCCCTTAATTTCCTGTATTTAGCAGAGAAAAAGAATCTTAGACAATGTGCTGCACGTGGGATGGGCCTCCTTCCAGTGCTCAGAAGAGCACTGCCAGGAGATATGCTGTCCAACTGCTCCTGGGGAGAACAGCCACTCTGCCCAGAGTGCAGAGCTGACATGGGCCCTCC
>NW_010582667.1:55918-77587 GCF_000705375.1 Tinamus guttatus | reverse complement strand
ACAAATTAATTCTAATACTAAGGTCATATTAATGGAACCATTTTTACCCTTTCTACATATACTCTGTTATTCTCCAATTGCACAGTTCCACTCCTCTTTTAATAGATTTGTTAAAGGTCCACGCTATCAGACTTGTGATTTCATTAATCTCGGGGTAAGAGGAGCTGCTCTGCATCAGGATAAGTGCTTTAAGCTCTTGGGATGTTAATTGCTCCCTCTAGCCTCTAGGCATCCTTGATTTGAGCCCTTTGTACATCTCCTGCTTGATGTTCCACAGATCCCCTTCAGCAATGATCAAAGGCAGGATGCCCTCTGAGACGGGTTATCTTTGTTATAATTAATACGTACAGCCCAAAATTTATAAGATATGAGTTGGCAGTTCCACAAAATCTACTTCCACATCTGGTGACTTGAGAGTGGGGTACAGATTCTGACACCACTCACCCTTATTTACAGAGGTTTACACATGAGCAGATGTAATACTCGATGTAAGTCAGATTCTACCCTGGGATTATAGCAAGCTGCATGGCTCCAGCGCTAATGAGTGGGAAATTCAGCAGGCTTTTCTCACAATCAGTCCCAATTCTGAAGACTGGCTCCTCATCAAGAAGCTTTTCCTTTCACTTTTACAGTGTTTTGACATTTTAGCTTCCCTGCAATCACCCTTGGAAGGGGCTAAGAAGAAAAAGCACCAAAGGGGAGATCATGGGTGCACAGTTTGCAGCTTCCCACTGTTGTCAATGGAGCATGCAGCAGCAGCCTGTTACAAGGAAACATCTCCAGTATAATTCTTACTTCTTTTTAACAATCAGCTTTTAGCAATCCATCCATTAGGCCCTTAATTATATTGATGACTTCAGGCTTAATTCTCCAACGCTTACTCAGGTGATTTATTACTTTTAGAAGGAATTGTGAAATTCAATGGCACAATTCACACAAAGAAGCCTGTAGAATATGTTCCTGGTTTGTTTACACTAAGAGGCTTTTGATGGCAGACCGCTTGCTCCCCCTCGCCTCCTCCTCCTCCTCCTCCTCCTCCTCCTCCTCCTCCGATTGGTGCTTGGTTGCTAGGTCTCCCAGGCGTCGGTCCAGTTCCGCTGAAGCTTGCCCGCGAACACGCGTTCTGGGTAAATCCCATTACTCCAGTTTCTTATATTCTTACTAAGGCCCCAACAAGGCCCCAACAGCAGAGCAATAGTGGGGTAGCTAAACCAGCAAAATCTTCTACTGCCAACTTAGATGTATTGCTTTAAAAGTGCTTTTATTCCCAGAGAGCACCATTTTCAGGGAGCCAGCATATAATACAGAGGTACATCATAGTTACAGGGATATAACTATACTCATTCAAGTGGCAAGCTAAGATTTGATTTTCATATTTTTATATCATTGTTTTCATTGCATTTAGCTCCAGTCATTGCAAAAACTACTTCAATTTGTCTTCTAAATAGTTTAACTCAGACTGAGAGGAAGAAAAGAACCACCCACCATTCTGAACAGATCAAATCCTGATGAAAACTTCCTGAATCCCCTGAAAACATTCCGGAACATGAAGCAAGTCTTTAGAGGTTGTTATTGCTTTCCCGGTGCTTGAAGTGGGACGACATTTTAAACACAGGTTCATTGTCACTTTGGAGCATGGACTGTGGTGCAACTGCAGAGCGCAACTAGTGCTGGATGAGAAGCCAGTGCCAGCCTGGCAGCAAACACACAGCAGCAGCTGAGTTGTGAGCTTGGGTTAGGATACCTGCTGCTCAAAAAGGTCAGACTAGCAGCCACTATTCAATTTTGTGTACATAGGCTTAGATCTCAATAATTATTAATAACTTTCATATAAAGCACATATGGATATTATAGGTATATAATCATAAGTGATAATTATACAACATCATACTAAAAAGTCAAATGTGTCATATTGCTTTAGTAACATTTTGTAAGGATCACAATTTCTTTGACTTGCAAAGAAGAAAATTATGGCAAACAGCTAAATCCCTTGGAACTCCTTGAAAACTCAGACATTGTTTCTACTTACTTCATTCTATTATCCTTCACATGCTAGTCAAAAATGGAACACAAAATTGATAATGCACACCAGAAGAGACCCACAAATCCCATTTGGAAACCAAATTAAAGTCAAGATTATGGTGTCACTTTTTTGCATTTTCATAAAATAATACAGCAACTAGAAAAAGGAAATGCTGTTTGGGAAATACAGTTCCTGGCAAAATAAATGAGTGTTTTCTGCATTTCTTAAGAACCATTACATGTCAGTTGAGAGAACTAATTATGCAACCCACATGAGTTGCTAACTTTCCCCTAATTTGCACTCTGGGTGAGTTTCTGCCAGATTATAAAATGTGCACCTGGCAGTACCTGTGACTCCAGGGAACTTGACTTTCTATCCTTCCTCTTCTCTTCTTTCTTTGCTACATGGGCTCTTGGTTTTTCTTTCTCTTTAGACTTTTCCATTTTCTCAAGCTCCTCCACATAGGCATCATAGATCTCCCATTGCAAGACAAACAGGCAAGGTTTACAGGACCTGATTATACTCCAGAAAACAAATGTCTGCACCATCACAAAAACATGACAATATTCACGAAAGTAGCACTCCCCCTGGAATCAGTCCAAAATCAGTCAAGAGACAGTATTTTTAAAGCTTCATGGGGCATGCCTAACTTTTTGAGGAGTCAGTATCGCATTCTTAGCTATTTCCTTACCCCAACTCCCTTCTTTGTGCTTCACATCTACATCTTTTCCGTAGGATATTCTGTCAGCCCTCTTGGGCCATTTTACCAGTGTTAATCAGGAAACATGCATTAATCATTTGCCTTATGCTTATGCATTTCTCATGTGGTGTTGGAAAATTACATTGTAGCTGCTTAACACAATTTAAATCTTTGACTCTGCAACAAAATTCTGCAACATATGATCAAACGGAAACTGAGAGCAGTTTTACATCTTCTGCTCTGCCAGAAATGTCTTACTTGAATAGATCTGTAAGTAATTTTTCCAATTAAGAATTAATTCATTTGTGCTGGAGCACTAATACAATATGAAGCAGATATGTTACTTTTGAAACAAACAAAAGAAAATCTAATTCTGACACATCAGCTTCGGAGAGGGTGTATGATTCAAACACAAAAGGAAGACTAAAACACTGACATAAAGAAAGATAGCAGAAATACTCATTTAAAAAAATGTATTGTGTTACAAATTTACAGGTGGAAATGGAAAGTAAGGATGTTCCAAACATCATGGAAAGGACAAAGAAGATGTGACAAGAAGAATGGGAGCAGCAGCAGAACAGACAACTTTGGAAGAGGAATATGCAAGCATAAGGAAGAAAAAGAAGAAAGAAGAGTTGAAGAAAAAAAAAAGTAGTTAAAATACTAACATATTCATTCAAATATTCAAAAGAATAAAATGAAAACAAGGAAAAACTTTTCCTCTTAGGTTTCAGGCACTTTCATGCAAAATTTTAACAATAGCTTCTTATCGTAACAGTTCTATTTTTCTCAAGCTTTCAGATCATCTTAGTGTCAGAAAAAAAAAAAAAAGGAAACTCCAACTCCAGTTGGATGGAAGGAAGATCTTAGGTTAATTACACTGTGATTTCAAGTTCAGAAATAGACTGAGCTACAATTTTCAGCTTAACTGTGACACTCTCCCCCCCCCCTTCCTTTCCTATCACCTTCTGGCAATCTCATTTTTAAAGACATTATACTAGTTTACCACAGAAAAAAAACAGGTAATCCTTTTCTCATGGATGTTTCTGTGGTCAACTGGTACAATAAACAGATAAAATAGTTTGAGTCAATATTCGTATCAGTGACAAACACAAATGCATTTTGTGAGTATCTGTGGGAAGCAGCAGAGTTGATTGGATTTCCTTTCCATCTACATATTTCACCTGTAAAAAGTTTATATATATATATATGTTTTTAATATATATATACACATACATACACACATATTTTTAAGAGATGTATAAATACTGAATAACAGTTTTGGAACAGATGTTTATCATGAATAAACAGGCACATTCCCACTACCTAAAATGGAATTAAGTCTAATTCAAAGGCTGCAAGTGGGCCTTCCATCAAGGCAGGGAAGGGGGCAACACTAGTTTGTTCTCAGATTTAAGCCAGAGATCAAAGCCACAGTATTTGAGCACAATCCAGTGCAAGGAATACAAACATGGCAATTTAGTTTCTCCTTTCTCCCATCTCATTCTCCTAAGTATACACTAAAAGAGCTTATAAAGCCAAAAACAGATACCTGATTAGCAGTAGCTGAAAAATTTTTACAAGGTGTAGGCTCCGATTGACACACTCTGTCCTGAATGAAGAAAAAACATAAAAAAGTGTAACCAAACTCTTTGCAGTTCTAGATGCAGAAACTAACTTCTCACAGCATTTAGTTGGAAAAATATTGATTGCATGAATTCAGCATCCAATGTGCTAAAATGCTTTGCATCAGCTCTGCCTAGCAAATGCTTAGCAACATTCTACTACCTGTTAAAATACTCTACCAGATTGTAAAAGTTTTGACCTATATATTAAAAATCCACGTGGACACCACAGAGTCAAAAGAAAAGAGGTGAACAGAATGATAACCTTTAAACAAATCATTTGATCTTACTGAAACAATATTTCTATCACCCTTTTACCAATTATTGGAATGAAGTTAGTAAATCTCTGTGAAATACTTTCATTTGGGGGAATAGTGTTTTCTTTCAGAAAAATATTGTGTCAGGATATTTTGAAGAAGTTGCCTGTCACATCTCACTGGCCCCTGAAATACAGTAGTCTGAGGTGGAAATTGCACATCCTTCACAGCCACAACAGTGCTTGACAGCTATTTAAGGGCTACTTTCTGCTTTCAAAGGCACTCAGGTGTTTTTCAGCATTATCAAAAGGAAAGGAAGATGCAGAACTAGTTTTTTTTAAAGAGAAATAACAAATTGTATGTCCTCTATAGGGATTGTGTGTCGTCTACAGGGATTTTAAAAGATGCAGAATTTGAAGTAAGCACTTTGCAAGTGCATAAATTCTCCTCGGATCCCCAATCCCTACTGGTGACTCCTCTTCTAGGAGACAGCAACTCCAGCAGCACCATACTTCTTAGATTTCTCCAAGCTCATCAGTCCTGCAGGCTCTCACCTTAGGTGAAACGTCTGGAAAGCAGGCAAGCAGGCTCGCCGGGGAAACCATATGGATTTGGACTCCAAGGCAGCAAGGAAAATGGGAGAATTTTCTCCCCGAAGCATCTATCAGACTCAGAGGCACCTGCCGTCTGACCTCACAGCTGGGGGCAAACATCATCGTGACTGTTCTGTGAGGGCCCTGGGAAGACAGGCTCCCTTGGAAGATCCACAGGCCCAGCAAGAGGTATGGGGAGCAGAAGGTCTTGGGCCTGCACTGACCACAAAGCCCAGACATGGAGTGGGAAGGGAGATGTACTGTGTATTGGCAGTGAACATCTGCCAGCCTTATGCGAGCCTAATGCTCTAGTACCTGAGCTTAACACAAACTTTAGCACCTTTATCCTCACAGTCCTCTTGCGATAAACAGCTGCTTATATCCTCACTCTGCAGATAAAAATCAAAGTACAAGGCTGTACAGGGCGTGTGTGACAAAAGAAAAATGAACTCCCTAAGGATCCCAAGCCTTCAGCTACTCCCCTAACCACTGGTCTATCCTCTTTCTTTTTCTGCTAAGGAAAGATACATGAAAAGTGCTATAATCAGGTAGGGGTGTAGGGATTTACAGTAGCACCAAAACCTCTTTTAGGATACCCAAGAATCCATGATGCAAGAATTTTTCATCACCCCAAATGTTTTACCATAGTTAGTCACTGTTTTTTTTCCCTTCTCAACAGTATCTGCAGGAATTAGAGGACACGACATAAAAACAGATGCTCTACATATCCTCCCAAGGGAAGGCTCCTCCCAGCCCCTGAAGGAAAGGGCAGAAGCAGAGTACCCACAAGGGGTTGTTGAGCATCTTTGAAGCTCTCTTGATGAAGTTGAACTGGTTTGCAAGCTTGCGCTCCCTTGGTCTGGGGGGAGGAGGCTCTTCTGCCTCTGCAGCTTTGGCTACTTCTGCTGTTCCTGTCTCCTCTGCCTCTTCCTCTGCTGCAGCCTGCAAGAGAGTAGAGCAGAAACTCTCCACTGGAAGAACCACACACCTCTTCCCCACTTCAGAAGGGCTTTAGCTCAGACTGCTGGATTTCTGCTGTCTAGCAGATGAGATTATTATTGAAGATTGAGGGGGCAGTAATAAAACGAGCAAATAATTTTTCTTTCAACCAAGTCCAACTCTAGCTGAAATGATACATACTGTAGAAACACATTGGGACAGGCTGGGGTATGCTAGAAAATGGCTGTTTCAGCTAGAAGACAATCTTGGCACAAATTCAAACAGCTACAAGTTGACACTGGAAGAAAATCACTGTAAATTAATTGGAAATTAGAGATATCTGGCTACCAGATAGTTGCTTTAAAACACAGCCTGACATGAATGGGGTAATATGGCATGACTGCCTATGACAAAAGAAACCGAAGATCCAGAAAAACTTATTTCAGTCCCATAACCCATGTTTTCATTTCCTTTATTAAAGAGACCAAATTTATTTGAAATTAGTCAGATTTTGATTCCAGGGCCCAACACAGTTTGTGTAAAAACAAACTTCTTGCAGTAAGCTCCTTTCTGATCGTACAACTACCTTTAAGTCAGTGCTTATTTCAGGTAGCTATACCTGCTGCTTTCATCTCTCCCTATCTAGATTTTGCCCAATTTCCCTTTCAGGGATGGATAGGTTGTCCGGGAATTTTCCAGTTCCCTGAAAGTTACAGTCCATCCTGGTGGAAGTTCTGGATGAAGATAGACCTGGTATGCAATGACTTCCCAGCCCTCTGTGCAGCTCCTCCAAACCAAGCAAGAGAAGGAGGACCCTGACTACTTGGTAGAATTGGCAGGATCTCAACAGAGACATCTCAGGCATAAAGAAATCAATTACAGAAGCTTCTAAGTCAGTCCGTCTTATAATAAAGTGATTTTCAAATCTAATATTAAAAATAAGATGAGCATCTCTCAGTTAACTATGGAAAATTACCTGTGTATCTTCTGTGCTTTCTTCATCTTTAATCTCTGCTTCTTCAGGTATTACTGCAGAATCCTCAAGAGGAGGCTTTTCTGATAAAGGAAGAGATAAGTGTGTAAGCCCTACACAATAGGACACATTTTGCAGACTCTTCTGTCCTCCAAAGCACTACTACAGATACATCCTTTTCCAATTACATCTCATTAATTAACACCACAATCCATTCTCATTTTGCAGGGTTATGGTTTGCTCAAAGCCACACAAGGAGACAGTATTATTACTATAATGATACTGCAGTAATGCTAGCTGAACTGAAATCAAATCTCTGATTTCCACTCAGATCAAATCTCTGAAATTCACTACTTGTTCGGGTAGTTTTGTTTCAGGCTTTGCTTTCAGTTCTGGACCTTCAGCCCTGCAAAAATGGCTGTAATCATACACAACCACAGAGAATGACCAATAGAAAACAGCAGTAACATGGTGTGTTCTTACTTATACAGTTAAAAGGAACATACTAGCTAGGTCAGAAGATGATGGATGTGCACATTCCAATTATAGCCCTGAGTGCACAGTCATAATAGCATCAAGCTGTAAGCTTACTTTTAACAAGTTAACTTGGAATCTATGAAAACAAGCACTGCCAGCAATAACAATCCATGCTTCTGTGGCATTACAGATCCCACTTAGCAAATCCTCACACACATTTTGTTAAGTGTAAATTAAAAGAGCCACTGACCCTCTGAGGCCAGAAGCAATAAATATTCTCAAGGCAGTATTTGTGACACAACTTCTACTTTCATAAAATGTGAGAATATGAGAAAATCTCTAAAATAGTACATCTTTCCCGGATTAAAATACAATCTAGAACTATTTACTGACCCAGTTTTTGAGCCTCTGAATTAAGGTAACTTCCTTAACTAAAAAACTAAAAGTGGTCATGCTAGCTCAGGTCAAAGTTCCAACTGGCCCAATATCTTATATCTCCCCTTGTCAAGAAGTAGATACTTTGGAGAAAGTGTAAGAATGGAACAAGTATATGACGGTTTCCTGAATGCTCACGCAGCTGCCAACCATTTCTGCTTTAAGACTACCTCAAACTTTAGTTCATGAATGAAACTTTCAGAGTAGGATAAATATTTAGATGTGTATATCTAAATAATTCTAGTGCAAGCTATTTAAAAGCCACTAAACAGCTCTGAAAATTTCAATTGATGGTGTTAATCTAGCTCTGAAATCACAGTCTTTGTGCTGTGGCAAGCAGCAGAACTTTTTTACTCTTTTCTTTCAAAAGAAGCAAACAACCCAAAACTAAAGGTATTCCATTCTCTAGTCATGAAGCATTATCATTCCATCATGTTAAAAAAAAAAAAAAAAAAAAAGAACGATACCAGTGGCTAACTAAAAACGACTGTGTTTTCAAATAACAAATTTACCTTCTTCAGTGCTTGATCTGGCATTCTGCCGTCTGCCTTCATCAGAATCTTTGAGTATCATGTTTCCATCCATAGAGAAGTGAATGGCCATTTGATCCACATAGCTTATTGGTTTGTATGTTCGTTCCTACAGAGAGGAAAAACAAAATCATGAGAAAGAATATGTGATTTTAAGCCAAAAATACTCTGTAGCCTCAGTTGCCAAGCAAGTTCTATACTGAAAAATATGTATTTGTGATTGACTTATTTACACTGAATTTCTTCCAGCATATGACATTAAGAGTCAGAAGTTTAAAACACAAAGAAAAGCAGCAGGTTCTCCCCCAGGACCACAGCAAGTGAGTCTAAATCTAGTTTTGGTGCCTCTCTACCGCACAGCAATCACTAAAAGCCCCCAATGCTGAGCTGAGATCCCTAAATGAGCCCTCATATGGATATGGATACGGATATGGATATGGATACGGATACAAGAGCAGCACCACTAAGAGGCAGCAGTTCTGGCCTGGAGACAGCACGGGACCTTAGCTTGGTGCCCAGGGTAGTTAGCACTGAGGTAATTCAGCTTTTTGAAAATAGCTTGATTGGCATCTGCTTGTAGACCACTATATAGTGCCGACATCAACCTAGGCTCAAACCATGTTTTAAAAGT
This sequence comes from Tinamus guttatus, assembly GCF_000705375.1. The sequence goes on along the minus strand of NW_010582667.1, from coordinate 68,404 downwards.
TTGAATTTCACCTAAATGCAATCAGAAGCCGCTGCAAACCTCAGACGATTCACTAATTTGTCTCTGTTAAAAACACCACCATTCTCTGTACCAATCACACCATAGCATCAAGTCCACTTCAGCCATTGAGGATTTGAATATAAGGATTGTTCATCACCTATTTCCATCTCACAAATATTGAAAACTCCAACTGCAAGAGAAGAGAAACTGACCCTATCTGCTTCCACAGATCCTCTCTCTCCTGATCTAGCATAACAGTCAAGCTTGTTAAAGTGGCAAAGGAGACAGGCTCAGGACAGTTGTCTAGTCTCTGCCTAAGTTTGGAGATCATCCAATTTTAGAGCTTGAAGAACTGTCCCCGCACACTCTCATTTTTTTTGTGGGGTGCAACTCTTTCAAGGAAAGTATGGGAGCCAGGTCTGTCCTTACGCTCCCTCCTTGCAGCAGCTGCTGTTGTTAGTTGTGCAAACTAGGAGGGAGGACTGCTCCAGGAAAACACTGCCTATGCTCTGCAATGTGAAGGTCGGACTCCTGGGATTTCCCTGGCAGTTACTGATGCACCTTCCCTTGCTCACCCCCTCATCCTGGACGGAGCTCCTGCCACTGATTTCACAGAGCACGTTTCTGAACACTCCTAAAATTCAAACAACCAAATCTTGATGTGAGGACACTGAAGCACGAATGCCCTATTCACTGCATAAAGCATTGGCTTTTCTCCTCCACTGAATGGAAAAACTTTCTGCCCAAGATTAGCTGCACTAATTATATTCATTGCCAGAACCTAGTAAGTATTTTTTTAATCTGCTTTTTCTGAATAATAAATATGTCAATGATTTCAGCCTCTCATCTTCTGCAAAAGCACTTTAGAAACCATATAGCAAGATGAAGCCACATTAAAAGGAAATTGACTTGTTTATAAACAGAAAACAAACATAAAAAAAGCTAATGACCAAAAAAAAAACTCATCTTGAATTTACAGGTGATACTACACTTACTTTAAAGCTGTATCTGACAATATTCTGGGGAGCGTGGGGATTATTGGCTCTCAGAATTCGTGTAAATTCCTCTTTTAATTCCTGCAGAACGGAAACAAAATAGTATCATAAATGAAATTCCACTGTTAATGTTACATACAGCATAAGAGGATCACCAGGTCCTTTATGTTCCCTTTCCTGAGGTTCAGTTTGCTGCAGATGCCTGACTTGCAGCTGATATCTCCACGACAGCAGCAGCTGGAGCACACCTAGCTCAGAGGAGACCAAAAACACGGTCACGTTAGTTTTTAGCTCACCTAAGATAGCACTTACAAAATGTTGGAAGTCTTGTATATGTCAAGAAAGACGATCCCTGTTTTGAAGCTATGCAATCCAAAAAAATATAATAAAAATTAAGCTCAGTGGCAATGCTTGAAAATTGGCCACTGCTTACTAGTATGAGCTGTTTTCACTCCCTGATCAGGGGAGGTAGCTACCCTCTGAGAGTGCTAAACAGCAGTGGAGAACAGGAAAACCGCTGCAGGCAGAAAGGTGAATGACTCTGCAATGCCACTGAACCAAGCTGGAAAGAAACGGCTACAGGACCCCTCTCAGACTCCCACTGGCCCCTGAGGAGCTCAGAGATGGCTGCAGGGCCCTCTTCAGCATGGGGAAGTCCTGGCCGCGTCCCCCTGTTGAATAAGTAAGAACTTCCCATATAGCAGTACTCTGTCTGAGCCCAACACTGTGTTTCAAAGCACGCCCTCCCAGTTTTCCTGTTTTTTAATGGATTGCTAGGACGAGTGCTAGGACGTTTCACACTGCCAGATTGCCCCTCAAAACAAAGGGGTAGGAGGCACGCTTGCGTTTTGGGAGTTTTGTATACATCTCATGCCCACTTCAGGAACAGGTTTACTCACAGCTTCTGTTAACTCCAGTTGATCTGGAGGTTTGATTAGAGTCTTTGCTGTTCCCCATTCATCAAGCCCCTCTCCCACTTCAGTGGACAGGTCTTCATCCTAGCAATGGAACAACAAGGCCATTAATGCACCAAGACTGTGACCACTTCACTGCTTTCCACTTGCATCCCTCCCAACGTGCAGCGAGGAAGAGGAAACTGCACCTCTCCTTCCGTCTGTGCTTTGACCAGACCAGACCAAAAGGCAGGCCCAGAGGTGAAGACTGTTAAATGTCTACAGCTGCCAGCAAGAGTTCAGTGGTGCACGCAGACAGCTGAGAGTCTGCCTTCAGGTTGAGGAGCTGCTGATTGAAGATAACTCCTGACCTGTAACAAAACGAGCAACTCCAGGAACAAAACGCAACCTCACTTGAGTTTCAGTTGAGAAGCTGGCAATTCTGTATCTTTTGGCCATATTAAGTCCAGATGAGCCATAGCTTAGAACTGATCAAGACTCAATCCAGGGACTCACAATTACTTCTAAAGTGCTATTACATAAGCAACACTTAGAAAGTAGTTCAAGACATATAACTGCAGGGATGAGACTTCTGGAGAAACGTTAACCACTTTCTTGCACGGACCTGCTGGTCTGCGCTGGTCTCCTTGGGATGGGCATGGGTTGGTGTCTTGGTACAGTATCTTTAATAGGCAGGGGATCACTGCAGAGATGAATTTCAATTACTTGTCATTATAGATAAACTGCTAGAACACCAAGTTACTAATTGAAGAGTTTGGCTGCTCAGGGCAAAACTGAAATTTGAACTCTCAATTTGAAATGCGCAATAAGTGGATTTAAAATAAATCAATCATTTCTTTAAGCACCGTTCTCTCAGGGCTATTAAACTTTATGGCCATGCGCAGCTGTCGGTGAGGCCAGGGTGCAAGCGAAGGCTCTTTGTAGGTGCAGTGACACGAGCACAGACTGTGGGAACACTCCAGGCTATGCTCATGAAACAGCCTGAGTGGCAAAGGGGAGAAAGAGCCTTCTCATGACTTCTGCTTAGTGCTGCTGCCCAGCAAAGCTTCACTATCTGCAGAGCAACACAAAATAGCAGGTTTCTGTGTCTGTGTGTGCAGTCACTGAAAGCAATGGAGAATTCTGCATATGCCAAGCACCAAGGAAATTTGCAGGCTGCAATCTAGTTTCCACAAGGGAAAAGGGAAACAGAACCGAGGCAAACTGGAGGAAGGTCAGGCTCGCTCATCCTCAAGAGACTGCGGCAGCAGAACAGTCATTTGTGATGCAGTTACCCACACGAACACCTGCTTGTAGGGCATTTATCATGCATAATTCAAGGCCAGTTCAGCGCCGTTTTCCCTGAGATGTTGACTAAAACACTTTTAAGTTTTAAACAGGTAAGCATCTTTCAAAATTATTTTTGTATTAAAGGTAAATACCTTTTTAAAGGATCAAAAGAGGAATGTTTAACAAGGCTGTGTGACTTCACTTTAGAAGTGAAAAGCTGTTTACACACCATGCCAGCTTAAAGAAGACTGCATTGATGTTAATTTGCTTTTCTCCATCCATGTCTCCTGAACTAGGTGAATTTATATCAGCTCATGATTTGGCCCTGTATAAGAGCAAGATAGATAAAATAAGGGTGCCTCCCCATGCATTTCTTTGCCTGGCTATGAAAAACATTACGATAAGCCTAACAGTCAAGAAGTTAACACTATTCTCTCTAACACTGTACTTGTATGTTAATTATATGAATCTGGGCTGTGTTTTGAATTTTTTAACCAGAGAAGCCATTTTTTTTCACAGTCCATGTCAGCTCATACTTCAGAATTTAAATTACAATTTTTTTTTAATCCTTCCATTTTACAGTTTACCTAAATTGTGTCTTTGTTTAAATTTCCATTTTTTTATTCTAATTTGCTGGCAAGCGAGCTCGTCATGGAAATATAGAGCAATTCCTTAGTGCTAAGTATACTGTAACGTTAACAATTCTATAAAATATGACGTTATTCAGATACATTCTGGTTTTTATCTCACAGACACAGAGGAAAAGTAAGAGACAACTTTTGGCTTTTGAATCTTACCCGTTTTTTGGATACTGCTTTAGCAGGTCTTTGCGGTACTGCCTTTCCTCCTGAGGGTCCAGTTTGGCCCTGGAGAAAAACAAAACAGAACACATCTAAAATATTTTGTTTCCTAATATAACCAAAGCATAATGAAACTTGAATGTGCTTGCTTACATCTCCTGCAATGGCATATTTCAAAAGCCAAAATATTCCGTTGCTTTGCCTATAAATCATTTGAAGGAAAAGCAGTTACTTTCCTAATATAAGATATAAGACTGGAGTTTACCTGCATGAAGCAACACTGTGCTCTACCCTTGTTGGTGCTAATGTGTTATAAACGTAAATGTTGTGCATGCTGCATGCTAGTACCCTGTTCAAACTCATCAGAAAGTCTGCTTTGGCCCCAAATGCTTGCTCATCACGGTGAGGTCAGGGACAGCACATTACTACCTCGGAATATTCAGAGCAGTGAGTGCTGAAAGGCAGCGGAAAACACTGATGAGCAGCTAGGAAGTCAATCATTGCTGATCCCCTTCATTGCATTAGAGCAATAAATAAATAAATATGAATTTTAAGATAGACTTTGAATAAAACAATGAAAAAGGGTACAGGGAGCCTTGCAGAGTATTTCTAGGAGGGCTTACAAGGAACTTAAGGAATAAGAAGGTGACAATGTCTTACAAAAGCTTTACAGAAAGTAGGGAGGAAACAAAGAGGATGCTTTTCTGATGCTGAGGGACAAATAGGAAGAGAACCTGGAAGACAGCAAAAGTGCCTTATTTGAAGAGGAGCCTGTCTGACTGTGTCAAAGAAAACTGATAAACCAAGGAAAGAAGAAGACATAAGAGAATGCCCTAAGAAGAGGCTAAGAGAAAATTTACATCTATATGTTCCATAAAGTTGAAGATAAATTTTAAGGATAAAAATAGACTGGGAGCTGATGATGCAAGTGGGATTAATAGTGTAGAGATATTTATTTACACCTTCTGGTGTTGGTGGGAAAAGCCAGAAAAGAAAGACGTTATGGAGATAATAAGAGAAAAAGGTACAGGATGGGTACACAGGCGACCAGAAGACCAAATGGGACAGTCAGTAGAAGCAAAGGAATTTGGATGGTAAAAAAAAAAAAAAACGCACACACAAAAAACCTTCGTATTTGTGAGAGTGCAGAAGGTTTACAAAATGGGAAGTCGGAATGAAAACAAAAAGGTGGGGGAAGTTCCTATACGTTTTTCCATTTTCTTTAGAAAAATGTAAGACTCAGCCTTTCAGGCCAGATGTACAGTCCACCTTGAAAAGTACCTGTCTCCAAGAGTATTCAAAAGCAGGTATCTATGGAGCATTTTCCAGGATGCCCTTTCAGCCTCCAACAGGGATTTCTTGAACCAGAAATGCTATCTTTTTATTTCTGATTAGTGTCTCTCCCAGTAATTTTCAATCCATATATATATTTAGGCTGCACAGGACAACCACATACTAATGCAAAGAACCACTGCTTGATGTTCAACGCTACCTATTCAAGGCTTGCTATTTTCATATGACTTATCTAGTTTTTCTACTGGAAAGTCTACTTTATCTTGCTACTATTTTCATCTCCTTTTCCATATGTCTTACAAATACCTTATGGAGTCTCTACATGGGTCTCTATACAATTCCTACACTCTTCCCTCATGATTTCTCTTGATTAGAAAAATTAAATTTCCACTTCTACCACCTGCTTCCTGTGCATTAAACAATTACGTAGCCATAATGACTTTGACCCTACTTCCCCAAGTCGCATTTCTGTAACCCCATTACTTGTTAACGCTTGGCAAGAAGAATTCAGAAGAGAAACATTTGCTTCTGAAAATGTTGATGGGACTGAGAATTTCAATGTTGTTTCCCTTTGCATAACATAAGCCATGTAATATTAGTGGTATTACAAGCTGTCAGCATTTTTTATTTATTAGGAAAAAGGCATGTTAAAAACAGTGAATGGGGAATGAGCAGGCATACACCTCCGTGCTTATAAAATGGGCCTCACTTTGAAATCAGGCGTGTTTTTACTCTTGGAGAAGATAAAGAGTTTTGACATTTCCTTGAAGTCCCACCATGGGCTGGGGCAGAGCACCTGTGAGACCAGACAAAATTTCAGATAGACTTCCAGAGCAGAATTTAATTTAGACTGAAATCAAAAGGGAACTGCTAGTTTTAAACACAAAACAAGCCTCCTCACTATTAGCCTCCATAAATGGGCCTATAAAATCACTTATCCAGCAGTAAAGGCTCAGGCAAGGCAACTCGAGGGCAACTGGTTTTGGCAGTTGCTACATTTCAAATAACATGATCTAAAGAAGCACCAGTGAATAAATATCCGTGACTCTACCAACCTCCCCCCGTGACAGTGCAGGAGCTGGGGTCCGAGTGCCCCAAGGAGGCCGCCCAAGCCCTGCTCTCGGGTCCTCCGCACCGGGCCGGCCAGCCCAGAGCCGCGCAGGGCCCGGGGAGGCCGCGGTCACACAGCACCGGCAGGACGCGGCTCCTCCGCTCCCTCCTTGATCCTCCCTCTCCTCTTACACCAACCGGCCGTCATCAAACTACTTGGGCAACAGGTAAAGCTGAAAACAGTGTTTGTCTGTGCTATCCCGGAGCCGCCAGGGGCAAAGGTTGCCGCTCTGCTTGGCCCAGTACTGGTGAGACATAAGGCAATCATGGGTCAGACAAGAGTACGAAATGTGCTATAACTCAAACTCCCACTCAAATGATACCACAGTGTCTACAGCTGTGTTGTCTGCTGAAAAAGGCAGTCTGGATATTCTTTTCTGGGGAGGGATCGCTGCGCTTTGTCTTCTTTCTTTGCTTTCTGCAAGAAAAATCTTTCCAAACCGGCACACTGACCTTTGTCAGATCTTTCCTTGACGCTTCTCTCTCCCACATTAGCTGTAAAAACTCCTCAACAGCATCCAAGTAGTTGGTGCATTGCCAGCATGATGGCCCCCATCTCCACATTCTCATCTTTGCTATATCAACATGTTATCCAAAGAGTATTATTTAAGTTGTAATTCTTTTGCAGTGTGAACTAGTACTTTGCTCCGTCTTTACAGTGTGCTGGTACAACAGGTTGCAAATGCATCCACCACACATGTAATAAATAAATGGTAACTGTAAATCAACATAATGGCTGTCTGCTGGCTAGCAAGATCCTCACAGCAAAGACTGGCTTCAGACACACCTCTAAAATTCAAGCATGTTTTGGCTGATATTTATAATTAGCAAGATAAAAAAAAAAATCTTAAGCTAACAGACTATTACCAGAATCACAAAGAGACGCATTCAGAAGTTAGAAAATAGAAGAATTAAGGTTGCTGTGGCAACCTTCGCTTCATCCCGTTGGGCACAGACATGATGATACACTGATTAATTACATAATCACACATCTTTTGTAGGCTCCCTGCCTCTCTGGAGCTCTCCCGGGCTTACGAGCGTGGACAGAGTTCACATAACAAGTGACTACCAGAATTTTGGCTTATATGGTTCAGCATCTGGGAGAATGGTGTTTGTTTGTTTGTTTGTTTGTTTAAATGTAGCCTATGTGAGACACCTGCCCAGCAAACAACAGTTCGAATCAAACAGTTAATTTTTGGCAAATTATATGTAAACTGGAGATGGTCTTAATACAGAAACCATCGTGAGTCATCATACGTCTTCTTAAGAAATGGTGCTGCTATATCTGTCTGCAATAATAATAATTAACAGGAATACAAGAGTGAATAATTATGGGAGATTTATATTAGGGAAAAAAAAGCATTGTTGCTAGGGAACTAGAGAGTAGATAGAAGGCATAGAAGAGTTATAAGGTGTTTCTCACTTCTAGGTCATCACCGTAACTCAGACCACACTGAGAGGTGCTATGGCAAAAAATGCCAAAGCAATAACTCATGCATGCTAAAACTGACTTTCTCTGATGACTGTTTGCATCTTACATGGAATAAATGAACAGACTTAGCATAATTCCCACAGTGAAAAGAAATTAGAACTTAGTAACTGTCATATCTAAATTAAGACTCTATAAGGCTCAAATCATTGGCCTCTTCTGTACCCTTCTTCTAGGGCATATTTATGATAGTAGTGCCTGGAAATTCTCACCTGGGCCAAACATTGACTTTGCTAGAAAATAAAGCACAAAGATACAGCACTGTAACAGGGCAGCACAGGTGAAGAGAAGAAAACGGAGGAAAAGTGCTCGTTTAGGTTCCATTTAACTTTTCTTTCCTTCCCCACTACTCCCCTTAAAGCAGAGAAGTCATTGGGAGATACAAATAGTTGCAAAATCAAGTCCTTCAGCTGGAAGTTTTCCTGTTGCTGTGCTTGAGCTATCCAATATTCTTTTCTAAGTGCATTTCTAAGTAGCATGCTTGGGCTGTCTGCAAATTAAATCCCTCTGAATAACTTTTAATTATAAAATGGTAAATTTAAAATAAGAAGGAATTCCTGGCTACTTTCCAAAGGACACTGCTGTATTTCCGAGGGGCATTATCAGGCTGGCATTTGGGAAGAGCTATCCTATTTCTGCATCCGCCTTTTTGAAGAAATGCGTAAGCGGAAGGCAAGCAGCAGAGAGATCTGCTGTCTGGTGTGAGTACATTATAGCCTCCCAATATGCTTCCAACTTGGCCTGGAAATAGGAGAATAGAGAAACACACTTTGCCATCCACCCAAGCCTTGGTCTTCTTGCTAATTCTGTCAACAGTGATGTTTATTCTCTGTCTTTGCTGGTGATGTGACAACCTCCTAACTGCTGATGTGAGACTTATTAACTCATTTCACACAAAACAGAGCTGTCAGTCCCTGCTTTCTTCGATAAAGAGCAAAAGCTCTGAAGCTGTTTCCAAGTCCTGAAGCAATTCTGATTATTTGTTTGTTTGTTTGTGTTTTAAGAGATATTTTGCACAGTCTTACTTCTCAACAATTTATCCTCTGATAGAGATAGCTCCCGAGTTGTCAGTGGCAATGCTGACGGTAACTAAATCATCTAGGAAGCAGGGATTTACTCCTAAGAGCAAGCGTTCATTCAAGAAGCAGCTCAAATCTTCAATTCCTGATGGCAGAAATCCTTCAGGAAAAAACGTGTCTATCCTTCACATTCCCATCCAAGGCCTGCCCTGACTGAATGAGTCAGAGATGTGAGGATGTTGCCATTTGTCAGGAAGAGACCCCTCTCTGCAGCCTCCTGCATGTCAGCTGAGCTCACCCCTTCCCAACAGGCTTTAGTGGGTGCTCACTGCACACACACTATGAGGTGAGGAGCCAGGTACCCCACTGCACAAAATCTCCTTGAGCAAGGGGAAATTCCTCCCTGTGCTTAAAGCACAAGGAGGGCTGAGCTGCCTGGGTTTGCAGACCCGGCTTAAAATACCAGATAAATCAGAGGCAGGGATGAGGCAGGTTGATTACTTTTCAAAGGAGAACTGTCAGTTCATATTAAGCAAATTTTCCAAGGGCTGAAAATCAGTTATGTACTAATGAAACACTCATCACAGGGCACTGATAAAACCAGGCTATGCGTTTTGTGTTTTTTTTTTTTTTTAAGACCACTGAAGAGACATTCCTACAGCCTCTTTGCGCCCCATACAAGCTCTCAGCATAAGACAATCAGACTGCAAGGCTGATTAATCAAAGATCACTTCTGCTAAATGTACTTTATTTTCTTGAGCAGAGATTTTATCCTCCCTTCCTCCCCTAGAGAACAACACAAAGGCTAATTTGTAACCTGAAAAACAATAAGCACAACGCTGCTTGTGGGATTCTGAAGGTAAAGCGGGGAGTCAGTTATAAGAGTAAAACCATTTAATAATTTCCTGCTAGCTTTTTATTCTTGTTTAGAATACTAGCAGTCTCTATAGGAAACCATTGCGTGACACAATGAGCAGAGAAATAGGGCACCGAAACAAAGCCAAAGGAAGCAAAATGACTTCTAGGCTGCCCTGCAGCAGCCAACCACTTGCACACTAGGGATGCCAATTCAGGAGCTATTTGCCAACACATTTTTAATCTGCTTTCTGAGAGACACTAAACGAACCATTTATTTTATATTACATAGATGGTTTAATGCATGTTTAAGAACCAATAAGCACCTTAAAGCCTTTCTGGCAGGAGAAAAAAAAAAAAAAGGTTGTTGACTTCATTTGGGAGTAATCTCCTTGGCTTGTTCTGACAACTTGCTAAACAAAAAAGAAACTGTTTATAGATCAGCAGGCCCAAGCCCACATGCCAAGTGTAACAAGAAGTGCCTCGCTGTTCAGATGTTTTCTCACAGTGTGCAAGTTATCTATTGCTAAAAGCCAGGGGTGATCCTAAGTGCTTAGTCCAGCACAGCCACGCTGTAAATGCAGACAAAGAAGGAAATGTGATGCCAGTTAAGAAGTCACAGTCACATCCTTGGGGGCTTCAGCCACAGGTGTATGTAGCAGCACAGAGCACGGCCCACTGCTCAAACCAGGCTTTTCCTGAAGCCTCACAGGGAAGAACAGAACTCGGGATTCAGCATACCCAGCACTTCCAACAGCATCTGAGATAGCCACGTTTAAAATAACTTCTTTTTAAAAAATCTCAGAACTGTTGGCCACTTCCTCTTGCCACCCAAAAGTGACCCAGGGTTGACACAGGGATGTGCCCTGCTCTGCCAGCAGCTCTTCTGTGTTCTTGTACAGGTCACGCAGGTCAATGATTCCAAAAAATACTACGTCTTTGAAGGTTGCTTGTCATACTCAAGACCTAATTTTCAAAGAAGCTGAGAATATAACCTATCCACTGACTTCAGTTAGATTTGGGGGTATTGGCTTAAGCCTTTCCATAGCTCTGCATCTGCCCAAGATACTGCTGGGCTCGATTGCTTGTAACATACTTCAGATCCCAAAGGAAGGATATACTCCTTCCTTTCAGATCCCCAAGGTACTGACATACAGATCATACACAAGTTTTCTCATTTACCAAGCAGCATCAGAAACACAAAGCTGCATCATTCACACAGTGAGCCAGTGTATTTAATTATTTTAACAGACTTTGAACATGGAAGCACATTCCTTCCAAATGAACACAAACAGAGACCAGGAATGACCTAAAGACACTTCTCATTAAGGATTAGAGCAAGTCAAATGATTCACCTTGGAGGGCATGACTTTACGCGTAATGACAAATCAGCTTTTGACATATTTTGATACAAAAGCTGGGCAGATTCCATTCAAAGAGAATAAAGAGAGGTCACGTGGCAGAGGTTGAACTGGAGATGAGGTCACCAGGATGAAGAAATAAATAGCAAGACAAAGCAAGAAGCCGATATCAGAGGAAAAGGCGGAGACAAGAGGGGCACAGAAGAAGAGCAGACAACCACCACCTGCAGGGAAATAAAGAAAACACTGATCAAAATCATTTGAAGAACACACAGCCATAAGAGTGAAGAAGGATCTGTAAGTGATGTCTTAAAAGGGAAGAACTTGATAATGGTCAAGTAATTATCATGGCTGTGAGAACCATCTTAGGAAGAAAAAGCTCAAAAAGAGCGATCCACTAAGAGGCACGGCAGGGCAAAGGAAATGTGCAGGAAATAGAAGAGAGGAATGAAGAGCACAGAGATAGCAATGAAAGAGATGAGTTAGTGCACAGAAGTGATGCTCATGGAAAAAATGGGCTCACAATCTGCCAGCAGGCTCATTTCCTGTGTCGTTATGATCGCAGACAGAGAGGAAAAACACGTATGAAGCAGGACCTTAATAATTTTCAAAAGAGATTTTCTTGGCAAGAATTGGAACTCCACTGCAGGCAAAACTTCAGAATTCAGCAATGAGATTTTAACGAGTGCAAGGCACATATAGGAGAGGTGATACAGAATGAGTTGTAATAACAAGAGAGATCATAATTTTATTAAATGTTCTGTGAAAAGTCAAAAAATGCAAATAATTTAAACAGCTTATGACTTTTTATGAGCTTTAAAAAAGTAATGCAATTGCAGAACATTAATTAAGCTTTTCAAATGTAATACAAAGTCTATTCATTTCAGACTATTTAAGATGATGGCTGCTGAAAACAATTGAATATATTTATGTGGAAACTTTAAAAATAAAAGAAATTGAAATTCAAAGCATGCATTTCAAGCTAAGTTTAGCGCACGTCATAATTGCTATTAATGGGCTACATGGTTGGAGCATAAACATCTCCATTATCTCTGGCTGAATGCACTCTTTGGTTCTGAACTTGTGGCAATAAAGCCCTTTTGTAACTTGAAAATTGCTCATTTTGGACAGCAGAAGCATTAGGAACGATGTGAGGAAGGCACAGGAGGCGCTGCGGTGACGTCACGCTGCGGTGACGTCACGCTGCGGTGACGCCCATGGTGTCGGGCCTTGCTCACCTGCTGGTGCCTGTCGCCCGCCCGGCCCGGCATGGTGCTCACCGCGACCCCACGGCCAACGGAAGTTGACAGTAGCAACCATGGCAACGCGCCGGAAGTCGCGCGCCACCAACGCGGCCGCGGTGGTGGGGGGGCTCGGCGGG
>NW_010582667.1:34865-55000 GCF_000705375.1 Tinamus guttatus | reverse complement strand
AAGGTTCCCCCTGTGCTGCTGTCCTGCCCCGGAGGCGCCTTGTTACGGGCGGCCGGAGACCTGTTGTCCTGCAGAAATGCGGTCCGTGTGGGTATTAACCTGGAAGCTGGATAATGGGATGACTCGCTCATGATGTTGATCCCCTCTGGCACCTTGGGTGAGCAAATTTCATCTCTGCATCTGATCGTGTGAGCAGTGTGAAATGTTTGGAGGGGGGAAAGAACTTTAATGAAATGCTTCCACGGATCCTGCTGACAGCAGGTGAGAGCAGGGCATTGGCAGCTTCACGGTAGCACTCGAGACTTCCTCAACTGAGGCTTGTAGTGCATCAAGCTCCCTGTTACTTTGGGTTGACGTATTTCTCTGACCCTCATTTTCTTGTTGCTGGCGTTGATAAAAAGTTGAGAACAAAATAATTGCCCTGTGACGCATGCCCTATTCTTTTTTGTGTGTGGTTTCCCAAGGAGCGGCAGTGGATGTGACAAGACCAACCCTCTTTATTTGCCTCACTGAGGACAATGGGTAGTGCAGTGAGATGAACAGGTTTGGAAAAGGCTCTTGCAGGGAGTGGATGTGTGTGATTCCTTCATGTGCTCTGAAATGCTGGCCCTGCTCTCAGGTGTGGGACAGAGCAAGTCTTGTGCAGCATTTCCAGTGCCTTGAGGCTATGTGACTTGTCCATCTGCCCTGATCCCTACCTGGCAAGGAGCTTGGAGCAAGCAAGGCCACAGTGCTCACAGGATTCTCTGCGGCTCAGCACCTGGCTGGCTTTTAGCATAGTATTTGCTTGGGTAACACATTTCTGCCCAATTTTGCTGCTTTGTTCTGTTACCGTTATCTCCTTTCCCCTTCCCTTCCTTCCTGACTCCTATATTTTAAAGTATGGAATAACCTCTCAAGACTTGTTTTGTCTTTCTAGTGTAAAAGGTTTTTGACCCATCTCTGAAGCAAGATGGCACATTTGATGCTGAAGACCAAAGAGTCTGGAATAGGTGTCCCCATTCACAAAAGGTTTATTTCCCAAGTATGAACCGTGGCCACTGTAAAGTGAAGCTATTGAGAGATGTTTTGAAATGCTGAAATGTGTACATGGCCAGTACCCGGCAGTGTCACAAGGGACCTGCAGTGTTACTTATCCTCAAACCCCTTGAGTCTCCTTCTCTGGAGATCTTCCAAACCTGCCTGGATGCCACCCTGTGCCACGTGCTCTAGGTGTCCCTGCTGGAGCAGGGGGGTTGGACTAGATGATCTCCAGAGGTCCCTTCCAACCTTAAGCATTCTGTGAAACCCTTCTCAAAATCCTTGAGTGTGTTGCTGCACTCTTGACCAGCACGCACCTTTCTGAATGTCTTTCCCTCTGCGTGAATGATGGTCTTAACTTTTTGATGGTTTTGTGCTGAATTTCAGACTAGCTGTCAGCTATGCCTAGGAGTTGCCTGATAGCCCGGGCTGCTGACATGGTGTCGTTCAGATTTGACACCACTGCAGCCTTAAGATGCTTATGGAAAGCTGTCCTTAAAAGGCAGCCTTTGCAGGCCGCTCGACCTCCAAACCACCCATCCTGGCACTGCTGATCACCTGTCCATTAGGGGTGACAGAGCACTAATGTCTGGTGCCTACAGAGAACATTCCTTGACAATAACCGGTGTTGTACTCACTGAGCAGGAACAGACAGCTTGACCCAGCCATGGCTTTTTGCACAAGTAACTCCTTCAAAAATCAAATGTGTCTGGAGGGTGATGGAGGAACCTTCTCTCTTTGCCAGTTCTGTGCTTTGTTTGTAGGTGTCTGACCAGAACTTGCCCAGCGAGGGCTGTGCTGGGGCCTTGTTGAAGACCGAGGACAGTACCAAACTGACGTAACGGGAATAACGCGGAGCGCTGCTCTTGGAAAGCCTCCTGAGACCTCTAGGCTCTGCGGGTTGTTCTGTGCTAATGCCAGGCTGGGGTAGGGGCTGTGCTGCAGACGGAGGAGTTCTTGGTCCGCAGGCTCTGCCTTGGCCAGCTCTTCCATACACGATCCTCTACAGTTCAGACCCGATGATGTAAAGCTAGGGGCATGGACAGGTATTTCCTTTCCCCCCAGCCTGCTTGGATAAGCATCTCAGAAGTCAGATGCTTTGACTGCCTGAACTCTTCTTCAAAAAGGCGTTGTAAGAGGAGAACTGCTGAATGCTAATGCAACCCAAGGCAGGGCTCAGTGCCAGGCTTAGCAGGAGCAAGTTCCTGCAGCCACATGGAGAGAGGGACTTACAAACCCTGGTTAAACACGCACACGTTGCAGGATGGTACCTGCTGTTGTGTGTCTCTGCAGGATGTTACTCTGCCTGTTTTGATATTTTGGGCACAGTTTTGTGTATATTGATTATGGGAGGATGGAATTACCATAACTTACGCTTGGTTCGTATGGACACGCTCCATAAGAACAGGAGGCTTCTGATCCTTGTTTTCCTGTCTTGGATGCTGATGCCTCTTGACTTGCCTCTTGGAAATGGCTGCCTTTTCAAATCCACACAGTTTAATTTGACTTGGAGTCTCATTTATTCCTAACTCTGCACAGTAAGGATGCTACAGAGAAGATTAAAATATTCTGTGAAATAACAGTAAGAGAAACCTGTACTAAGGTATGGGCCCTCTTCTGCACTGGAGCCTCATTACCTCTTCTCCCTGTGATTTCTAAGCCTATGTCTGTCGTGTTTGTCAGCTGGGCTTTTGTGAAATCCTCAAATATCTTTATTTAAAACACATGTACTGAGCATAAAGCAAGTATGGAGTCTGCTTGAAGCCCTCTATAGTCTGTGTGTCTTGCATGTACGGAGTACTGGTGGGAAACAATGATAGCCAGATGGAAGTGCTGGATTGCACATCACTCCTGTGCACTGACCCACTAGCACTCCTGTGCACTGTTCCTAGCACCAAAATGCAACTAGAGTATCAGTGCAGTTTTATACTGGCACCGCTGCTACCTTTCATGAGAAGAAAATACCTTTCAAACTGTAGCAACTTCAGAGAAGCTTTTCCACCAACTCCCGAGGTCTTGGTTTACTTTCTGAAACTTATTTTTCCACTTCTCCATCCCCATGAAAAATGGGAGATCTCTTCAGAGAAATGGGGCTAATGATGCCTCTCTCTAGTTCTGAAGCTCTGCTGCCAAACTGGTTCCCAGCAAATAGTTGCAAGGCAGTGGTACCTCAGGCAGTGGTACCTCAGGCAGTGGTACCTCAGGCAGGTAATTCTAGTTGTGATGATCAAGACAGACCTAAGGATTTTATTTAACCACATTCCGCAATGAAGTTGTTTGTTTTCCTACCTGAGGAGCCAAATTTACACTGATCCTGCAGCTTTAAAACTTCCAGAAACCTTGAAGATAGAAAAGATGCATGTCAATATAGATTTTTTTTTTAAGACTAAATGGAAATGTCAGATATGTCTTCAAAAATTAATTACAATTTTAGCAGTCAGTATGAAGTGCTTAATGCAGTTAGTGTGTTTTCTATTTTCAGAAAACATTGGCTATATCTCATATAGCAAACAAAACACTGCACTTCTCTGGTATCTCTAAAATAGGGGAAAACCTGAAGATAGGAAAGCTGCAGTAACTAATAAGCAAAAAGAAAGGTTATACCTGTAGGGCTTAGAAATAGTATGGTAATATTACATGAGGTCTCCTGTGCAAATACACAAGAATCTTGTCTTTCTAGGTTTAAAAAAAAAAAAAGCTAAAACAAAAATGTTATCCTATGTATATTCATTGTAATGTAGCCCTGGGGTTACATAGCTGTGTTGCATAAACGCCTACAGTATATCAGAATTATGATGGCCCAATACTATGAGTTCTAAAATACAAGTGTCTTTGAGTTATAAAACCTTTCTGAAGAACAACAGTGTCATTTATAGCAATAGTTGCAAACTACCTCCCTGAATACTCAGTTTCTTCTCCCATTCTTTTTTGTTATCTTCATATTAGGGCTTTGGCTCAGAGGGACTGGAACATCTACCCCTTTACCTGCCTGCAGGCCTTTATATCTTTCAACAAGCCATGGAAAAACTAAAGGGTTGTTTTATCCTGGACTCTCAACCAGCTGTGGGGAGGGATGTGGCTCCTGGTAGAGAGAACCTGCACAGGAGCATGGTGAGGCTGGTGCTGGCTCAACAGGAACACACACAATTTCTTCTTTTCCACTTTTTTTGCACAAATTCTTATTCATAGTTGTTCTGTCAGACACATTTGAAATCTCAAGAAAAGTATTTTAAAAGGGTCACTGTGAGCTTGCAGAGGTTTAAACCTTCACAGTCTCCTGTTTGGACTTGGCCACAAGTTCATTATGTGTCACTTGATACTAGTATTGTTTCAGATACTGCTTTTTGTATGGAAACAGCTGTGTGCTCTCTCTGCCAGGAGGTAGTGGCAGGTCCATAAGGAACCAAATGAGCTGAACAAAATGCTGGGGCAAGAGGGGAGATAAACTTGTGCCTCCCAGTCCTGCAAGCTTTCACTCCAAGAATGGCTTCAGCTTCACCACAGGTAGTACAGGTTATGTGTGGCCTCTCAGGATTTGTGTCTTTCCTGTCCTGAATTTGAAGCTTGAACCCAGTAGGAGCAGAGGAGAGGATTTTATTGGATAGGAGATTCAGAAGTGAGGTTGGGTAGCTAAAGACAGAAATGGGAATTGCTCAGGATGATGATGTGCCTGTTTTTCTAGGCCCTTTGAGACCTTAGCTGGAGTAATTGTCTTTCAGCTTCTACACAGATCAATTATCTGTCACTTTCTGCAGACAGTTTCTAGAAATGTGTCTGTGCTTCCCCCTGGACTCACACACACCGTGCATCTTCTGTGCAGTCTTAGACTATTTGGCATATAAGGTCCCTCTGATTATTCTGTGTCTGTCACTATAAAATTGACATTTTGGTGATGTAGCTCCTTGCAACTGGTAAATCCATCAATTCCAGCTCCAACCCTGTTTAGCCTTTTGACCATTATTCTTCCTTCTGAGATTTAAAACCTAATCTTGTTCAATGGGTCAGTGTCTGTTTTTGAGCATGCAATAAATAGCAAGTATTTGCTTCTCTGCTCTGACCCTGAGGATGGTGAGTTGGAGTGAATAAAACTGTAGGTGAAAATTTTCTTCAGTTTTCTTCAGAATAGGTTATTGAGGTAGAACTTCTTCATCCTACTCTGCAGAGGGAAAGAACATAGGGCACGATTTGTGATGTCTGAAAACTCTTCAGCTGAGCTAGCAAGCTGTCTTGTGAGGATCAGCAACCAAGTCATTTTGCCAGAATATCTTTTAAAAGCTTCCCTGAAGTTCCCCCATGTAACTGCGTCTTTATTACAGCTGTTAAGTTGTGTGTCTGGAGTTAGTGGATAAAACTCCAATATAGATCACACTCACTGGGTGGTGACTGAAACTGTTGTGAAAGCTCCTCAACCTCTAACACTTTCTCTGTCTGCTGGACCACATCTTTTAGTGCGTTGTGTTGAAGTACATGGGATTGGCCTTTCTCATCAACTATTTGAGGATTTTCCCTATGCGCTTCCCAGAAAACTCGATTTCAAAATAGATCGTGGAGTGTCTTCTGTCAAACTTGTGTTTCCTTCTGGGTTCATTGAACATGAAACCTTTATGCCTGACAATGGCGTAACTCTTAGTTCATGCTTATCTGTCACTGCTCCCCTCAGCAACTTTTCAGCATACTTCCTCAACTAAGATTCATGGCCGTGAGCAGTTACCTTTTAGGCTTTACAGAGGCTAAAAAAACTCTGTACTCAGTCCGTTTTCAGAAGAAGCCAGGCACGATGTTGGTGTTTTAATGATGGTTTCTTAAATGTGATATATTTTTGTGGAGACGTGAGAGTGTTCATTTTGGCCTTGCACACAGTTGCCTACTGTAACATGAGTTTTTTCGGTTTCTTCTGCTTGCCTGACTTCTGTGGTGACATTCCCAGGCTTAAGGTACTGCTGCTTCCTTTCTTTTTTTCCCTTAAAGTGAGAAAGCAACCCTGACTTCACAGAGGAGCCCATTGACAGTATCTTGCAGGGTTTAAAAGGATTTTCTCTCTAGATTCCTGCAAACCTGAAGAGTTTCATTTATGTTTGTCCAAGTGTTCTTGCTGATATTCTTAAATCATGTCTCCAAACAGTAAACTACGTTGATTTGGCTCTTTGGCAGATGTACCAGTCTGACTGCTGGCTTTGGGAGGGCAGGGAAAAGCAGGTGGAACTTCTCTGATCCAAGATGGTTCTAGGATTGGAGCTTCTTGGAACATATCAGAGCATGCAGGTCTTACCTGGAGTGCAATTTGCTGCAAAGCCGTTCCTGTTTAGCCTCCCAGTCCTGCTGGGTTCCTATATGCATCCTTTATTGCTGTCTTCTGAAGTGATATCACATACTCTTTAAGGTCACAATATCTAAAAGAAGTTACTGAAGTAGATACGATAGTCCAGTGATTCCAGTGTGATACTTGGAGTGCACTTGATACAGAGAGACTGTCAAACAGCATGCACGGAGTCATAGTGATGGTGTTCGTGTTATTCAGGAAACTTTAGAATTTCACATGAGTAGAGTAACCCTTGTGTTCGTAGCCTTAGTTAGAGACATCTAAATGTTGCCAAAGGTCTGCTTGTAAACACAGATTTTGACCTGCAGTAGTTAGTGTAAGTGAAAGGATGTAGTAATGTTTATCCTCCTTGATAGTCACTTAATTGTAGGGGTTAACTTTTGATCTGGAACTAGTTTTATGCTTAGCTGTGGCAATTAGCTTGAGAAGTTAAAGACCAAATTTCAAAGTGGTTTCTGAAGTCTACAGTCCTTGGGTGTTCACTGCCTCAACAGATCCTCATTCTGGGAGTCAGAGAAAGAGCTGCCTGCATTGCAGAGTGTGTATATTGGTAGTTGAAATTAAAGCTCAAATTGAGGTGTCGCTGACCAAGGGCTGCCTTGCAAAGCTTTTGGCTGGTGGGATCTCATGCCTAACGGTTCCTATGGCTGACCCTTCTGAAGACAACTTGCTCCTCTGTGCGCAAGCAGCATTTTATTCTTCATGTGCCTATGATGCAAATGTAAGATGTATCTGGTGTTTGACATCTGGAACTGCCCCTCTGGCTGAGCATCACATAGGCATAAGGCTTTTGCAGGCACAGCTCTGCTGTTTGGGGTATGGAATGGGATCTCTGCTGCTCATCGCACTGCTGGAACAAGCAAAGAGCACTCCTGGTATTACACGTGGGGCTGGTTTGTTCCTAGGGCAAAACAAATTTAGCCCGAGTGATCAAAATGCCATACCATCTTCTCAGCTGTAGCACTGAGCTGTCTTTGTTTTGAACACAGATCGTTTTTGAAAGCAGAAGGACATGTGTGGTGTGTAAGCCTTGGTTCTTGTAATGACTGCGCTTGGAATAAACACGGAGGAAGAAACAGCTAAGCGTAATATCTCTTGAGACAAGCTATGGAGTTCTGACATCTTGTGTTTCATGCTGGAAATGAGACTTTCAGTTGGTCATGCAGGTGGTGACTGTGTGGTATGTGCTTTGCAGGATCTGTGTGATATAGAAGAAGCAAGGAAATCATTCTCATTGTCTTTAATTTTATAAGATTTCCTAATCTCTATACAATCCTGCAGAATTATTATGGTATAGCTCAGGGACAGGCTTAACCATCCCTTTCTCCTTCCATTTTTTGGAAGTCTCCAATCTTCCCCATACACAAGAAAATATACATTTATATTCTGAGTAACAGCCCAGAGAAAACAGTAGCAGGAACAGCATGTTCACAGGCCCTAAAGCTGGAGGTCACCTACCACCCGAGCCTGTGAAAGCCCCGTTTCACACTGTGTTGGTGGCCATTGATAAGTTTAGGAGAAACTGAGCTAGTGTGACTGAATTCCTGTAAAGCTGTGTGGGTCCAAAGTTGGATTTTGGTTCTAGTTTTGATCACTGCACTAGGATTAAGGGAAAGGAATGTGAGAAAGGAGTTGCAGGAAGTCCAGCACTTCAGCAAAACATGTTATCAGACCTCTGTATTGCAGTTTAACTGATAGGAATGGCTGCTTTGGGATGAAAATGCAAAGCCCGGCGCTATAGTCTAGAATTCTGCACAGCCCTAATGATTCCTCTGCTGCTCTGATGGTAGGAGGTTGTTCTGCTGCTTGTCTTCCCCTGCTGCAGCAGAACTAAACCCTTCAGCATAGCATACCACTAAAAGGCTTTTTCTGAATCCAACTTCTTGTAATTCTTGGAGAATCAGTGCAAAATGATTGTGAAAGTAACTGAGATGATCCATGCTGTGCATGTAAGAATTATTATAAAGAGATTATCCGGGTATGGGAGAATGCTTCATTTGGGCTATATAGCTACATATAATTTAATAATCTAGATTCCCTGCCTTCTGCAGAAAAGAGCTTTCTCCGCTGCAGCGGGACATGTCACATACGAGCTTTTATTAACACTTCTGATCCTGCTCTTGCAACATTGAATTCAGAGAATTTAAGGAAATACTTTTTTACTTCAGGTGAAGACCAAATCAACATAACGTCCCCCCGGAAGAAGAAAACCCACAAAACCACATTTGCCCACCAGATTCAGTGACAGTGACACACAAAATCTTGTGCCTGTGGTGACTGGTAGATGTGAAGCTTGCAGGCAATGCTTAGTTTGACAAATGGATGCTATAGGAACTAAGTATGTGCTTAACCTCCTCCCAATGATTAAAAATCTATTTGCTGATCTATCTGGGTATGAAATGCAGAAGTATGTGTGTGCTTCTACTTCAGAGTGGAATACTTAGGATACAGTGCTGGAGTTCTCCCTCCCTTGGCCACACATTTAACCACGGAAGCACAAGCTCAGACTGTGCCTGCATGGTACTGGTTTGCGGACCTGGTGGCTAATACCCTAGCGCAAGCCTTGTTAGAGAGAGAGACAAGATACTTATACTGACATGAGTCGTGTACTTGATGCAATTTAATTTTGGTTGCCAACTTGTCTGCGGAAAAACAGTCCAAGAACCTTCATTTTAGTTTTACTTTTTTAAAGCTAAATAGGACAAAACCAAGTCCTAACATGTTTCTCTGTCTGCTTCTTACTTCCAGGCTAGTTGGTTTCAGATTTTGAGAGAGCTTTTTCAAATAACCACTGAAGTCTGGCTTGCTTCTTTTGATGAATAACCAGGAAAAAGCTGCATGCTTTTATCCCAGGTATTCCCCATTAACATGGAAGTTGGTAGATATTGCGGAAGAACCCGCTGGGAGACTTTGCATAAATTCAAAACTCATTAACATCACAGGGAATTACTAGCAGTTGGTCGCAATGGTGGTAGGGTTTTTGTGCTCACGTAGAGAGAAGCTGAGAGGCTCAGTTGAGATGGGCCTATTAAATACCACTCTGAGCCTGACCTTCAGAAGTGTATTAGACCCTTGCTGTGATTTTTATTCCCCTGCTATTGGGAACTTGTTACTCTGGTTTAGTAGGGTTGAGGCTTGCTCATCCCATACTTCAGGCTGTGATCTTAATTGATAAAAATGGCAAATCCTTTAACCTTTTAAGGCTAAAACCAGTGAATCCTTTTCCTTATGCAAAGGCTGAAGTGCTTTTCCTTCTGACTCGGTTGACTGCCGATGCTGTTAGATAGCTTCAGCCTCACTGGTAAATCTGGCCAAATTCAATAGGGATTATTTCTAAAACTGTTTTGGAAACTCACCCTGTCTTTCCTTGTGGAATCACTACCAAGACCTGTTTTGACAGTAGTTTCTAGCTGGGCATCTGCCTGCCCTTCAGAACAAGGAGGAGCCGTATCCCAGGCAAGTAGTAGTGCAACACGTTCTGTATTGCAGTGATACCGAGTGCCATGTGGTATCTGCCACTGCCATCAGAATCCTCCCAAACTCGAAATTCAAAATAGTATCACACATGTGGAATTACTGTCCTTTACTCAAACCCTCTGCAGTGCTGCTTGCAGTCACTTGTATATATGTGCACACTTTTTAAGGGATAAAGGCACCGGAGGAACGTCCTTAACTTCTGAAGCTATTTAAAAGCCACTCTACTTTTTCTGGGAAGAAAGAAAAAAAAAACTGTAATTGGAAATACAAAATCTTGAAAAGACAAATTGGGTGTTTTACCAGTTTATTTAGCTCAGTGTCTCTATCTGAAGGTGTTCTGCTTCTATTTGATGGTATTTACAGGTGTCTTGGCAATTCTGCAATGGGAAGAAGAAAAGATTAATAAACAAATAAACAGACTAATAGAGAAATTTGCTTTCTGCCTGCTGGATCATGGTATGCCATTCTGTACATCTGCCCATCTTTCAGCTGCACAGAGCTCCTGGGAAGCTGCTAACCATGTCCAGACCCAGTGAATGTCCTGCCCAATTCATGTCTCCAGTCTGGGGTCGCTGCTCCGAAGCTTGTCTGGGCTTGTACCAGGAAAGAGCAGACCCCTTGTTTAGAGCAGGGAGGAGTGGATATGCGTCGCAGGACTCCGGCTGGAGAGCGGGGATGACTGATTCTGGTGGGGAAGGGTCAATCCCTACAACCTCGGCACCCGCTGTGCAATGATGGGCACTGACACGAGGCCCTGGAGAGAAGCCTTACGGATCTTCCGGAGCCGTCATGTCTGGTTGCGCCTCCATATCGGCAGGTGCCTTTATGTTGCTTTACTCTGTTGCAGGCACTGAGTAGCTTTAAGATTCTGCTGTAGGGCAGTGTGCTCCTCCGGTGGGCAAGGCTTGAGGGTTCTGCATCCTCGGCACGTCGAATATCAACACAAGTCTCTTAAATAGCTGTGCTTCCCCTTAGGGGTCTAAAGGGATATTTCCCAGCTACAGACTTGCTACACCCTCTTCAGGGATGTATTTTATGTGTTACTGGGATGGGTATCTGTCCTGTCTCATGTCAGTAGCTGGGCACTGTAAAGAGCTTAAGAAATTGAGCAACAGAGGAGAACATCTGGGTGGCTGATACCTGGGGTCAGAGCAGCTGTTAGAAAGCTCCCTTTACAGGAACCAAGGGAGAGGCTGCAGGCACTGAGGTGGCTGAGCTTCCTGGGATGCACAGGGAAAGGCCAGGACATGGGGAAATGTGCAAATGGAAGGACACGAGAAGGGACTGCAAGGAGAACTGCCTGGAAAGCAGAGGAGAGCTGCTGCAGCACTAAGTGGTGGGTGTAGTTAAGAGATAAGGCGGAGGGATTAACATGCCTGAATTTGTCATGTGCTAACAGATGATTCCGTGGCTCCTTTGTACAAGCATCATCAAACTCCCAAGTCCTGTTTTCAGCCTCTGAAAAGGCTTTAAAAAGTGATGCCCCATCAGTGCTGCACTGACGCAGCTATTTGTTTAGGAGAAAAATATTCCCACGCTAGTTGAAATAAATCAATAACTCCAGCAGTTGCTTTGGCTGCACTTTCTGATTTTTACAGAGCAAAACAGTGCTGCCACATGTAGTTGCCTTTAATAATGACAGTTAGAGTTTTGTTTTGAAAATGGGCAGCCTTGTAGCTTTGAGGTCTGTGTAGGGAGTGCTGGTTAAATGCCACAACTCCATACTTTCTTTCCATGCTGTAGTGGAGCAAGGGAGATGGCAGCTTAGGTCTGCTCCCCAAGAGCAAGGATGGGTTAAAACTAGACTTTATTTTGAAACTGAGTGCTGCAGTTTTTCTTGGGTTGCTACAGAAGTGTAAGAAGTGTTGTGCAATTAAAATTTCTTCTGCATCTGCCTTGTCTTGCCTCGTTGCAGCTCTAGCTTCAGAAATAATTACCTACACATCAGTATCCAAAGGCAGTATCCGTGTGGGAATAAAGCATGGGATATGTGTGCATTGGAAATGGCAATGCCAACAAGGGGCCCTCATCAAATTTGGTGAATTTGCTGGTGATCTTGTACTCTCTAAAAGCAGTATTAATTAAAAACAAGATGATTTGGTGGTGCTGTATCTTTAAGTATTCTTGTCTAAATTACTGGGTCAAGGTGTTAGAAAAATGGTACAACCATCTGTTTCAAGAGCTAAAATGTCAGCTCTGTGTCAACAAAAGCCTTTGATTAGATGTGCACTCAGTTAGTATTGATTAAAATTGCAGTGTCAATTAGCAGAGTCTGGTGATAGTGCCCTTGTGTTGCTATAGGCAACCGATGTGTTGTACACTTACTAAGTGTTAGATTTATATTTTATGTTTCCACTGTGTTTCTGTTAGAAACAAGGTTTCCTTCCATAGCTGAACAGTGCTCTGGCAGTCCTGCATGTCCACAGAAACACACTAACAAGATCAGGGATTTAGATTTCTGTTTTCACTTGATTATTTTTTAATGTGTTTCCACTGTGGAATAGGTTTTCTATTCAAGTCTTGTGTTCCTTTGCCTGCAGGGTGCTAAGGGGTAAACTGAGTAGAGCCATGTGATGTGCACCCTGTATTTTTTTGAAATTGAGTTGAATTTTGTGTTTATACCTTAGCAATGCCTTTGAGATTCTGAATGGC
Organism: Tinamus guttatus; assembly: GCF_000705375.1. Next base: position 42,531 of record NW_010582667.1, on the reverse strand, counting down.
CCCCCAGTTAAGGTAATAGCTGGCTTCTTGAGAAGCCCATAGGCAGGTGAGGAATGAAACAAGACTAGATGAATATATTGTTCACATCAGTTTTCATTTGGAGCCGAGCAATTCATTCATGTCCCTGAGGTAGTAGGAATTTTCCAACAAAAACAAATGAATTCTGTCTTGGCAATGTAATTTAAATAAACAGTGTTGGGAACCTTATGGCTTCTGAGTGGGAGACGCTTGTGTTCACAGATGTTGCTTTGATTTTTGTCTTTATATGCTTTGGTATTTCCCACTGAAACCAGATGGTAACCAGCAGCCATCCTGGTCTAAAAACAGCCTCTCCAGATATCGGGCTGATGTCCACATCCCCTGTTCTCTCTGAACAGCCACCTCTCTGGCTCCTGCACCTGCGAAGTGGCTTCAAACAGGACCTACAGCAGTAGAACAGCTTCACCTGGAGGTAGGCTGGAAGTAAGTGAACTTGCCTGCAGCAGACACAAAAATATTCATGTAACAAGCTTTGATTTCTTACTCCTTGTCAATTTGACTGATGGACATGGGATGTATCTATTTCCTTTATTATGGGCAAATTAGCATTATTTTCTAATGGGTTTCTTAGGGCTCTTCCATGAAAGACACCTGCTAATGTGCAGCTTGGGACAGGCAGTTGTATGGCCAGTCCTGGGCTTCACTCTAGGGATGGCTCTTCCAGCCAGGCACTTGGACGGGTCTCTGGTCCTGCTGTCCCTTGCCCAGAACACCTGAGTGCCTCTGAGTCCCAGCTCCAGCAAGAACTTCAGTGTCATATTTGGAGACCTGAATGAATTGTAAACGAAGCCTCTCTACGTTGATGTGCCAACGTGGGGCCCACTGTGTCTGCAAGGCCTGTCCTAAAAGCAGGTGGATTTGCCTGCGATGAGCTTTGTGCTTTCCAGGTGCTTTCTGTGATGCAGTGCATGTCGGGCAGCTCGCTGAAGGCCAGTGGAGTTGTTGTTCTGCTGCATTGCAGTAGCTCCAAAGGTAGTCAGACCCCAAGAGCACTGATTTATTTATTTATTTATTATTATTACTGTTATTATTTTGCCACATGGAAGAGAGGTGCCTCCATCCTATGCACTGTGCTGATTTTATAGGGATTGTGTTGCCTCTTGCGTACATGTCCTTCACTTATTATCATATTCAAGCTGCTTCTAACCAGGTTATCTGCTAAGAGTGAGTCAGGAGGGAAAATTTCGGATGGTTCGTGTGCTTATCTGAATGAGTCTTAGGGGCTCCTAAAGCATGTGTTTCATAGGTGCCCTTGCATGGGAAGCAGAGTGCCCTTTCCTAAAAAAAAAGGGTGTCCTTTCCTAAAAAAATAAATGAGAAGGAAAACTTCTTTTTGCTTGCAGTCATTTGTTGAACTGGACTGTAATTTTTTAGAACAATTTCTGTGTTCTGTAGAATAACTTTGTTTCATCTTTCGTGTTGGTGCAGGGTAATAAGTACTGAGGGCAGCTGCGGTCTCCAGAGCTCTTGCAGTGTAATGGAGACCTGTTCCTATTTGCAGCAGTGGCAGCTCTCCTACTATAAAGCTGTTTGGAAGCTGGAAAATCTGCTGGTAGAAGTGCTTCTGCATCCTGTTGCTTTTGGGAAAGTGTTTAAGAACAGAGTTGTATGGATTGGCCTATGGTGTCTTGTTCTATTCTTGAGTTAATTTCACTGAGCAAATATTTTTAAATGCTGATTTTTTGTGTGTGATCTTATAGCTTTAAAAATACGAAGAAAAGGAAAAATCTAAGAGTAATAAAAAATTGGATCATTTATACAAAGGACAAGAAATCAGAGAGCTAAATAGCAAGGTTTCTTGCACAGGGATTCCTACAGGTATCAATTTTCACATTGCCAGTTCCCAGTGATTGACACTTAATTTTAGGGCAGGTGTCCCTTGATGCAGAAACAGCCGATGAGCAGTCGGGTGTCACCACTGCTGGATGCTTCCTGCAGTGCTTTGGGCAAGGAGCCCGGAGGTCTATGGAGCAGAAGGCTCCACAACGTGGGTGGTGGTCGCTTGTGCCCCAAATAATGAATGGAGTAGAAACTCTTATGTTTAAAGATGTTGTCATAAGTAAGAAGGCTGCATATGCCGTATAAGTAGCTGGAGGAACAAGGTCTGTCTCTCCACACTTGGGTGGGCTCAAAGCCTGGCTGTGAGCAGCTTATCCCCTGGTGCTGAGGGTGAAGGGGATGCTGCAGGCAGAGGTTTCTGATGCCTTGTGAGCTGGTGTTGATGCTGTCACAGTGCACTAGGTGCCCAGGGCAATCGGAAACCAATGGAAAACCTCTAACCTGTCCCTGGGAAAGGCATTTGGTGAAGTTTGGAATTATCTGTGGACTGTGGTTGAGCCAGTAAGAATAAGTGGGAAATCAGGAGACTGCATCAAGAAGCCTATCTCTAGATGCCTTAGGAGAGCTATGTTTAAAGGAGCGATTAAACAGGACTCCTTAGCATGTATTTGTTTAAGGACAGCCATATCAAAAATAACAAACGTGTGTGTTACAGCAGACGTTCCTAACGGGGCACGGCTGGCCAGCGTGGCTCACAGGAGGAGTCGGCACCGGCTGCTTGCAGCGCTGCTGCAGCTCGAGCTGTCATTGAGCCCTGTGCAGGGATTTGTCTCCTGAGGGCAAGTAGTCCCAAAGGACTCAGCATGGGATATTATTTCCTGGTGACTTGGAGGCCCTTCGTGGCTCTTCTGTCCTGAGACAGGCTTTCTCTACACAAACATCCATGCACTTGGGCTCAGAAGAGGAGCCGTTTTGGCTGTGACTTTTTTCTTAAGATATCTGTTTTTCACGTGACACCATTTAGCCGATCTGCTTTCAGAGACCTCACTAAAGAGGTCATTTCATGACTAGTCCCCCCTGCTGCCAGCTCTAGCAGTCATGTCCCACCCTGCATTACTGCAGATTGCAGGGCCACATGTGGCTTTAAAACATGGGCAGCAGCTGAGTGTGCGTGTAAGTGCTCCCTTCTGTCCTGCGTGCAAAGAGACTGTGGCTTAAGAGCTTGAGGGAAGAAATCTTGCACCCTGTTGGCTTGCAATCCTCTCTGGCAGCTTGCAGCTCTGTCACCTGAGGGCTGACAGTGGGTATCAGCACCTGAAGTGAGATGGAGGCTGTCGTATCCAGGACAAGTTGCAGAGCAGAGCTGCTAGAGAACTTCAAAGAACCAACTTGTCAGCACTCTGCTCGCAGCAGAGGGAGCCAGGGGCAACCCTGTCAGTGAGGAGTGGTCCCAGTGGGGTGGGATTTCTGCCAGCAATTAGGCTGTGGTGCTAATAAAATGCCAGAGGGCAGGGATGCTTAGGAAGGAGCTGTCCTTGGAGGTCAGGATCTTCTCTGCAGCCAGGGGTTCTCCGAAGTGTTGGCAGATGCTGAGCTTGGTGAGATGGGGGGGAGTTCTTCAGGGCAATATTAGATGTAGCACTTGGGGTTATGCGTACGGGGTGAGCTTTCTGTTGGGGTCCTGTGATCTTGGTGATATTCTCAGCACCAACCTCTTTTTCCAACGAAGATGGTTCCAATGAAACAAGCTTAAAAAAAACAAACCTCTTGCTTTAGTTTAAGCACTGTCCTTTGTTTTTGTTTTTTAAGCCTTATTTTAAATGACACTTTGAGAAATTCTTGTGAGTGCCTTCATAGGAAGATTGGGCCCTTGGTTAATCACTTGAAGCGCTCATCACTTCAGGCCTAAGATACTTGCTGTAGACACCTGCTTGTTTTGCAGAGCCTTTCTCAGCATTTGTCTGGCAGCAGAGCAAAGCAAGTGCTCAAACTGCCACCACCGTGTTTTTGGTCACCTCTGTGACAAAACAGCGCTGCTTCCTGCTGCAGGAGGAGAGCACAGTCCTGCTTAGGGGTGTCCTCTACCATCTGAGCACTTCTTCACCCTGGAGACAAACCACAAGGATTCAAAGGTGTCTTAAACTTGTCTTTTCCCTTATAGAACCCTTTAAGAGATCCTATGTGAAGGAGACAAGCAGAGAAAGTCTTACCTAGTTGTCTAGAAAAAAAGTTTCTTGGAACACGGCTGCAGAATTAGGGAGTGAAGCAGTTGCTACGTGCTCTCTTCTCCGTTTTTAAGCCTTTAACTGCTCTCAGATCAGCTGTTAACTATCCATAGCAGGAGATTAGATGTGTGGGAATATAACGATGGTAGTAAAAACATAAGAAGAGAAATGGGGAGATGCCTCAAAGTGTAGTGGAAGGAAAATGACTGAGACGTGCAGAGCAACCGCTTTCTTGGAGAAACCTGGATTATGGTCTTCTCACTCATGGTTGCAATTTCAGCAGTAATAATATTCAGATGGTGAAAGATAATCATTTGGAGCATCCCTGACATTTCCATGTTATTAGGTTGTTCTAGATTTGAGCCCAGTATATATTGCAGAATGAATCTATGTGAAAGCCAAACTTGCCTCTGTATAAATAAGACATTGGGAAGAACAGGCAGTATGAACACTTCACTGTCAAACCAGCAAGCTGTAAATGTCAATATCTGAACACTTGCTGCTAAGGTTTGATGTATAAAGCCCCAGCTTTTTTAGTAATAGTCTCTTCAGGGGCATGCAAAAGATTTTCAGGTTATTAAACAGAACCGGTTGAATAATAATTTCACAGCTGAGATAAATTGGGAGATGGGGGAAAAGGGGACAGGGGGAAAAAAAACTCACTCAAGCTTTGCAGGAGATTTGAGGCAGACCTTTCTGCAGTCTTGCAGGATGTACTGATTCAAGGTGTGCATTTATAATCTCAAACATGCAGTGTTTTTGAGATGTCTTTTGCCTTGTCCATTCTATGTATGGGGTCATGTTAACCTGCTGCCTTCGTGCACTTGTGATCAGTACAGCACAGCCGTGTCTCTGCTGACAGTCTGGACGGCTTTATGGAGCCTTGTGTTCCAGCATGTTCTCTTGGCCTGGTTTCCGCTGTTTGCTTAATAAATGTTTGTTTTCACTGCTTGCTGTTTAGTAAAACTCACTGCTAGAGATTCACCTGTTCTCATAGCTGCATGCTCTGTATCTATTAAAATAGCCTGTTCAGAAAATCACTTCAAAAAGGAAAACAAACTTCCCTTCTAGAGATAGATACCATGGACTAGCAATCATTGTGTTGTACGGTCGGTCTTCCTTCAAGAAGCAAAGCACAGAATGCTACAGCATCCGTCAGTCCTGGGTTAATGTTACTTAGGAGGAATAGGCTGTTTTTTCTAGGGAGCATGAGACTGAAAAGCCTTCCGTGAGCATCCACATAATTGCAATAAAGCAGATTATGTGAAAGTGGAGGAAAAGGATGTAGTGTAGCTTGTTCTGCTTTCCTTTTTCTTTTCCCTTTTCCAACAAGACCTTGCACCTGGGACCCCAACTAAATGTATTGGTGCTGAACAGCAGTTTTTCTGAACAGGACCTGCATCTCACAGCAGATATAGCCAAGAGTGATGGGGCATCCAGCCTATGGGAAATGTTTGAGGGAGCTGGACTCCTCTGTTCTGGAGAAGGCACGGATCTAATCCCAGCCTGCAGCACCTGAGGGGATTAGAGGGGTAATGGAGCTAAATTTCTTGTTAGACAGGATAACAACAGGCAATCACCACAAGCATTAGGAAGATCTTCTCCAGGAGTCTGGTGCTGCCCTGGAAGCACCTAAAGATGCTTCAAGTGGAGATTTTCAAGGTTTAGCTAGAAAAACCCACAGCTAACCTGATCAAGGGCTGGTAACAACCCTGCTTTGAGGAGAAGGTGTCACAAAAGATCTCCAGAGGTCCCTACCACATGCTTCTGTCTTTCAAAGACATTTTTTTTTTGAGAAGACTTCTTGTTTTTGTGTTGTTGTGGTGTATGGGAATCTTTTATTATTTTTTGTTTGTTTTTTCTTTCTTCTAAAGAACTAAAGAGCTTGGATGAGATGAGTAAGACATAGAAGATACAAGAAATGAAAAGGAATGGGCACAAACTGCAGAAGCCAAAAGTGGAAACTTAACTTCCCAAAGCTTTAACTGTGGGGTTGACCATGGCTTGCAGTGTTACTGCTATCCCACGTTTGCTGGCTGGGTTGTTCCTTGCCAGACTTGGTGGGAGGGTGCTGTTTATATGGTCCCTTCAATCTGGGCCTGGGTGGTCACAAGGCTTCATTTGTAGTGGAAACTGTACAGGTCAAACCTTCTCTAACAGAAATGATCTTCCCTTCAGCAAGGTAAGATTGTGAGTCAAATAAAGCACTGACTGCTTCTAATAGGTGAGGGAAGGGGTTCTGCCACAGGGTTACATTGCACACTGCTCACCAGGAAAATATTCCTTGAGAACTTAAATGGAGCGTGTTTGATCTGGGCCACTGAGATTCACTAACTTGGAGTTCTGTAGTGGTATTTTTAGAGGTGGTTTCCAAATGTGGAGCCACTCTTTAATTTCTATGCAGGACTGAAATGCCGTGGTGACTGACCCCTGTAAATGCTTGAGGAGGTTGAGAAGAAGCACGTCTGTGTCTAACGAATCTAATTAGAGCTGAGAAACTTTAATTTCTACAGCTTGGGGTGTGGAGAAATGATTCAAATGCTGCATCTGCACAGTAGAAAAAATAAAGGCTGACCCAGGGGATTCTTCCCTGCTTTCTTCCAGTTTTTGAGGGGTGTGTGCAAGATCCCAGTTATTTTCATTGTTTAAATACTGTTCAGCTCTCTAGAAGTAAATGTTGTTGCATGTTTCATCTTGTTTAAAATGCAGCTTTAGGCCTATTTTCTCAGTGCATGGAAATATGGAGATGTGTTACAAGATAATTGCTGAAGTGGAGATCCTGCATCCAGTGCTGCGGTTTGGCTGTGAAAGGAAAGAAGGCTCAGATGGTCATCACCTGACAGTGATGATCTCGGAAGGGCATTGAGAGAGCCGACGGCGTGCTGGTCAGAGGCAGCTTCGAGGATAAGGGATGGATCTTTGATTCACTGTTCAGCAGCACTTATTCTGCTGCTTAGGTAACAGCCTGTGGCTTTTTTACAAGAAAATCAAAGGCCTCATCTTAAAGAAAGATCTGACTACGGTCCAGGGTAATCTATGAGTCACCAGACTGAAAACCTCTAATGGACAAAGCAAGGCAATGAAGGGCAAATTTTGACCATACTGTAATGACGTTTGGAGCCTGCACTGGTTGAGACAGTTCAGTGTTTTAAGAAGGGCCATTCTGAGCATCATTTAATTTCTACCTCATTTTGAGCCTATAGGCTTACTCCTTTCCCGACCATGTTTTGGCAGATGTGTTCCTGGTTCTTCAATGCATCTTGTATTGTCCCCAGGAGCCAAATATTCCTCTGTTTTTTTTTTTTTCTTGCTTTAAAGGATAAATGTTGATGAGGCTAGAGATGAAAAAAATACCTAAGCAACAGATTATAGTGCTCAGTGAAAGCCTCATTTACAATAGTGCTAGCATTTCCCTCTCCCACACAAATTTAGACTGAACGGAAACTGTTGTTTGGGAGAAAAAACATATTGGAAAACCTGCACCGGTGTTTCAGATCCCATAAATGAATTAGTTGCCCATCACGTAATTGCTTTTTGTGGGTAAGAGCCCAGCAACTCGGGTCCTGCTGTGCAGAGTTCAATCTTCTGCTCACACAGACTCCTTTCAAAATCCAAGTAAAAAT
>NW_010582667.1:9154-34848 GCF_000705375.1 Tinamus guttatus | reverse complement strand
CTGGGGCCAAGCATAACAGTTAGAAGATGTCTTTGCACAAAGTCATCGATCTCCTTTTTTGCTGCTGCTCCCGTGTCCTATGGGCATGTGGTGCCTCCGTACCTGGATCTTGGGAGCGCACTAGGAGCAGGCAGGAAAGGGTGCGACTGTCACCCAGCAGCCAAATTTGTCTGCTTGTGCACAGCAGTGTCATGTAACAACCCCAGCCTGCTTCACACCCTGGGATCTTTGTGCAAACATGTCTGCAGATGGTGGGTGACAAGGAAACCCCAAATGTTGCCCACCTACAAAGCGGCTGTAAAAGCGGCACCTGGAGCAGAGCTGGGTCGGTGGCCAGCGGAGGTGACAATGCCCACAGGGCTGCGCTGCTTTTCCAGCAGGTGCCAGGAGCTGAATCCTAAGCTGCTGTTTCTTTTTGGACCAGCCAGCTTATGCCTACTAAAATGGATCCTTGCAACCAGGGCAGCTAGGTGAAAAGCTTTGTCATCTTTCATCAGTGCCTTACAACATCGAGGCACTGGGGTTGATCATAGGAAAGTAAGTGGCAAGTGGACAAGTCAATTTTTAATCTAATTGACTTTTGTTTTGGTAACTGGTTGGAACCACTGACCTTTAAATGGGTCAAAACGGCGAAGTCATTTTGGGCAATAAACACCTTGGCACAGTGTCCAAGCACAACAATAGGCTACGATTTTGCACACTTAATTATTAAAATATATATAATGCATTCACCTCCAGTAAGATAAATGTTTCTGTATGATACTTGTTAGAGTTAGAACATCCTTACTTGGCAAGGAAAAGTCATATGTAAGAGAAGTAAATCTGTTGGGGTTCTTCTAATCTGGTCCTACTCCAGTGCAGGTTTCAAGCTATTCTGATTGGCAAACTGAATATGCTAGTCCTGAAGATATTAATAAGCCTTTTATAAATGAGTTTTAACTTGTTAATTAAGATTTCCTAGTTACGGTTGTGACCTGCAAGGAAACATTTAATTGGGTGTTTTCCCTAGCTAGCTACATGCCTCCTCACTAGGAAAAAAGCAGGGATGCTTGTGGGATTTGAGTGCCTTAGACCTAGTGTGAGCAAGGGCTGTGGTGCTGAGCAGAGCAGCAGAAATGTTCACATGTAGCCTCTGCACGGCAGATCTCTGCTTCAGAGCAGCACAGCCAGAACTCACTGCCTCAGTTTCCTCTGACTTCAGAGACAACTGCAGAAGTGTAAGGCAAAAGAAACTCACTCTTCTCAGCCAGAAAATGAGGAAGGGAAGGGATGCCTCCTCCTGATCCTGAGTAAGGATGCTGTGAAAAAGCCCTTAGCAGAGGTGCCACAGGTGTTTACAGCCGCCAGCTCTGTTTCAAGAGGGATGGGTAGATCATGAAGATGAAAACTCCTGTTCTGCAGCAGGATGGAGGTGACAAGAGACCATGCCTGGAACCAAAGCCCTGGCAGCCTGTGCTGCCAAATGGAAGCATCTCTGTGTGTCCTGACCGGCTTTCCAGGATCCAAATCAACCTTCCTCACTTAGCTGCTAAAAATCCTACTGAATTACTGAATGCTGGACTAAATGCCTCTTTGTTTATTTATTTTTACTGCAGTTAAATACTCATGAAGCTCAGTTAGTTGGAATGAACCATTGGAGCTAATTCAAGGCTTCTTGCAGCAAGGAGGATTTTCCCTTCTGCAAAAGTGGAGCCGCCTCCTCACAGTGATACCCTGTGAGCATGGCAGGCACGGTGGGAGCTACGGTGCTGGGTGGCAGAGGCATTTGCCATCCCTTTCAGGTGGGACAGGGATTTCCTGCTCAAGAGAAAGGTTCTTTAATACCTGGCATGGGACTGCAGTACTAAAAACGACAAGGAGAATGTTTCCCTAAGAGTAGTTGTGAGCATTTGTGCAATTATATTTTGAGAATGATTTGCACCTGCTCTGCAGCTCTCTTTTTAAATGATTGGTTGCAGCTGAAAACAGTCAGGAGCCTGAATTCAATTTCATTTTGACAAGTTTCAGTTTAAAAAAAAGGGGGGGGGGGAAGTAGTGATGTTTGTGTGCAGATGTGAGATGTGTCTGTGAGCTTTATGAGAACAGTGTGTTGTTAAATCTGGGGTGAGTTCCTGATTGAAAGCAACGGTCTGGTAGCAAAGGCCATATGGAAATGCGTATGGTGGCATGGGTAGGGTGAGTGAAGAACCCGTCAGCAGTGAATGATTACACAGACCCCAATCCGTGTTTAATCAGAATCCCTTTATTGCTCAAGTGAGCACCTTATATACTAACACCATAGCTACTAGAGGAAATCAACTTTGGATTCGTGGCCTTGCAGATGTCAGTAATTAGCTGGCCCCATGCTGTATCTAACTAATCTCTAAATTTTGCATGCAAACAGCAAAGGGAGAACAGGGATGGTCCTTTGAGGTCATGGGACAGCGTTGTTCTGTCTCGAGCTGCGCTGTCCTGATTCAGGCTTCAGCCTTTTGCAGTCTTCTCATCGAGGCCCACAATACGAAAAACAGATATAAGCACACAAAACTGCCTATTGCTACAAAAATGCACATTTGCAAATTTAAACCCGAGAGCTATGTCTTCATGTTTAACCATGTCAAATTGTTACTTAATCATTCGTTACATTTTTCGCATCAGTTTTTGCAAACTTGAAAGCTGATCTTGCAAATGTGAGTGGAGTAACTGGATGTCCCCTTCTAGGGCTAAATCGAAAGCACCTTGTAAGTGTTTCTTGACTTGACTCCAGTCGTTTGTTGTTTTATTCTATTTTGATGCCGTAACACAAAGCCAGGTGTGAACATGTTCCCAGTCACAAAGCAATTTCATTTGAGTTTGCATGGCATTTTGTCAATCTCCTACCCATGTCACAGCTGCTTCTACAGCGTCTAGTCTCACTAGTATTTGCTCATCTATTCTTTCCTGGACCTGTAATTCCTGTGTGACATTCATTAGAGCCTCTCCTACTTCGTGTGCTGTTTGGACAGATTCTGCTAAGGCAGCAGTGGCTACTGAGGTGGCAATGAGGATAATAACCACTGAATTTATCCAAAAAACAGCAATCCTAAAAAACCTCTTGTGTCACTTAGGAATTTTATCCATTTTCTTCTCAAGTATCCTTGAAAAGCAGCCTATGCTACCTTCCCATTCCCTATGAGATGGACAGGAACCCAAATCTCTGCTCATTGTCTTGAAGGCACTATGTAACAGATATTATTCATTCTGATGTTTTGATGTGTAAAACAACTAGCATAAATAGGATTAGTACTTGTTACACAAAACAAAGCGTTACAATTTGTGATACTCTAATTAAATGCTAATAAAGACATATGGATGTGAAGTGCATACCATCACCTGCTGGGTCTGAAGAAGGGTCAAATTAGCCTGAGAATGGTTGCTATTAGTTGATAATTGAGAAACATTTCTTTCAAAAAAGAGTAAAGTCATATGGCATAAAGCTTCCCGTGTAGGTAATGTGGGCTCATTATATCTCAAGCTAAGAAGCGGCCCTGATGTTCCCCCGTTATGCCAAGCAAGGGATTAGTGTTAATGAAAAAAGAGGACTGAATGATTTCCATCCCAGAATATGCTATTAGGTCCCCAGTCAATAATTTCTGCTTGTTGTCCTGCAATTGTACAGTTTCCCATTCTTCGGGATTGCAATCGACATAGTTTCCAAACCAGTGTATGTATCTTGTCATTTGTATAATGTGCATCCAGGGTAACCTGGGGCTTCATGTCCCAATGTGTTATATACAGAATCATTAGATTCTCATAATCCTGGAATCCTGACAATGGTAAAATTAATTTCTTTTTCTTGCTTCACTGCTGTCATATGATATTGAGGTCGCATACTTACACAAGGTCCATCTTCCTTGTTGGTAGTGATACTTATTTGTGGCAAATCTGTTATATATGACATATGGGCGTAGATTATTTACTTGCATCCAGTTTTCTTTCTGTATGGATGGTGGGACCCAAGCACCACCAGACACATTGTATCATTATTGCCAATTGGAGAGGATGCATCCCACCATGTCAAGGATTGAAACGATGTGGATCAGTGATATGAGCCCAGTAAATTTGTGCTGGGGTTATAGGTATACACATCACACATACAAACATCCATAATATTCCATATTGGGTATCCATATTAATCATATAGGTTAAGATCAACATACCTAAAAGCATAGATTATTAATTATATAGGTTAAGATCAAGGTACATAAAAGCTTAAATCTGCAAATATACAAACATAAAAAATATAATGAGCTCTTTGGGCTCATTACTGCATTTATGGCTCACAAATCTTGTAATAGTCTCCATTTACCAGATTTTTGTGGAATGACAAATATAGGCGTGTTCCACAGATTAGTAAATGGTACTATGTGACCTAATGCCAGCTGCTCCTGAGCTCGCTTTTCTGCAGATTCCAGTCACTCTCCCTACAACAGCCACTGATCGACCCAAACAGGCTTGTCCATTAGCCAGGTGAGCTTGAGTCGGGGCAGGGCATCAGTGACCCTCGGTGAAAACTTGTTGTTAACATCACATTCCACTGTGATAATCTCCTCCCCAAAGATTGCAAGGTACTGCAAGAACATACAGTTTTAATACAGTTTGTTTTTTTTGTCGGGGCCTTCCACTAACAAGGTTTGCGCACATTGTAGTGGAATCTGTAACCACCCAAACCCCAGTGACCGCTGCAGATGCTGGCGTTAAAGGCAAGGTTGCTTGGCCATTCCTGTTGATTGAGAATAGAAATGTTGGTGCCAGTATCCACCGGTCCTGTAAATGGTTTACCATTGATCACGATCGTCACTGTGGGTTGCCCTGGTAATACCTTCTGCATCCGAAAAATACTCGGTGCCTCTGTGCTACCAAATGCTCCTTCCTGCCTTTGTTTATTGTCTGCCACGACAGCCTCCTACAGTAATAAAATCAACTGCGCAATACGATACCCTACCAGGATATTACAGGAAGGATTTGCAGTCCAGACCATTGTTTTAATCTCTCTATGAAAATCAGAATCAATAGCTCCAGATAATACAAAAAGTCCTGACTTGGTGGTTGAAGAATTTCCAGTTAATAGACCACATACATTGTGATGCAGGGGGCCATGTACCCCAGCAGGTATAAGGTTTACTGATCCATCTGATATTGTGACTATTGTCGCTGTGGCTAGATGCAGCCCGGCTGCAGGCCGTGCTGTGTCAGAGGGATGGAACACTTTTACGTTAGGTCTCACCATGATTTGGTCCCAGGTCGGGTACGCCAGCTGTTGTTGAGGGACCCTGTATTCTCGGGGTGCCGCGTGTCATGCCCTGCTTTACCTTTGGCTGGATTGGATTTCCTTGCTTATCAAATTTTGAGCGACACTGGCTTGCCCAGTGATACCCTTTTCCACACCTCAGGCACAGCTTTGTAGGTGGTTTCATATTTTGCCTCTGTTTGCTCTTCTGGGGACAATCCAGCTTCATATGCCCCTGTTGACCGCATTGAAAGCATTTAAGCACAGCCTGTGTCACTACCAGCTGCTGAGCTAAAGCTGCAGTGAGCAGCTCTGCTTTGTGCTGCTCCGATCCGACATTCTGACAAGCCCTCATGAGATCAGCAATCGTTCTTGCTGAATTACGTATAGGATCAATTGCTCTCCTACAATCTGCATTTGCATTTTCAATTGCAAGCTGAAATAGCAGAATCTCAGCGGCTTCCCGGTCTTCTACTTGTCTCGTAACAGCAGTTTGTAACCGATCTAGGAATTGAATATAAGGTTCCCGAGATCCCTGTAGAACTGATGTAAAAGACACTTCTCGAAGGCCCAAATCCGGCACCATTCGCAAGGCCTTGATAGTCAACTCCATGGCTTGTGTAAATACTGCTCTTGGCAGTGCAGCTTGCCCTCCCCCCATGGTGTAATTGGCTCGACTCAGCAACTCCTCTTCTCCAATACCTTGTCCAGCATCATCATTATCCATAACCTGTGCAGTCACAAGCTCCTTATATGCTGATGCCCAGGCAGCATATTGTGCAGGTGATAGAACCATTTTAAGGATTAATCGCCAGTCAGGAGGAGTCACGACATAAGATTCTCCTATAGCTTGTATAAGGTTTATAGTAAATGAAGCCTGGAGACCATATTCTCGTATCGATTTCCGGATTTCCATAATAACCTCGTGTGGTAAGTGAGCATGAGCAAAAAACGGGGGGCTAATAAGTGGCATGCACGATGCAGACTTTTTTTGCAGCGCCTGCAAAATTTCCTCTTCAGGAGGGGCGCTGGCTGCTACAACCTCCAGCGGAGCTAGCGGTGGGTACAAATCAGGTTCATTGTTGGGGTCTGTATCCCCAGGATCATCAGATTCTGGCGGATCCACCTCCCGCGCTCTCTGTGTCGGGTTAGGGATTATTTCAAAAGTCTGCAGCTCAGCCTGTTCCTGCTTTTGAGAGGACGGAGGAGGGGCAGCAGATGCTTGTAAGCTATCTTCTGCAGGTCTTAGAGCATTTAAGGCTATACACACTGTTTTCCAAGTGATAATAGTTTCCTGCGGGACTTCAAACTGCAAGTCGCTTTTCTGCAATTCCTCCCCCACCTTTGCCCACAAGGAGCTATCATATGAACCGGAGGAAGGGAACCACGGGCAATAGCCTCTTATCCATGCCAGCAATCTAACCAACTGTAAGGCTGATACCCGAAAGCCTTGTTTTTCCAAAATTATCTGTAACATCTCTTGATAGGACTTCTGCTCCCTTGTAGCTGACCGCTCCATGTTGTAATTGCTGCAGCTGCTCACCTCAGTCATCCGGCGAAGGGCGATGCCTCTCGAGAGCGCACGCGTGCAGATGTCTGCTCCGTCCCAGCTACGGATGCACCACCAGCAACAAGTTTCAGTCCCAGATCTCTTCAGGCCTCACGTTGGGTGCTGTTTGTGGTAAATGATTGCACAGACCCCAAGCTGTGCTTAATCAAAGTCTCTTTATTGCTCAAGTGAGCACCTTATATACTAACACCATGGCTACTAAAGCCAATCAGCTTTGGATTCGTGGCCTTGCAGATGCCAGTAATCAGCCAGCCCCCGTGCCATATCCAGCTAATCTCTAAGTAAGTTTTGCAAGGGAACAGCAAAGGGAGGAACAGGATGCACTGGTCCTTCAAGGTCATGGGACAGTGCTGTTCTGTCTCGAGCTATACTGTCCCCCACCCACCTCTCTCCCCATTCCCTTATAAAACTCCCAAATAGGGTGTTTCTTTGAGGGAGCGCGCTTGGGGCAGTTGTTGCTGTTGCAAAGCACTACACCAATTCAGATGCACTGAAAGGAGCTGAAACACTAAGGAAAATGTGGATATAAAATGACTGTGGGCTGTAAGTGCAGGAATGGCTTTAGAAGAGGCTTGATTGGAAAAGGGAACAATATTCTGCTTATTAATGCAGATTGGAATTTCCTGCTAGCTGAGAGTAATGCAAAGGTCACTCACCAGCTGCAAGCAAACAGTGGGTGCTTGATTCTAAAATTAGTCAGTCTCTAGCATTTCCATTTTCTCTTCCCTGCATTGCATGTTCTCTACCTTAGGCCTGGGAATCCTATTAAAGGTGCTGCAGGCTCGAAGGAAAATTCACTCTGTGTTTATGTGGGTTTTTTGTTGATGTTTTTTCGTTTTCCCCTCTGTAAGTATCTCTAAACTGTTGCAGTAGAGACAGACAGGGGTCTTTGGTCTGCTCTTATGGCTAGCATATTGTGGCTGCGGGCTCATGACTTTTCTGGAAGCTCCTGTAGATGGCAAACCACACTTGAGAATGCCATATATCCCAGCAGTGCAGTGGGCATCACACCTGGGCAGGGAGAGCTGATGGCCCCTTTCCATGCAAAGGTCTCAGGCATCTCTCCTTTTTCACCAGCATGCACATCCTCTACAGGGCAGCAATATGTCTGGTAGCTTGTCTGATCCTCTTGTTTATGTTTAAGCCTGGAATAATTTCAGTTTTAATCTCTTGTTAAACATTTCTGAGCAACAGCATCCCAGAATTTACAGATCGCGTAACTCTTGGGTTGCTTCTTTTGGCTACAGCTAATATTTTCTCGGGTTGCAGAGTTGCCTGTTTTCTTCCTATTCTGTAATCAGTGTAAATATTTCTCTTTTAGGATTTGGGATTTCTCACTTTTGGGGCACAGTAGTCGAGATTTCTGACTCATCATCTCATCAGTGTTAGTGTGTTTAAACAGATCTCCTGGCTAGTCAGCCCAACAGGAATATAGTACAGAAGGTATTAAATGTAAACATACAGTAACGTTGACTGTGCAGAAATGTCAACTTTCTGAATCCTGAGAGCCCACGTCGTCCTAGCTGCCATTCTCCCATCTCAGTGTTGTTGTAACAGAGCGCTTGACAAGGCACTGCAGGCTGCAGAAACACCACTACCAAAGAAGAGTTTTCTTCAGATTTCCATGGTGGACTGAGAGCAGGACGTGGTCTGCAGCCTCGTGCCATGTTTTGTATATTAATTACAAGTAGCAAAGCAGAAGGAGCAGCCATTGGGGATGTATCCTCTTGCACAGAGCATCCAAACTGCAGCGGCAAGAGGGAAGGAGAGCAGCATATGAGGAAACGGACTTCACTATAATGTGCCAAAGACCCTTTATTGAGCATCCTCGAGTTGAACCTCCACAGAGGAGACCCCCTGGCAGCCTGTGTCCTGGTACCCCCGTCTCGCCCCGCTTCGCCGCAGCGTGGCCCACGTCTCGCTCTCAGCGCGGCCGGCTGCAGCACAAGCGTTTTGCCACCACACAGGCATCCTTAGGAGAGGCAGCGTCCTGTCTTGTGTGTACGTTCAGCTTTGGTTTCTTTTTTTAGTAGATCCTGACCTCCTGTTTGTAGGTGTGGAACGTGGCCTGGAGGATGGGGTTAACTGCGTGCTGTCCCTCAGGATGCTTGTAGGAACGTGCAGACGGTGCTAGGGATGTGTAGAACTTGTTTGGATGTTCTGGAGTGATTTTCATGGCCTTGTAAACTAGTAGGAAAAAGTAACCCACACTGACACACAGCAAAATAAAATACCACAATCTGAACTGCTTGCAACATCCAGTTTGAAGGCAGCAGAGGCAAAAGGTTAAGTTTTAAAATCCGTAAAGCTAAATATAACTCACGCTTTCATTCAACCACCTATTCATTCCCCTTTCACTATTCTTGGTGCAACAGACCCTCTTGGCCCTCTTCAGTTCAGACTTTCTCTGTCCTCTCCAGCATGGTTTTCATAACACTCTTGAAGGAGGCAAGCAATGGGGAATCAATTAAATAATAATAAAAAAAAACATTTCACAGTGAAACTGCCAGTTCCAGTGCAGCCAAGGCAATAACCAAGAGTCATTACAACTCAATAGTTATTTGGAAAGAAAACCACAGACCTCCATGAAGGCCAAATTCGGCTGTACAGGAACCTATGTAAAAAACACTTTGATTGTGGACATCCAGATACTCCCCCATCTCTCGGATTTTTCCAGACTTGTCCTGCATAGTTTTTCTCTTCTCTTTTTCTTATTGTCTGTGAATCACTGTGCACTCTCTCAGCATTTATTTTTTTACAGTACACTGGGAGATATGATAGAGAACTTATAAACATGTAGGGGGAAGCCAAGTGAAATAGCAAATATTTCTAATTATAAACTTGAAACTGCCTTTCTGAGCTATTTGGTTCTTTATTATGTCTTGAACGACCTGGGAAGGTGCTTGGCTATGATTAGAATTCCAGATACAATAGGTGAATTGTAAATGCAACCCATCCAGTGGAAAATTGCGCTATTAGCCTGGAGCAGTAGTCCTAATCTGTACAGTTTATGGTCCTGCACAGCCTACACATCTAGTAATGTTCTGTGAGTCCATAAAGTTGAGAGGACAGTCTCTTAAAAGAAGAGCAGTTTAGTTAAAAAAATCATTAATACATTCTGTTACATTTCTTTATTATTTTTCAACATTCCCAGGCTTTTCCACATCACTCTGGTTTAAATGGAAAGCAATTTATCTCTGCCTTACCAAGATACATTAGGCAATGTTCCTGAAAGGGCGACATTTAATTAGTTTCAGTCATAACTTTGCTACCTGCAGGATGGAGAGAGAAAGAAAAAAAATGCCATGGAGATTTATCCACAGTGAAGAAAAGCAGTAATTGCAGTTTGGAGTCTTTGTGTTCCGTGGCAGCGCTTGGATCCTAACGCGCCCTCGGCCTGCGCGGTGCCGTGCGCCCATGGAGTCGCTTTGCGGCCGAGCTCGGTGGGTATCGGAAGGCTCCGCTGGTTGGGAAGAGCCCTGGGCAGTTGGGAGAAGCCGCTCTCCAGAGCTGTCCTGTCCCAGCTCCTGCAAATGAGGCACTGCAGTGGCTAATTTGACATCTGGAGCTAGCAGTCTCTATGCGCCTGTAGCTGTTGAAAAGTAGGAGGAGACCTTTCACTTTGTGGCTAGAAAGACGAGCTCTAGGTAAACCCTTCAACCAGAAAAAGGGCTGGGAGATCCTCCTTCTGCTTTATCTCTCTCTTACTTCAGCCTCTGTGTGCAGATAACACAGAATATTCCAAGTCTTTAGTTCTGGATGTATCCGCAGATTGCTCTGGATGTGCGCTTAGTGCACCTGGATCAATAGCTTAATATGGGTCTCAAATGATCTGTTACATGATATAATGTCTGAAATGAAATTGCTTGGGTTATAAGGTGTAGGAGACCCCTGGTTGTGTTTTGAATGAGTGATGTGCTTTCCTGTTCTCCCTTGGGAAGGGAGAGGAGTCTGTCAGTGGCATCTTCCTTGCTTTCCTTTTGAAATACAGCAAAAAGATTCCCTATGACCGTCTTTTGAAACACGCGCTATTCCCTTGAATTTGTGCGTACTTCTTAATTTGGGGAGAACAGCTGTGGAATTGTTACTCCAAGAACACAAGTGAATCTCTTAACAGATGGCTCTGGCTCCGTCTGGGACCAGCGCAGCCTCTTCCATCCTGCTCCGACTTGTTTGTCGTCCTTAAATCCTGTTATCCTGATAGGGCTAGAATCCCTATCTGTGGTTTTCATTGCACTCTAAGTATAGCATTGCTGCAGTAATTTTGTATTTAAGTCTTGTCTCCCTCTTTTAATTTTTCTGTCAAAACTAGGGAACAAAAGAATTGGCTTTTTAAAGATTTTTCAAAATCATCTCTGGTAGAAAATGTTCAGTGAGAGAGATCTGAATGGAAATGCAAAACTCCTCCAGCTGGAAATTATTTTACAAGGGAGGTATTGAACTAGCTTATGTCAAAGACACTCATTTCTGAACTTGAAACTTTCTTCTCTCCATTGCTGCAAGTGAGGAAAGCTTATTTAAAATGGCAAGAGGTTTGGGTCAGGCAATAGTTTGCATATGAAATGCCAGGCATGCTCAGGTAACATTTAATCTCTCCTTTCTGAAGCAGAGCTGAATCCTCACGTTGCAGACATGCGGCATCTTACTCACCTCACAGATCTTAGCAAGAGACTCCCACATCTGTTAAGAGCGTCTATTTTTTTCCCGCAGTGTTTTTGTGACAGTCATCCTGAAAATGGCACAAAATGCCCCAACACCCTCTCTCTGCCGTGCCAACAGCATCCACTGATGAACACGGCCCAGCCGCGCTGGCCTCGGACAGGCACCAGCGCCGCTCAGCACCGCCAGGCCCCGCACACGAGCGGGCGTTGGGACGTCCAACGTGGGGCCCGTCCTCCTGGAAGGGAAAAGCAGCCAGATGGGGTCCTCGAGCTGCCACTGTTGCACACGCTGAAGGACATACAAAGCATATTGCAAGCAAATGTCATGATCTGGGGGCGAGTAACTTGTTGGTCTAGCACCTGCTTGCAGCTGAGGGAGGAGATTCATCTGAATATAGGCAAGAGCTTTACTCAGGTTGTCATTATGGGTTGTTTTGTTTTCATCTGCCTTTACTGGTTTGTGCTGTCAGTGCAGATGTGGCTGGTTAGAGGTTTTACAAGCTGTATCTTTCACTGGTGTTCTCCAGGTAGACGACTCAGGAAGTCAAAGGAGTGGCAGAAGATATGGGGTGTTGGGTTTTACAGTGGCTAAACAAGAAGATCTATTAGTTGGTTGTTACTGGGCCGGGTTCTTTTCCCATATGCAAACATCTTCACCACGTTGTCACTTGCAGTCTGTACTGGTGGGTACCAGACTTAGGCTCCTTCTGGAGACCATAGCAGGTTGACATTCTTTGGGGGCAGCCATACAGTACAGCAGCTGCCAGATGTGTTAGGAACTGGAGAATTTAACTAGAGTTTAACTGAAGCGGGGGGAGATGCAACTTCAGCATCTCCGTTCTCACATGGCTACACTGTTGAGATGTGTGTTGGCTGTATGTAAACCACCATATTGGCTCCTGTTCTACTTCATGTAGTTTCTAATAGAATCATAGAATCCTAAGGTTGGAAGGGACCTCTAGGGATCGTCTAGTCCAACCCCCCGCACACATAGCGTCACCCAGAGCATGTGGCACATCTTGAAATATGGCATGTTAATGCAAACAGATACCCACATGATGGAAATACAGAACAATTACTAAAATGTCTATGCAGGATGAGCAGGAAGATACAAGTTGAAGGGGCTGGGCATCGTTGCAGATGAAGAAATGTTGGGCATGGCCACGATGTAACCAAGATGCCTCACGTTGTCTCTCTGTGCGTGGGACATTCTCAGCACCTCAGTATTATAAAGGTCATAACTGCAGCAGGCACCTACCTGCACATTTTGCCTGATGTAAGAACTAGCAACTCAGAGCCGAGTTCAGACCAGCTACGTGCATATTTGTGGAAAATTAAAAAGCAAATCACAATTTCTGAGAGTCCTACCCCATTACAGTTCGGGGAGTAGTTACATCTGAAAAGCCCTTGAAGCAGTTGGAGTAAATGGCCCTAGCCTTTACTGTTTGTGCAATTTAATATCTATTTCTGCTCAAAGCAATTCTGCAGGGACTTCCCATACAGCAAGAGCAGAATAATTTCATTTTGCATGGTTAAAGTCTATTAGCTCTCCTGCAAACAGGAAATAGTTCACAGCTTCCTGATACCTCCAAAATGACTGAGGTGGGAAAATCAAATGACTTGCATTTCTCTGCAGGCACAGGTGTATATACAGTGTGCAGTACATTGCAGTGCTTCAAATATTTGCAAATACTGCAGAAGAACAGACATAAAAATCAGGGAGAGACAAGATAAATGTGCACCAACTGTCCCATGATTGTATGTAAGTCTTAATGTATTTCTCAGCATACAGTATTTTCCCAGTGGCTGTACCAAAGGGATGAAGTAAAGGTTACAGATAAATTGTTTGTCACGGTGGTATAGAAGAAACACAGCAGTTGTTCCTGGTGTTTTCTGGCCATGACTCTGTGTCCCCTGTTCTGCTGGGCTGAGGCCACCTCTTTGCATCATCATGGCTTCACCCCACATCACACCCACTGATTAAAAGCCAGGGCTCTGCAGGCACTTTAAACCAGCTCCAGATATGACACCAGTCCCATAACTTAGATTGAAAATGTTGCTTTGGAAACAGAATAGTCGTGAGGGAGATTTTTATTTCAGTGCGATGACTGCAGACAGAAGAGAGTTTAAATGGAGGTGTAAATGGAAGTGAAATGGAAGTTTCAGAGTAAATTGAAGGCCTCCAAGTTGTGATAAATCGAGTGTAGGTTACAGGAGAGTTAGTGCTGGCTGTTTGTGGCAAGTGAGGTATCTCACATGGGAATGATTATCTCAACAGGAGACCCTCTTCAAGGCTGATGGGCTCCCAACTATGGACAGCAAGCTACTTAGGAGTGAAAATGAAAAGCCTGGAAATAAGGAGAGGGAGCAGGTAAGAGGAAAAGGGGGAGTGTGAAAGAGCAATAAAGACCAAGGGAACCTAAAATCGTGTCCCGATATAACTGCACATTCCTTATGGGCTACTCATTATTATTTCTGTCATCAGTCCATTATGTGATTATACACTGTAATGGGTCAGAACTCTGGCTTTTTGGGAGGTCATTACAGTGCATTTAGGTATCTTGTGTTTGTACAGCATGAACGTCAGCTTGGATAGATCTGTGTGCAGTGAAGAACGCTGAAGATATGCCCATGGGTTAGGCTGTGTGTAGATGAGCTTTCTAAAAAGCTAATTTCATCTGAAGCATCAGAAGCTCTGCAAGCTGTGGCGCTGGAGGCAGGGACCTAATGAGACTGCTTTAATGCAGCTCTAACACACATATTAGGTAGCAATTGGAAAGACCGTCTATCTTTCAAGGTTTAAGCAGCACTTTCTGAAAGTGCCTTCAATTAACAGCTAATGACAAGCTTTCTTCAGTGCTTCTCTTGTTATCCCATATAGCCAGATAATGAGGATGATCATCTAGAGAGACTCAAATTTATTTACCATTTTTCATTTCATTGGAAGACTATTTGAGCCAGTAGCATTCCTGATTTGAGCTTATAATGTTCCTTATTTGTGCTTCAATAAGCCAAGGACCCAAGTTCAACTTAAATTTATTATGGCTTTCAAGATTTAAACTTGCAGATAGCTTTTTCCTGAAGCACAGATATTGCAAACCTTTAATTGATGCACAAAGCTGCTCCTACCCTGTGAAAGATGACACATAGGTAAGGAAAACACTATCTGTTCCCCATGTCTGTTGTCTTAATGCTAATGGCAATAAAAAGTATTTACAAAGGGTTATTTCAACTACGTATCTCATGTCCCAGAGTATTTGAGAAGAGAATAACAAACTGAAAGTGTTTCTGAGCTCACCCACAGTGTTAATTGAAGATCATGAAGACAAGAGGTAGAACTAGACTCAAGGACCTTTCGTATAGAAACTTTGTCCGAACCATTTCTCCTGCATTGGGGTGTGTTTTCTAAGTCATCCTCATTAAACCAAGAGGCTTCAGTGGTAATGAGAGATATCTGTAATTCTCCCTCTTGTATTCATTCTACAAGAAACTTAAAAATTACATTGAAAGCCTTGTAAAGATCTTCTTTATGTGTTACACTGACCCTGTGCTAGTCTTTGCTTTTCCATGCACAGCAAAAGAAATGGACACAAACATGACCCAGGTTCAGAATTTAAAACTGAGAAGGCACCTGCAAGGAAAACATGGGGAAAA
This sequence comes from Tinamus guttatus, assembly GCF_000705375.1. The sequence continues at coordinate 19,715 of NW_010582667.1, read as the reverse complement.
CTCGTGCATTTCTGTATGCTTTTTAAGATCATATATTGGTCTTACCATTTTAATTGCGAGCTTCTCATAAAAATGAGACTCGTGGGAGGAAGAACTTTGCAGTGTGTGACAAATCAGTAGAGACAGGTCTCTTTGCCCTGATCTGGGATGTGTACATAATTGCAGCATTGGGGAGTGCTGCCCAGATTACAGTGGTTTGGGTGATAATGGGAAAGGAGTAAGTTCCTGAGAAAATTGTCAGAGGGAAGAGCATTAAGCAGTTTGTGAGGCAATTCTGAAAAAAAATACTTGGAAAAGGAAAAAGGAAAGTGATAAGAAAGAAGCCTGTATACTCAGCCCAATCTTTAAAATGTCAGGGGAACAGTTCTGACCTGAGAGATTTGATTTGTTTTTGCAATTTTATGCTTAATATCAAATATATGTAGGAAGGGATCACTTTTCAGCACCGTAGCATAGTCCTGGAACTGCAGCTCCTGACCACTTTCATCCTCCTGTAGTGCTGTTTGAAGTACAATACTGGTAGTTATTGCTTTCTGCTGTGTGCTGTCAATTGTATTCAGTAGAAATGCATTTAGGAAAATGCTCTTATCTGGGGGGATGAAACCGTGAAGGGGGACCCAGCTTTGCTGCTGCTGTTGTGCTCAGCAGCTTCACCTCTTTGGATCTCAGTTTTCCCAGCTATGGAATAGGATCTGATGGTTCAGGCCTCTCCTGCAAAGAACTTTGAAAGATGAAAAGGAAGATCGAAAGGCTCAGAGGCAGAAAAGAACTTTGCATCCCTGCAGGGAACGCAGAGAAGGCTTCTGTGCGGAGTGGCGACACAGGCTAAAAGACGAGCAGAAGTTCAGGGAGATTAAAATGCAATTCAGAATAGACAAAATCCTGCAAAGCCATTTTAGTTCACTGTTACACTAAGTGAGATAATAGGTGTGTTTTTGATCACCCATCCTAAAAAGGATACTGCATAATCAGCAAGAGTCTGCCCCAAGAAAGAAGGGGACAGTGAAAATAACTGCATTTGTTTCTCCTAGAAGAAGCAAATCAGAAGAGACATGCGAAAAGGAGGAAAGTAATAAAGGAGATGGTAGAAAAAGAAGATAAGGATCTAGTGACCATCCTGACTACTCCAAACACAAGATATTGAAAACATTTGGGAAGACTGAAAGACTCAGATAGCAAAACTGATGTAGTGAGGTGGGGCTGGAATGAGAACCATCTCTACAGCCTGTGGACCCCCTGGCACAAGGCACCATTTGCCAGAACAGTGGAGTTAATGGATAAGGAGAATACCCAGATCTACATTAAAGTAAAAATAAAAAGTCTGGAAGAGATACAGACATTTGTGTGCCAGCACTTCTGGCAGCCCTCTAATTATCATGGCTTAAAGTGAAACTTTCCCAAATACTAGATCATCCTGAAAGAGATTTCTTACCTCATTTGGGGTTAATGAGCAGGCCTTTGGTAAGGCAAGGACAAAGTGGGATGAGGCTGCTGGTCTAATTAGTTATGGTGGTTCCTTTGCTCTTATTTCAGTTAACAGAAAACGAGTGTATGTGCAGCAGGCTGATGCTGGCAGAATATCTAGCAGGGTTACACTAATAAACACAGGACACACCCAGCTGGGCAAGGAGAAGCCTCCTGGCTACAAAAGGACACAATAGGATGAAAAGATGCATAAAAACTGCCGAGTTAAGCCTCTAAAAAGGCTTACAGCCTTATTTGGACTTAATGCACTACAAATAGTGCGTGGTCATGTAATCCAAGAGCATTTCACTTTTCAGACAGACAGGCTTCAGCTCACAAGCACCTTATTTGTATTTTGCTGTAGCCTCATTGCTCCTGTTGGGTGTCTAGGTCTCATTTATTGAACAGATAAAGGGCTTTGGCAGATAGTTCTCAAGTCCAGAACATTGTTTGGATTTTCAGAGCAGGGTACCTATGATCCGAGGATTGCTTTTTTTTTCCTCCTGGTCTGTAGCTTTTTGCGTTTTCAAAGCAGAGCTCCCGCTGACTTCGGTAGCAGTTGCGAACAACTCAGCACATCACACCCCAGGGCTATGACCCAGGAACCCACCTCAGGAAGGAGACCCTAATAGTTGATGAGACCTAACCCAGTTCACGTTGAGAAGTGCAAAGCAAAGGTCCTGGTTCTCTAGGAGAGCCCTGCGTTGCACAAATAGGAGATGATCTTTCCTCCTGTGTGCTATACATGACCTGCGACTTCAGCAAGAAGTCAAGTCATAGAATCATAGAATGCTGAAGGTTGGAAGGGGCCTCTAGAGATCATCTGGTCCAACCCCCCTGCACACGCAGGGTCACCTAGAGCACGTGGCACAGGACTGCGTCCAAGCGGGTTTTGGAGATCTGCAGGGAAGGAGACTCCACAATCTCTCTGGGCAGCCTGTTCCAGTCCTTAGGTTTCTGTTAGCTCAATGCATAGTCCTGATTCCTCTCCATCCCCTGAATTATCCAAGGAAAAGAGACTACAGGAATATGTCATTAAAGGCTGTTTCATGGCACATAGGTGGAAGGGGCTCAAATTAGACTGCAGTGGCTGCATTTGAGAGCTGGGCTAACCAGCCCTGCTCAGTCTTTCTAAGATCAGTTCCCTGATGTTTCAACAGACGAAAATGGAATAAAAACAAACCTTGCCACGCTCTGGCAACAGCGCCGACAAAGCTGGGGGCAGAGCCTGGGAGCGCTCAGCTCTGTGCTACAAACCTGAGCCAAGGCCAGTACCCAGGGACAGGTCGGTTCTTAAATCCTGCTGGTTTCTGTTGCTTGCGAGGGATCGCGCAAGGAGCCTGATACCCAGTCAGTCGGGTGTGGGGGAGGGCAATTGGGGAAGTAACAGCAGGTTTTGTGTGAGCAAGCCCAGAGAGAGCTCAGAGATGGATGGTCTTGCAGATGCCTGCTGACACCTCTGTCCTGGCGTGCCTGCAGCTCCATATTCCTTTTTCTGGATGTGTGTGTACAGAAATATGTAAATGTATGTATGTATATTTTAGATTGGGATGATCTAAAATCAGGATGTATATTTCAGATCGCAATGACTGGAGCAGCAAATTTGAACCCAAAGAGTAGACATTTAGCGAGTGAAAGAAACTTAGCAAACTGAGAAGATTTGATCAGAGAGCGAAGCTGGCAAAACAAAAGCCCTGGGTGGCTCTGAGCCGTCTGCCTTCCCCCGGGAGCCTGAGGACAAGGCTTTGGGCTTCATTGTGTCACCACGACAGAAGGAGGAGCAGCCCAGAGGGACCCAAGTAAGCATAAAGGCAGGGAGCTCCTGTCTGAGCCTGTCCCTGGAGCTGGGAGCAATCTGTGTGAGCAGGCCCTGAGGCTGGGGTTGTTGCAGCCACCCTTTCATCTCTCTGCTTGCCTAGATAGCTTCCCCCTTTGGCTCTTTGTGCATGCAAGGAGCTTCCTTGCCCTCCTGTTTGCAGCTCATGAGGAGTTTTCTCTGTGCTTGCTAATCATCTGGTGCGTCTCCTCCAAGGGGGCCCAGGCGACATGGATTTGGGCACACGAAGGGGCTGCCTTCACAGGAGAACCACGGCAGAAGCTGCTTGGCCCCATTGCTCGTTCTGGTGCTGCCGCCAAACGCAGCCACATGGAGACCAGCCCCGCTGCAGGAGGGAAGCTAATTCCTCTTTAAAAATGTTCCCTTCATACCAGCAGATAGGCCTTGGCTACCTGTGTTTCAAATCATTCCCACCCAGCCAAGTTTATCTGAGCATTTGAGGCATATTCTGCTCTTTGCTCCCGTTTTCTACATTGTGCGAAAGGTGACAGCGCCGGACTGTCCCCCCAGGGCACAGCCAGGAACATGGTGGGTGTTGTGCCAACTGCTGGATTTAACCCCAGCGTGACACAATCCTAGTGGCGCTTGTCGCTCCTCAGCACAGCGTCCGGCAGCGCTGTGGCACGGAGCCCCTCGCCGTCTCCTAAAGCAAACCCTGCCGCAGCTGAGGGAAGCAGAGGAGCCAGCCTAGCCTCCCTGCTGGCAACAGGAGAGAAGATAAAAGCTGCCGCTTCCGGAAATAAAAGCGTTTTTTTTTCTTCAGGGAGCTTCATCTTGCCCTTTCTTTCAGCGCTGGGTGGAGGAGAATCGCATCTGGTCTTTGGAGACAAACATTTATAAGCCAGGTTCATAAAATCAGCCGTTTCCCTTTAAGTCAGCTCCTGCGCCTTGGGTTCCCTGATTAGTCACATAATGAGGATATTTCTAATACAAACGTATCAAGGGAGAGCTGAGCCAAACAGCATCTTATCAGAGCGGGATCTGTATCCTCTTGCATGCTAATTAGTCCCTGAGACAAGATGAGGAGTGGAGCAGGGAGGCAAGGAGTGAGCTGTGATTTTTATAAAAGCTGCAGTGGTCGGTGTCCTCCAGATTTCTCATGTATGGCTTGAAAGCTGGGCCCAGATAGAGAGAGACTTGAGCACGGACGTGTTTGCCTTGTTGCCGATCCTGCTGCCATTTGCCAAGTTGTTTCTGTTGCAAGCTTGGCTGAACAGAAACTCTCTCCTTATAAATACGGAAATGGGCCAGTTGAGCTCTCCCTCTCTCAGGATAAGTTCAAAGCCTTGTGCCAAAGAGGATGAGGCTGCTGGGTGCTCTGCTTGGCGCCTTCGTTTTCTGTGCTCACCGGTAACACGTCGTTACTGGAATCCATCTGTGCAGGACGGCCCCTCAGGCCGTGTCCAGGGCAATGTGCTGAAAACCTTCAGCTGGAGCCAAGCTGAGCCGGGAAGGTAAGGAGGAGGCAGGAGAGCGCGGCTGCCGCCCGAGCTGGCCTCCCGCAGGCACTGGCATTACCAGCCAAACCACCACCGAGCTCTTCAGCCTGCAGGAGGGGACGCGAAGCCGAAGTTTGGAGAGAGGTGTGGGCTGTGCCTCTGAAAATGTGTGTATGTATACATATAAATATACATGTATATATATAAATATAAATAGGTGATTTGGCCAGACATTCGCAGAGCAAGCGGGGGCTGCACAGCTTTCACACTCTTCATGGTGCAGTTCCCCACTCTGTCCAGGCTAGTATGGTATCCACCACGAGATCTCCACAAGTCTGCAGTGTGCCAAACATGGCTGGTGTAAGGGCCGTGGGTTGCATTGGAAGAGTCCGTGATTTTAGTCTTGTTAAGCAGTTCTGAATGCCACTGAACATCCATTATTTCTGAGAAGAGTGATGCTGCTCCTTCAGAGCTTTGTTTAGATCCCGCTTTGCAATGTTCTCCTCTCTTCCATTTTCTCTGCGTCTTTCTGGGACAGAGGTAGCTTTAGTGTTGAACAAACACACATGGATTTGTTCTTCTGTTCAACCTCCTGACTTTGCATTTGCTGTGCAGCCTTCCCCGGATACTGAGTTCTTGAGATTTCCAAGCTGTTGACTTCCAGCTGGTAACTCTTTTCTGGACCCAGTTTTCTGCAAGTGGTTGAAGGAAGGCACGGTGCTTTCCCGAGGGATCTTGTGATCCCTCCGTGTTCTTGTTTTTGAGAGCACACCAAGCAAACTGGAGCTTTACAAACTCAGCTTGGCTAAACAGCAGCCTAACCAGCACACCTTGTCTTGAAGGGTGATAGATCTAGCAAGTGCAAGCTATTGTGCAGTGGAAAAGAAACCCTCTGGACATGACTCCAGAGGCTAAAGAAAGGTTTTGCACTTTCATCATATTTCATTTTCACTCCAGAAGTGTCCAACATGAAGCTGACAATTGACAGGCAATGTTTTTGGTTGCATGGATCTCACTGTTGACTGAAGACATAAGCAGGTACACACAAAGCCAGGCGTATCTGCACTCTCTGAAAGGCAGGGGTTTACTAGAGAAAAGAAAGCTGAAAATAATTACTGGAAAAGGAATGAACAGGAGGAGCAATCAAACAGCTTAGAAAAAGATCTGATAGAATGCATAAAAGAGACTAGAATATCCTAGGTTCAAAAGACAAGGCCTCGTTCATCTTGCATGAACATGTGAAAAATCATCTGCCTTTCTTTAAAAGAAAGAAAAAGCCCTAACTGTTACCTGGAAAAGAGTAGGTGGCCCCAGGGGTATGCTAGTAATAACAGTGCTGCTGCCACCCTGATCTGTTGAAAGGAATGGGTGTGGGACCGTCCTGGCCTTTTCCTGCTATTGTTCCCATGGCCGGACACACCGAGAGAGCCCAGCAGAGTAGGGTTTGCCTGACCTATGGACATGGTCACCCCGTCCCCAGGGCACGGGAAGGAACTTACGTCACTGGAACTGGGCTTTCCTCCTGTCACTGTGTCATTCTGGGACATTTCTGTCCAAACACATAATCTCTGTGGGACCTGCTAGAGCCAGCCAGCACTTTTAGTGTTTCCTTCAGGCAAGCTTTGATCTCATCTATCGTGTACAGCTGCAAGAGCCTCGCTTGGTGCAGGGAGGCCTGAGGCAAGAGACGCACCAGGTCTGCTCTGGCACGCGGCATTGCAGCACTGATGGCACTGCTTATTTTGCACTTTCCTAGACTATTTCTCGGGGTGTTAGCCATCCAGGGGAAGAAATCCCAGCTCCTCTCTGGCACATGGAAGAGACTCTGGTTGCCTTTGTTTCTGGTGGGAAATACGTTCTTTAAAACTACTTTTGTTCTTGGTGATGCTCCTTTAAGGCCTTAGATGGTTCACGTGTTTGAAAGAAGCTCTCAGCGCAACACCGGAGCATGAACACGGTAGCTGACAGATCCTGCCATGCTCTCTCAATCTGTGCAGAGCTCTGGGGCTTGCTGTAGGACATGGTGAGAGCTCTTAGCTGGGAGCCCAGACTCCTGCTCCTGCCTACACATGGGCTGATCCGCATCTTGACTTTTAATCATTTTTTAGGATCTCTTCCTCATGAGTTGAAGTCTAAAGAGCAGTTTTAAAGTTGTTCGGATGTTTTGAGTGGGATCCTGGTTTTGGATACATGCCCGCAGCTAAAATGGCCTTAAAACAACTCCTAAGGAAATTCTCTGTGTTACTTTATTGACTTGAAGACAAATATGGCTCATGTTGGACCTTGGAGGGACAAAAACATAATGCCTTTACATATGTGCATCCTTTACAAGAAAGGAAATGTTTTGGTAGTAAAGCATCCTGAAAACATGCCTCAGTTATCGCTGCTTTTGAGTGGTTCTTGTGTGCCAGCCACTGGGCTGCAGGCAGCAGGGAGCCCTGTGTGGTATCGCTCTGATTTGCCATGTTAATGACCCAATTTAAATCATGTAAAGTTAGGACAAGATACCAAACCTGTAAAGGGCTGTGGTAATAGTGATGATGCTTAGGCACATGAGAAGAGCCTGGAGGGAAATATGGTGTTAAATATACTCTGTCATGATGGAAAGGAGGGGTCCAGGGGCTGCTTGTGCGATTGGTTTCTCTGAGGGGACTCTAACAGGAATCGTGTAATTACTCCCATATTTTTAATTTGTCCCTCTGTTGCTTTTCCAAACTATTTGTGTGCTTACTGACTTGGCACTTCCTCTCTTATATTAGACTCCCAGGATTAGACATACATGATCACCTTGAAAAAATGAAGAAGAATAAAAGATTGTCTCCCGAGTGTCGCAAATGCTGTTTTGTTTACGAAAAAAAGATATCTGAAACTTCTCATTCACTTCCCACAACTTATGCCTTTCGGCTTGTTGCATTCACAGAATCACAGAATGTTTGAGGTTGGAGCAGACCTCTAGAGATCATTTAGTCCAACCCCTGCGCACACGCAGGGTCACCTAGAGCACGTGGCACAGGGTGGCATCCAGGTGGGTTTGGAGATCTCTAGAGAAGGAGACTCCACAACCTCTCTGGGCCACCTGTTCCAGGGCTCTGTCACCCTCATTCGGCTCAGCTTGAAGGGACTCGGGCACCATCCAGGGTTTCGGGGAGCACCACAGGACGGCACTTCTGTGGCGTCCCCGACACCTGCCCGTTTGAGCAAGCCAAGAGTCCTGGTTCCCTGCCAGTGAGCTGAGCTCTACCCTGCAGGTATGCAGGGTGGAAGGCAATTGCAACGCTTTTGAATATGCTCTTCCATTCTGCTGCAGTTTAATTAAGAAGACTTCAGGTTTGAACCATGCAGCACTGCTGGCTTTTCAGTTGCAGCAAAGCAATGACTCCAGATGCTGCTTTCACTTATAAATGGATCTGTTTTAAAACCTGCATCCTGTAGTGGCTACTGCAGGCCTAATTTCTTACTGTTAAATAAAATCTGTTCATCAGCTGCTCATAACAGAGAAAAGAAAACAATGTTGTACCTGGTGCCTTAGCACAGCTAGTGGAAAGTCAATAAGGAGTTGTTTATTGCTTTTTAAAATGGAGTCAGTGGCTCTCAAAAGTATTTCAGTGCATCATTCACCATGTCACCAAAATGCCACTTATTTTCACTCAGATAGAAGGTAGGGGTACTGAGATAAGTGGTTAGTGTTTTGAATCCAGCAGCGTGCACATGTTGCTGCAAAGTGCACACTGTGGCTTCCTGGGAGCCTTCACTTCGGTCACCTTGTGATTCTGGAGCTACCCGAATTCTTCAGACTCGCACAGGTGACACTTCCTTCCTACTTCAGCTCACCGAGACGTAAGCGGAGGCCTGTCAAGTGGTCCTTGAAAGTGCTTGGGGAAGTCTGGAAAACCTCTTACTCCGAGGATAAGTAGGTGTTCTGCATAAATGAAGCAGAGTCCTTTCCTCTGAGGATGTCTGGGAGTCATCCCAAGGGTGGGTTGAAGAGAAAGGTTTGTAGCCAGGATGTGTGTGTCCTCTGTCATCCTGTCTGGAATGGGTCCTAGATGGATTAGTGGCAGGAGACTGTAGGCTGAGCACGGTGTCAGGGCATCAGTTCCCCCTTTCGCTGTTCAAAAGAGTCTGTGGTCTCATTAGGCCGAGCTCTGAGTCTCAAAGTACCTTCGACTAAAGTGAAGCTCAGAGCAGCCTATATTTCATATAAGTGTGAAATTTCTCTAGAATTTGAGAATTTTTCCAAGATGGTACTTTAGAATCAAAATTCACAAAAGTAGCATGAGTTCCTGAACCTTTTCTTGTTGTTTAAATGTCTTTCACTAAGACTCACTTAGGCATGACTCCACATCTATTAAATGTTCCACAAGAAAACGAATGAAAAAAAATCCAAACCAAAACCAAATCCTTGTCTTCAAATATGTAAGAACTCTGTGCTGGACCATGGTTAGCTGGGAATGAAGGTGAATCTGCATCCAGAAGTAAAAGGATGAAAAAGCTGGGTAAGACTAACAACTAGAGGAAGACATAAAGGAGGGCTGCATAGAGCCTACCAAGGTCATGGACCCAATCACCTTGCTATAACATTACATCACCTTGTACCAGAAGCAGATCACCTCTACTGAATTTCTACCTGACAAGTCTGTCTTGCCTACCTAGACCAGCTGATCTACCTGACCTGGGCTTTAAATCCTCCAGGAACCAGAATTCCACAGCTTCATGGGCAATTGGGTGGTTCCTCAGTCTTACGCCTGTACACTTTTCCCTAATATTTCCCTTCAACCTTGATGCAATTTAAGGTACTCAGTACTTGTTCCCTTAACCAGAAATGTGGAAAGAATGTTGCTTCTTTTTTTTTTTTCTTGGTGACCACCTTTTCTGTATCTGAAGACAGCAGTTACATTCCTCCTTACTATTCCCCTTCTTCCCAAAACAATCCACCTCTTCCAGTGTCCCTTGATGCTCATAACTTTCATGTTTGTTGGTTTTTTTTCCATCGGAGAAGTGAGGGGATCGTATCTTTCATGAAATATGGGCTCCAGAACTGACCGTTCAGGCGGGAGTCCGGGGAATGGGAGTGGAGCATGGGAAAGCCTCTGGGGAGGTTTGCAGGTTACATTCCCACCTGACATCCCTCTCTGACACTTGCCTTTCTCTTGCAAAACACACCATTACTGACCATTATATAACTTGATGCACTGTAAATCTCATATGCTCTGTGCCTCCCTTTTATGGTGCTTTTCACATGAACATGTGAAAAACATGGACATATCATGATTCCCAGTGAGTTTTTTTTGAACACTGTGTTTATAGACATTTAAGGTTTATAGTGTTGTGATACTTAGAGGCTGCAGAGCCCTTTAGTGCAAAGCACTGTATGTTCATGCTCATATATACCCTCCTGTGTAGATCACAGTCCCTGCCCAGAAAACCTGCTGTCTAAAGCTGCATTATGGCTTGAGGTAGAGGGCATGCACAAATAGCATATCAGTTTTCTGCTTTGGGAGCAAAGAGACTGAAGGCATAAATATTTATTAGCAAGAACAATTTCCTACTCCAGGAGTCCGCAATGACAACACAGGAATGAGAGAAACCCCTTGGTGACCTGAATGTACCCCCTGTATTTGGGGTACACGTGGTTTCTCACTTGTTATTCTGTTCGCTCAATCAGTCTCTCGTGCACAGAACACATATCAAATTTTCAAACTCGGTGCTTGACTTGGAAAATAAGCAAAGCGCTTGAGCCCGTCCTTTCTCGTTAGCGTTTGCCGGCAGCGCCAACCCGCGCGGGCAGCTTGGTGAGGCAGGGGCTGCTGGGGGGGCCGGC
>NW_010582666.1:187194-202599 GCF_000705375.1 Tinamus guttatus | reverse complement strand
GACCAAAGCTCCATATTAATGCATGCATTAAGTAAATATGTTAATACAGAATTTGCTAAAGAATATTTTAGTAATGTATGTGCAACTAACATGGCAGAAATACTCATTAATAGACAAATCTGGGATTTTTATGTCCATAGGTGGATTTCAGTCATCCATCATTTTTCTCAAATATTCCTCTACAAATTAACAGGCCATTCCTACCGTTTTCTTTAGCTCTCACCTAGTTTAGATTGTACAAACATATGACACGGACAAGTTTTTTGCAGAAGGCCTAATTCCCACGTGCAATGGGAATAATGTGCATCGGGAATAATGTTACAGACATTCAAACAGCTTCTCAGCTCGGATGGAAGGGAATTAAAACCAGAGCTCTCCATTCCCAGCACGTGCAGGAAGGGGACAGCACATGGCACTGGTGGAGCTCTCGTCCTGCTGCCAGGTCAGTGTGAGTTTTATTCCTTTCTTGGATCAATAAGGAGCAGTCCTGAGGCTCCTGCTTGACACAGCAGAAGCAAGTGACTTTATTACATGAATGAACTCACTCCAACAGGAGCGATCTATGGGAACAGCAGAACAATGTATTATAATGATGTGAATAATGTTAATATTTGTATTAGAATACAGCACCATTTCTGAGAGTCTCTTGGGGGTTCCATGTATATTAATTGATATCAGGCAGTGTTTTTTTTTTTTTTCCAGTGTCTTTTGTAGATCGGTGCTGTTCACTAACTGCTAACAACGGTTCAATGTCCTCTCTTGGCAGAACTGGATTCTGCAGTGCAGAGCCAGAGGAAAAAATACATGAGATTTCTTCAAAACGTAACAACAAAAAAAAGAGCTACATCCACCAAACAGCTGTCTTATTTGCTAAAGCAGATTCAGAGCAAAATAAAATGAACACACACTTCTATAACTCTTATGAAACACAGGCACTTTAAGAAAAGCGTGCTGCCACGTTCTATTATTATTTATACTGTGATAGTTCCAACAGAATCAGGTCCCCTCCAAGTGACAGACAACCTGCATGACCTTTACGGATATGGTATATATATTTTTTAATATACATGCTAAGTTGCAACAAAGATGGCATGGCATAAATACCTAGAAAGAGAGTTTAACACTTGCCAGAGAAATCATCATCTAGGGAGTTTCAATCTTATCTTTAATTTTCATGTTTTCCTCCACAGAATTTACAGAAAGATTGTGGAGCTGTACAGTATCTCATCAGATATTTATTTATTCATTTAAAATATTAATATGGGAGAATTCCATTACAGGAAGTGCCAGACAGAAACAGGCATGTATTGCAAACCAGCAAGCACAGTTATACATAACACCTCCCTAACATCTTTCTGGGTTTTATTTCCCCACTTCTTCAAAGGCAGCAGAGGAGGAAGCTTCAAGCACTTTCCAGCCTTGCAAGGCAAGTTGAGTTGTGCTGATATTTGGAGGATTTTTGCAATGTTTCCTTCTGGCATGGATTCAGAATGAGGCTAATTAAGACTTCTGGTGTCAATATCTTCATTTTTTTTTAGGTGCTTATCTGGAGAGGTCTCCAAAGAGGCATGAATTTGTGCTCTCTGAATATCACACTCCTTCTCTAGCTCTTATTTTAAGCAGAACTTGGACCTTTTCAGAGAGCCTGAGACAGAAAAATATGGAAGTTTCACTGAGGAGAGAATCTATATTTGCAAATTTCACAAAGGGATGCCACTCTAATCCATACTGTTTTTTGCTGTTAAGATAGTTAAAACTGAGTTTCCCAAAATCAGAGCACTCACAAGCAGCAGTGTCTTCCAGAAGTATTGCTCACAGGCTGTGGACAGTGACTTTGCCTTGCAACTGACCTCAAAGTTGCTCCCTCCCAGATGGCACCAGACAATGGAGACGCTGCTGCTACCGCTTCCAGAAGTATTGCTCACAGGCTGTGTACAGTGACTTCATTTTACCTTGCAACTGGCCTCAAAGTTGTTAGCTCCCAGATGGCACCAGACAAGTGAGACGGTGCTGCTACCACACCTTGGTCTCCCTTATCTTTATACACTTGTTGTAATGGCCTGGTGGCTTCGGCCCAGCTCTGAGCAGGGATAACAACCCGTGTCCCCAGTAACACCCGTGGCTTGTCCATGCCAACACTCCTCACACTGCAGCTGTGGGACCCTGTGGTTGACCTGGGGCAGACACTGAATCCTCTCCCCCTTGCGAGTATCTCCCTGAAACCTGCTCAAGAAAGGCCAGTGCTGGAAGGCAAGGAGGAGATGCTAAAGCTGGTCTAGGTTCAGTTTTGGCTTGAAACCTTAGGCATTCTGCCAAGCCTGTCACGTCTCTCCTCCTAGATGCAGAAGTCCCAGCACTTGCGGTTATCCATTCCCTTGTATGACAGCAGCAGGAAGGGGAATGCTGGTAAGGCAAGCCCCCTTTGTACCGGAAAACGTGGGACAAACCCGGAATGACAGCGAGAACTCACAGGTCTAGAAATCTGGAAATTCAGACCCATTCTGGGCCTCAACAAAACATAGACTCCACCTTGACTTCTGGCAATGAATAAGGTTGCTTATTTTGATAGTTGTAGTCTCTCTCTTTCCCCAAGTTTAATCCCCCAGAGAACTGCGTGGGATGGTGGCACCTCCTGGATGCCGCATGGGCACATTCTCCTGGAAGCCTCATCCAAGGTTCCCAGGAAGGTGAAACCATTACTGAACGAGAGAGTAAAGCACATTGCAAAGGCATCACTCCATCCTCAGCCACGCCAAGCACTGCAGTGGGAGCCTCCTTGTCCTGGGCTTGTCCCTGGCAGTGAGGAGGGACACGTGGCCCTCTACCCACCCCGGCAGGAAGCCAAGCACTGACCTCTCCTTGGCCAAGCTCCTCACCTGAGTGCCCGTGACAAGCACCCAAGGTCACACATGCAGGCACGGATGCTCTCACGCCTGTTTCCAGCCAAAGGCACCCGGGACTCCGCACGTCTCAGCTGGTGACAACGGCGGCACAGCGCGTTTGAAAGAAATGATGCCTAAAGCAGACCTGAAACTGGCAGCAGGTGAGTGAAATCTGGGCATATTTCATCTTAAAAGGGACCTCTCCGCCTAATTGAGTAAGCACGAGAGCGAACGCCTTTCACTCGGAGCGGGGATAGAAAACGTAGCTTTAAGCAATTAACACGATAGCAAATGTCCCTAGCAGTGCCCCATATGGCGTGCAATTTAAATCATTTATCTTGCTCTCTGTAAATGCTGCTAAAACTGGTTAGGTGACAAATTTAAAGCCAACTGAAGTTTAATTAATGTAAATTGCCTCAATATCTGAGACTTAAAATATAAAAAAAACTAACTGGAATCAAATCGAACATGTTCCACCGACGTTGATCTGTGCAAAGCAACGTGGGGAGAAAAAATACAATTTATCTTGGAAATGCAGCTTTTTTCCTCACTTGTGAAACAATGGCTGTGAGATGTCTCATTTCACTGTGTGTTACCTGGGGGGTGTCCCCGAGACGTGTCCCCACCTTGTCCGGACACACATTCTGTGGGTGAATCACAAGCAGACAAGGGACATGCAGAGCTGCGTGTAGCCACAAGTTCCGATGAGCCATCTAAGTCAGGAACAATTTTCTGGTGCAAGTTTGCGGGAAGGGGATACGTTCTGAAATAAGCAGGGAGGGATACAGTGAGAAAACATTAACCCTTTTTTTTCTGAATTGATATTTTGGTCATTAGGTCCTGTTACCTTCAAAATTCCTCCCCAGCTAGAAATCATACATTTCTCTGAAATCGGTCATTCCCATTTTTTATCTGTGTAACTTACACATTGAGAAGTTCCTCCTGTGCATTCATTCCTGAACCTATGTGACAGGTTTCAGAGAAGTCCCACTGATTTCTAGGGGGAAAAAAGCAAGAAAACAAAACAAAAAAACACAGAAGCCTTGAACAGGCTGGAGGGAATCAATTAAGTTCCCTAATGATTTGGATATGAGCATCAGCTAATACGGCCCAGCAGCACTGAATAAGGTGCAGTGTTTCTTAGAAAGACACTGCTGTTCTTCCTGTGTAGCAGCCCTGCAGGCCAGGTGGGCTACCTCAATTCTTGTGCTGCTTTAAAGGTGTATTTCTCCTCTCCCAGCTTTAACGGATTTTCTGGAGTACAAAAAAGCCCGGATGGGAAGAAGGGGCTGCTCAGAGAGCTCAGCCCCAAATCTACACAGCAGCACGGCAGTCGCGCTATTGGGCAGCAGGGGCTGCAGGGCAGCAGCTACAGAGCTCTCTGTCAATAAACCACATATTAAAAGGACACTATAGGGCTCCTGACACTGTAGATGGACCTGTATAGCCTACTGAGTCCAAAAAATCTGCCCATTAATGCATCCCAAAGCGAGGGGCTTGATGTACACCCAAAGAGCAATTTAACATTTAGCCTTTTACATAACAGTGAAATGGCATATTTGGCATATTTTTCTAAGTACTTGCCAGATCAGGCTAAGAGGCTTGAGTGCTGTGTGGGGAGAGGAAATAAAAATAATACTCACAAATCCATATTCTCAATGTCTGGAAACAGGCAGTCAGGATACTGAAGCATTCAAGGGCAGCATCTCCAGCAAGGTCTGTCCCATTTACAGCCTGTTGGCCACCAAGGTGCCCTGGGACCTCCATCTGCAGCGAGCATAAACCAGCATTTAGGATTTTCCCTAAAAAAACAGGGCTGTTCTTTTGTGTGGGTGTGTTTTCTTTCCCCCCATATTAACAATAGTGCAGATTTTGCGGGGAGTTTAATAAAGACGTTGGGATCATTTACTATCCACTAGAAATCATACATTTCTACTAATTAGATTTCCTTAGAGCTACTTAGATTTCCATTTAAGTTAAGATGAAAGAACGAAAGAATTTAGCAAGGACACTGAAATCTGCTTCCTAGAAATGAAACAGAAGAGACAGGAATCATACAGGACACGTCATTTGTTCTCTTAGATCACAGAATATTAGCTATTTGTATCAAAGGTTTCCCAGTTGATTTGTTCCTCCTTTTTTTTTTGTTAAATACTTGTTCAATAGCTCCAGTTGTGGGAAGACACCCTCCCTCCCCCTTCAATCAATGCATGTTCAATCACAAGGGTCTGACATCAGTAGGGAAATAGTTGACCTACAGTGTTTCTAACTCTGAAACAGCAGACAAAAAAAATCACTAAAAATAAAAATATCTGCAATTAAAGAAAATGCTAGAGCCCCTACATTTGCCTGTCCATTATGACACTTTAACTTAAGCCTTTCTTCTGCTTCAGAATTCACATTTACTATATATTCTCTAGGACTATACATATTTGTGTCTTGGGATTTTCAAGACAGCCCCTGTAACAAACATTGCTCTGAACGGCTGAAATTCCTTAACTGCTGCATCACCTCCTCTGCTTACTATGAGCTGCTTTAATTTACAAGGTGCACAGTGCTTTGTAAAAGCAATCGTTAATTCCGTAATCAGTTTCCTTTAGGAACAAGAATTTATGGGAGAAGAAGGCGCAGCAGAATCAGGCCCACCCTGCGAGCAATATCCTGCCCTTCATCTGACTTTGTAATCTCTGAGACTGGGAATGTGCTCGGGCTTCATTCCTCCTCATGGCACATTTCTGCAGCTCATACGAATACAGATACTGCGCTTGCAATGCATCTTATCTGGGTAGTTTTTATTAAATTAAATATTATTATTATTATTTTTAAGACAACTAAGCCTATTATAAGTGTGTCTTATTTCCATGTCAGCTGGCGTTTTAAGGTGAAATATGCCACTCTTTTAAATCTGTCCCACATCAGGATTTCTACTGATTTTAAGGGTTTCTTATGAGTGCATATTGCTAATAAAATAATGTATTTGAAATAAAAATTCAAGTGAAAATAGCTACCAAGTTTGTTTTGTTTTGTCTGTTCTGGTTTTCTTTAAACTAAAAATAAAAACAAAAGGCAATGAGCTGAAGAGAAATATTTCTTTAAAAAAAAACTCCTTTTGCATAAAAATGAAAAATCAACTCCTAACTTTTTCCCAATATTGGCTGAGTTTTTGAAGTGCACGAATCATAATTGTAAAAGATTCAACTCTAACACATCTGCTTTATGAAGGAGCTTTTCTAGAAAACAACTAAAATACCTCAAAATGTGTTCCAGGTGGACATCAAAGAATTATTTGAACTATTTTTGCTGTGAGTAGGGACATAATAAGTGTACACATTTGTAGGTACAAATTAATGTGTACATTTGTCTTTCATTTAATGAAATCCTGCTTGCTGTAGCAAAATGTAGGTCATTTTGCTTGTTCTTGCTTCTTTGCCTGTCCAGTTCACAAGCAGCAGTTGCTTGAAACTCTCCTCCGTGTCCGTTTGCATTTTGCTGCAGTCCCCAGAACTTCAGCTGCTCACAGATTATTAGCATTGCCTATCGAATGAGAAGGAGAGCTTAAATTCCCCACTTTGCTTTTGCAAGCATACGTTTTTGGCAAGGCAGATAATCCTGCTTAATAGCAACTAGGAAATGCTGGAAGTTATTTGCAAAGGAGAGGGAAGAAGGAAGAGCCTCCACAGATACGGTTGTTCCAGGAGAATCAGAACTCAGATATCAACACCAGCACTTGAAAGACACTCTAGTAATAACATTTTAGGATACTAGTCTCCAACTGTAAGAATATTTTTTTCAAATGTGCGTATATTAGAAAAAGCTTTAGTCAAATGGATGAGGCGGCTAAATCCCACCAAAGCAAAGAACAAAAACGCACACAATATCCTCCTGTATTCCTATGAAAAAGAACAAATCACCCCCTGCCTGGTGTATTTGCTTTTCATGCCCCCTGGCACAAGGCAGTAAGTTGCAGCGCTCTGTGGTGAAGCCTCCAGCTTCTCTCCTTTGCCTCCCACCCATCAAAACAAATTTGCAGAGACAAAAGGAGGCTTCTGGGCTTGGTATTCACCCTTAGCCACCCATGTATCACACATCATTAGCAAGTTAAACCTACAAATTAGATGCTATAATTTGGTAATTATGCCACAATCTGGTACTTTTTTAACCTCTTTTTGCCTGAACAAGAGCCTGCCGCATTACCCTTCGCCATCAAAAAACAGAAGTTTTTCCATTTTCATGAGTTTGCATTCTGAAGTGAAAACCTAGAGGTTAAGCTGAAAAGAAGTGCTTGTTTTTATTGTTCTGCTTTGCTGGTTCCTAAATGAGGTTCATAACTGAGACTCTCACAAAAAGCTATATATTTTACTGTAGTCCATACACAATGTAGAAGTATTTTTTTTTCAATAATATGAAACCCAAAGAGGTTTCACTTAAAGAGAATAGTGGTTATAAATATCTAAAAGATATTTATTTATTCCATTACGGGAACATGTAGCTTCTTTTTGTGCTGTGACACCACAGTTGTTATATTTATTTGCAGGTGTTAAGCAGAGCTCTAAAATATTTGCTTGTGTTAAACACACAGTGAATGTCACTTAAAAAAAAAATACATTTAATCTCTCAAAGATGCTCCACCAGAAAAAAATAATAAGTAAGTTCAATGAGTGCATGAGAAGAACGTGCAAAACAGCTAGGGGCAGGATCCAAAGTTGTAGGAAAACCACTGCAGCACAAACAGCAGTGGCTGAGCATCCATGCTTGGAAAATCTCATTTTTGCTGATTTTTTCAGTCTGTGTTTTGTGAGTACCTCACAAATTCCTAATGAGTCACTGCGATGCACAAGTGGATTTTAGATGTATTTATGTGTTTTTCCAAATGTAGAAATCATTCCATACACTGTAACAATTATTTAGAGGAAAGAATTCTGCCAAAAGCTTTAACACATGGGGGGCTGGGGCAGTGGGGGATGCAGGGAGAAATCTTAAAGTCTTTTAAAGTCTTAAAATCATGTGCAAATGCCTGTTAACATGTAGCCATGGGGTGCC
This sequence comes from Tinamus guttatus, assembly GCF_000705375.1. The sequence goes on along the minus strand of NW_010582666.1, from coordinate 194,677 downwards.
GACACTCCAGATCTTCAGTTTACTTCCTACTGCACTTATTATTAACATAATTATTATTCCTTGGCTGCAGCTCTGATTCAGGAAGGTACTCAAGCAAGCACCTAATTTTAAGAACACGAGAATTCCCAAAGGGATGAACGGTACATAGAAACATTCCGTGGCAGTGTTCACACTACCAGACCCCAAACGTTGCACACTGTATCCTGCAGACTTTCCCACTGTGATATTTTATTTAAACAAAGGTTTGAAAACGAAATAATTGATTTTTCATTTTTTTCCGCTGTAATACATTTTCCTATAGCACCAGGCTCTGAATGTCTCTCTATTCCTTTTGACTTTTAGACTGTTTGGACACTGCTATAGGAGGGAAAAAAAGTAATGCAATGGATCTCTTTTTAAACCATGCTATTAATGAGTCAATATTAACTAAGCAGGGTATGGCATTTAAAATGGATCTGGATTTATCAATTTAATTAACAATCCGGCTAATATTTTTGCCTACTTTTTCAAGTATTATAACTATAAAAACTGACTATAAGACTTCGCTGTTTTTACTTCATGGCACTATAGAAATATACTCATTTATTCCTTTGATGAGATCTCTAATGGCACAAGTAAATCAAGGTCAGTTTTCCCAAATCATTACACAAAATCTGATAAATAACTGACAGCACTTTCTTTTGCAACACTTTTAAGTAAGTGAGCTATTTCCCAAAATGGCAGGAAACACAGTGGGAATCAAAAAAGTCAAATGATCAAGTAAGCTTTTGCCTTATTAAACTGCTCTAAAAAATGTTTCTGGAACAATAAAAAGAAAGGCTTTAAGGAAACACTTCACTGTTTTACGGTATACTTTGTTTAGTTACAGGTTAATGAAAATGGGCTGCTGGACGTTACTGGGTTTTTTTCCTTACATACTTCAGTCTGGTATCTCGAGAAGCCAAGTGTTGACTTTATGGAGAAGATCTTTGAAAATGGAATGCAAACACAGTCATAAATAATGCTACTGGCATTAGCACTGCTCGGGCTTTTCTCTTCAAAGCATTCTCATTTTAATCTACAGAATTACTCAAAGCTGCAGTTGTCGGCATTGTTAACTGGCATGCCTAAGATATAAAAGAATACAACGTTTGCTGTTTCTTTTAAATGATTATCATCACTAGGCTGGCAATAGGAGAAAAAGAAATACCCACCCTGAAATCAGCGAAACATGCAAAATGAAAACCCATACAGAAAAATGGCTTTCATTTTTCATTTAAGGATTGCAGAAGTTTAGGCTACCTGCTGGGGAGTCAGGGATAATAATAGGGGAAAGACTTTCATTTTGAAAAGCTCCTGAATAGCTGAGGAGAATAAACTTCACTGAACCTCAGCAGTCCTGGGATCCAAAGCTGCCGCCTGCTTTTCAGACAGTTCCCTCCTATCAATTCCCGTTTTCCATTCACTCCGCTGAGCAGCAGCTCGCCTTGCGTGCTCTTTGCTGCAGCGTAGATAGCTGTAGAGTAAGAAGCCATTTAAGTAAAATGAAATATTTGGCAGAGAAGACTTAAAAATCGTTCCTCAAAGCTCTGCGCTGCGCGTGGCCCCGTGAACTGACGCGGGACCTGCAGCCTGTTACAGACCAGCTGAACGCGATCGCGGGACGGCTCCGCTGTCCATGCCTCATTTTTCCTACCTCTGCACTGGGAGAAGAGCATAATCCTCTCCTGTTAGCTTAATAGTTTCAATCTCCCTGCTCTCCTCTCCCATGGCTTCCTTTGCCATGCAAACTTCAAATACTCCTCAGGCCTCAGCTCCTGAAAATTTCTTTAATGGCTCCTTTGATGACTTGCTCAAGCATCATCTTCAAATACGGGCACCTCCTAGACCTGCCTTTCCAGGCCTTCATCTGCAGGCAGCTGCATGGCACAGAGAAATGATGACCCTGTCCTCTTACCATCATCACCGGATTTACGGTGCTCTCCGGCAGGTTTTGACAACCCCAGAAAGTTGATGGATAAGGTATATGAAGAATCAAGAGACACAACACAGAATTTAAATATTCCATATTTGGGCTTCATCAATGCTTAAATAACTCAGAGTGCAGTTCCACTCCCCTGAACTCTACGAGATTTTGCCACTGTTTCAGAGATGAGAAGCTTTATGGCCAAAAAACTTAGGGTAGCTGCAGGGTCTTTTTTTCCTCTCCACTTTCTGCTCTGTCCTTTTCACGTGTATCTCTTTCCCCCAGCCTGGTGGAAAACCTTGCTAACCTCCAAAATTGACTTGTGTTGTGTGTAACACCCGTTTTGCCTGGATGTTGCACACACTGAGCAAAACTGTTACAGCTCGCGTCTTTTCCCTTCTTCGTCCCCTTCTTTTCCCTCAAACGATTTCAGCATGTAGGAAGCCTGTGAAAGGCCCACTGGAGACCACAGCAGCTCCTCTTCCCTCACTTCTCACTAGTGCCAGTGGTGCCAGAAGATTTCTGTAGGCCCAAAACCACAGTTGAAACGGTTTTGTTATTTTTTCCCCCATTTTGGTACCTGCTATTGACTCAGTCTCCCTTGCTTCGGAGGAGGTGGCAGGGGAACCTGCACGACCCACAGCTCATCCAGCCCCACAACCTGCAAGGCCCCCACCAGCAAGCAGGACTGCACAGCTCTGTCTCTGCACCAGGTGCTGTTCAGAGTGACTGAAGGCTCTGCTTGTCTTTACTTTTGCTGCTTGTAGAAGCGAAGCCCAGAGCTCAAAGGGTTAAAGGAGAGGGACAGGGGCTGTGCTGTGTTTCCACCACACAGGCTTGCATGTACTGAAGCCCTGACAAATGTTCCTGCAGTTAAGCAAAACTTTGTTTATATTGCGTGCCTCTCGACAGAAACCAAGCGAGGTGGCAGCGAGAGGCTGGCAATCTGCTTGCCTCCTCTTTTAGCGGATATGACAAGGTCACCTGCTGCGGGAAGCTCGCAAGAGGGGACACGCTCGCCTCATCACTAAAACATGAGCCACCGCCAAATCGCAGGCCGCGCTGCCCGCTGGGGACTCGGGGTGACGCGTCGCTTCGGTGAGGGAAGTGCTTTAGCCTGAGGTAACTCTGGTGGAGGCCATGTTTGCGTGCAAACCTCCACTTAAAGCAATAGGCGGTGGCGGGGCGAATGTGCAGACGAGTGTAAACTCACAGCAGAATGCACCGAGTGCGTGAGAAGTTACATCACTGCAGCCAGCCCGCCCGAGGAGCAGCCTCATGTTTTATTGACCTGCGCTCCTCAGAGGAGAGCTAAAAATTCACGCCGCGCCTGCAGAAGAGTGTCTGTTTTGGCTGTCGAGAATGGTTCCCGATCATGGAAAGATAAAAACATCAAAATAAGCTAATAGGGATATGCCTTGAAATGCCGTCCCAGCGGGCGCAGGGCAGGGTTTCACGGGGATATGTTAAGCACACATGAAGGGGCCGCCACACGCAGGCGCGCTCGGAGCCTGCCGCTCACACAGCCGCCGGAGAAGGCAGCGGGTAGGAAATGCTCTAGAAAGAGACACGTGGCAAGGACACCCCTCCTCACAATAATCTCTCCTGGAGGAAGCTCCCCTCTGCTCCAGGACCCTGCTGACAGCTAGGGGTGACATCTGGGAAGGTCCCCAGGGCTGCAGCTGGCCATGCTCACAATGCAGCCCCGTAGTCCCATGGGGAAGCAGAGTCGGGGTGACAGCTCCTACGCTGCTGCCAGGGCAGCTCCCCGTTGCACCTCGCCAGTAGAAACTCTGGCTTGGATGTGCAAAGGGGTCACATCTTCTGATCCCAGCTCTCATCCTGGTCATGAATTTGAGTTTTTAAGGAAACAAAGCCAAGGTATGTGCAGTGATAGAATTTTTAAGTCTCTTGCCTGCTATCAAGCAGCTTGAATATGCTTTCTTTTATGAGTTTCCCACATGCTTCCTGCAAACTGGTGCTCAGAGGAAAGAACACTGAGTCCTACTCAGTGTCTCCAGTAAGGAAAATCAGCTGAGTAAGCTTGCCCCTTCCCGGACGTCAGAAAAGGCACCTTGGAAAGAGTAGGTTCTGGCAGGGCTTCTTCAGCTAGGAGGCTCAGGCACCTTCTTCTTCCAAAACTGGTAACTATTTCTCCAACTCCACTGCAGATCGTACATCAGTGACTGCCTGTTGCTGTGCCACTAGCAGGATGTTTGCTGGTTAGCATCCCACCAAGCAACAGTTTTGTTCCAGCTGAATCACCCAGTGCACAGTAGTGTCTGGCATTAAACAGGCAAGTGAAAAGATAAAGTCCCTCCCCAGAGGAACTTCCTATCTAAGCAGACATAATGACATTAAAACCTATGCTATAGTGGTTAAATGAGAGAAAGGAAAAAAAACCCTACAGTGCATAAGGCCAGACTTCAAAACCACAGCAGAATATCCTACTAGCAAGGGGAAGGATGCAGGCAAAATCTATCAGCAAAGATTTTTTCATTCTACATAATCCTACATAATAGATTTGTCTGTATTTCAAACTCCAAAACCATCCCAGCCATTAATGATTTGAACAGCACAGTCCTCCCTCCCACCATTTTTTGTTATTGTTGACTATTTCATGAACAGACTTTTGATTATATTCACCTGAATCACATAGTTAAAAGAGATTTTTTAATGAAATATTGTCTTTACCATAGTAGAAAATGCTAAGAAAAAATATGCTCTAGCAGCACTGTTTTCTTTGACAGTACTCACAGTGTATCACTCTAAGCTCTGCTTAGCACCTATTGAGCTTTGCAGCATTTACTTTTTGCAATGTGAAAGATTATGTAACAGTATTTCAATACTTCAAAAATATATCTGTGATCAGCCTGAGAAGTTAGATCAGCCTCCAGAGCAGACCTTAATGAGTAGGTCTGCCCACTGCAAAGCCAACAGTATTCATTTTCAGAAGTAAATTGGCTGTAATCCTTTGTGTCTGTCAATCTGCCTGATTTTTATTGGACTCCGCTGGATTTTGAAAGAAAAAAGCCGTTATCTCCTTGAAATATCTATGTTTGCTTTTAAAGACTCTAAAACATTTCATTCTGCAACTCACTGCAGAGTTGCACTGTGAAAAGTATCATTCCTCAGATTATCCCCTCTGTTTACCAATTAGCCACATAAAAATAAACAGAAAGCTCCACAACGTAACAAAAACCTCTAGCTGTGCAAGATATTATCTCATTGTTTCAGGCCATATTTCTGTTGTGCAGCAGCATAAAATGCAGCAATATGAAGCAAAATTTTGTAAGCTGTTTAACCTCTGGCAATTCTTTAGTTAAAATGGGCGAGTTTTCCACGAGCTCCACTGTGGCTGACGGTGCTTGGCTTGACCATGCTGGGCTTGCAGGTACAAGGTGCAGTGCCATGTAATGCTGACACTGGCTTTAGCACGCACAGGGTTCAGTCCGAACTCCTCTTGTGATGAGTAAAAGCCCAGAAAATGTCCCTCAGAAGTGACCCCCAAACCTTGGCTAACCAGTCAGCTCTAGAAGACACCTCACACATCCAAAGCTTTGCTTTCATGCCCTGCAGGGTGCTCCTGACTTGGATGTCTGTCTCCCACCAAGGGGGTCCCCAGATCACCCACGCTTCTCAAGAGGGCCAGTTTCACAATGCTTATGCCAAAAACGCTCCAGCAGACAAGGATCCAGCATTCAGCCATAACAATATATATTCATCACAATATGTTCATCACTGTCACAATAAATATCACATCACTGTAGCCATGTTCTTGTCTCTCACTGCTGCACAGTCATGCACTGAAGATTTAAGAAGCTAATGGTAAACCTGGCTTTTATGCACCCATCAGTATCTTCTCAGAAAACAGCCTGACAGCTGCTTTCATTATGTTACAATAATAACGATAGAGCCTGTTGTCTAACCAGCATCCCAAGTGGTCGTGAAAACTCACTGCTGCTATTAATTGTCTATTATATAGACTGCACCGGGCAGAATTCCCTTGCTGTGCACACCAGCAAGGAAACACTGGCAGAGGCTGGAGACCATGGCATATGGCATTGGGCTGGTAGCCCAGTGTGACCCACCACAAAGTAGCAGAAAAATCTGATGCTGGTGGGCAAGGGAGCAGATGAATTCACAGGCTTAATGTGCTGTATTAGCTCTGCACATCCCTGGTTTTTACAAATTGCCCAGGATTGAGCTCATTTTTAATGCCACAGTTATAAAAAATCGCAACAAAGCAAGCAGGTTTTCCAGTCTGTTTGTCATAGATGCTTTGCAGTCAGGACGCGTGTCACAGCAGTTAAAAGGGCTTCACTGTTTGCTTTTCGATCCTCAGGTGGAATGTGCTATATATGTGGTTATGATTATTTTCCTGGCTTCTAAACCAGTATAAATTGGCAGAGCATCTGTGGAGCTTGGGGAGCTATGCCAGCTTCCACCAGAAGAGGATCTGGACCAGATTAGCAATAGAGCTCCTATGAAAGACAACTGTGGATGATGAAACCACAGTAAAAATAGCGCTGTATCTTTCCTCAGCCATAAGGCAGTAATTCCAGTTCTGAAAACACTACCATTATGAGATTCTTAATAATAAAAAAAAAAGAAATTACTTTGCCTTTTGATTTTATTTTCACTGGGTCATATTTCCAAGGTTTCTCTTGAGGACATGGTCCAAAATCTACTTTCTCATATGAAAAACAAGAATTCTGCAGGGCTCAAGAGTACGGAAGTTGGAGAAGTCACTAAGTCACGTAACTTGCAATTGTACCTCGAGAGCTGGCTACACGGATAACACTTGCCAATAAGGCAAAAAGGAAAACACCATGAACACAGCTCATTAGGTGAAAGCCCAATGGTAGGAAACCTTGTCAGCACACACGTTATTCAGCCTCTGACTGCGACTTCTGCCTGCTGCAGGCTGGGCAGCTGCTGGCACTGCTGCTGCCTGCTGGGCAGCTGAGCCACCAAAAAGGCCTGTGGGCAGGAACAAAAGTAACATCGCTTTTATTTGAAAAAAAAAAAAAAAGAAAAAAGAAAAATAAGAAAGTGGAGAGAGTGTTTGCTATATCCTTAGGATTATATTCTTCCCCTTAGTTATGGTAGAAAAGTAACTTCTGCAGAAATCTCTATTGAGAAAATGAAGATTTAAAGTACTGCTGACACCTCCTGGAAAACTTTGAAAAACCTCCTGGATCACTTGAAAGTAATATGGTGCTTCTATCTTATTTTTCCTGGTCTTTTAGTTCTTGCTAAATGACATTGTTGTAGGTACAGAAGCCAAGTTTAAAAAAGGCATATCACTAGAAGGAGAAAATATTTTTACTACAGCTAGATTCACATAATCAAGGAGTGGTTGAAGTTGGAAACGACCTGTAGAGATCATCTAGTCCAACCCCCCTGCACACACAGGGTCACCTAGAGCACGTGGCACAGGACTGCGTCCAAGCGGGTTTGGAAGATCTCCAGAGAAGGAGACTCCACAACCTCTCTGGGCAGCCTGTGCCAGTGCTCTGGCACCCTCACTGTTAA
>NW_010582666.1:146056-176428 GCF_000705375.1 Tinamus guttatus | reverse complement strand
CTCTTCTTAATGCACCCCAGGATCCCATTGGCCTTCTTGGCCACGAGGGCACCCTGCTTTTAGGTTGCTACAAAACAATATGAGACTGGGGTAGAACTAGGCAGAAGAGAGAGGGATGTCATTTATTACGATGCCACTGATGGTATCTATCCTGTGCTTGTGGTGTCATGGAGGGAAATGGAAATGCAACCAGGCTCATAACTTAGCCGCATGCCCAGCCTAACCAGCGAAGTCCATTTCCTACAGTAGTCCTGGTTCTCCTGCTTTCTCCCACCCAACCTGGCAGGGCAACGCTCAACATTCAGCTCCACGTCACCCCTATCCTGATGGGTGCCTGTCACAGGAGCTGCACCACTAACAAGGCCACTCAAAGCAGGGCTGGGGACAGGCAGTTTCAGATTCAGGTCAAAGCCACCAGAGTGAATGGAAGAGGGAGACAGAGGCTGAAAGGTTGCCACGAAATTGCTCCTATTACCTGTCTAGAGCGGGACATTCATTACTGGCCATTTCAACACAATTTGGGCTGAACTGAGTCAAGTCTTTCCTACCTGGGAGATTTGCAATTCATCAGCTGTGAATAGGTCAAGCAGCTCCTGGTCCTGTGTGGCCACTGTTACCAAGCAAGAAGGAGGAGGAGGAGGAGAAGGAGGCACATCAGAAACGAATGAGGCTCCCAGTGCACGCTCAGGGAAAGGCAAAGCTCACACCTCATTACCTTGGTGCTGTGACATAAGTTATTGGCTAAGTGCCTTGGTATTTTTGGTGCTGGTTTGCTCATTAAGCAAAGATTAAAAAAATGAAAGTCCCTTTTCATATGCTGGAGGCGGAGGGGAAACTTCCAAGTCCTCTGCAAACCTTGCTGCATCACTGGCATTTCTGAGAGGAACACAACAAAAATCCCTAACACCAACCGGCTTTCCCTTAAGAGGCAGCTCATAGATGCAGTTTTTCGATCTGCCTTTTAAAGATCATTTTTTTGCTCATTTGTGGCAAGGATGGCTCTCTGCCATATACAGATAGGACACAAACAAAAGAGATCTGCTAATTCCCTTTTTTTATTCATTCTACCAGCACAAAGCTCCTATTTTAGGTGAATAAAATGCGACTCCTCCTTTTACAAGCCCCCCTCTCTGCCACACCGAGATCATCAGTAATTATACGGTTTATTACTGCTTAGCTTCATCCTTAAAGCCCACCTGCCATGTGGATTAATGGAAACATAGCATGATTGTTTGTGCACGGGGTGTAGCTAGGGAAGCAAGTGAAGATTGACTTCTGAATGGGAACACGAATACTAATTCATCAGGGCCCAATCAAAGCTGTGGTGAAAAAAGCTAGGCATTCAGGACGCGCATACGTGTGCACGGAGCAGGAGGCCGGGAAGAAGCTGCTCAGAAGAAGGTCCTCTTGTTTGAATAAGATGGATAACAACAGGGAACCAACTTCCCAGGGAGCCATGGGCCAAAGGGAAAAGTTTTTTGTTCAAGTTTGATGCCAAGGTCATGAAAGTTAATAGTTATTTCAGGGAGCTCAGGATCCAATTCTCACATTAACAGATACTTCTCAAATGGTTCCTCCCTAGCACATAAAATGGGTCAGCAGCATCATGCTGCCAGTTACAGCTCTGTGATTGCACCTCAGCCTTCCCACATTCCTGGTATAGCTCCTCTCTTGATTGATTGATTGGTTCCTGTGCACCAGGGCTTAAACTTGGCTATATGCATATTTGGGCATCCAACTTGATAGTCAAAAATCAATTATGGCCTTTCCAAAGGACAGGGACACCTAATAGCTATGATTTGGAGACAGGCACTTGGATGCCCATTCCATTTACTGCAACTGAAAATAGCACTACATCTTCTTGAGCTGGAGCTATAGAGAGCAGCAGAGAGCTGCCGTGTGAGGATACACCTGTGTCCAAATAGGAGAGCAAAGTGTTGCAACTGCAGGTGTAGCATCAGGCATTTAAACCAGACACAAGCAAAATAAGAGCAAAGAAAACAAAAAAACAAACTAAGGCAGAATGATCATGCAGAACACGCTTACTTTCGAGAGAGCTTTTTGCAGATTATATGCACATGTAAAGCTGGATTAGACTCTCAGTACAGCACACAGAACAAATATGCACTTGTTCAAATACAAAATGCATCAATAAAACTTCATTAGTAGTGCTTAAACACTAACAGGAGATTCATGGACTCATAAATTTTAGGGCTAAAGGACCACTTAATAACCCCTCGTCTCATATATCGCAGGCCTAGGATCTCATCCAGCAGTTCTTCCATTTTGCTTAATGACTTGCATGGAATTAGATCAACTATTCTCAAAACAATATGCTGACTTCATCTGAAGAATTCAAGTCCTTAAAGATCCACCACATCTTCTGGAAGATTGTTCTAATGATTAAATTAAATTAAATTAAAAAAGAAAAAAGTGTACCTTGTTTCTGAGTTGAGTCTTCTAGCTTCAACTTCCATTTCTGGATCTTATTACGCAAGAACCTGCCAATTAAAGAAGTTTTTATTATCTGGTAGCTTCTCCTCCAGTGAAGTGCATTTGAAGCTCACCCCTCCTGGTATCATGCCGCCTTTTAGCTCTCTCTGGACTGATATCAATGCCTAGCACTCCTGGAAACCCTCACCAAGGAGATTTCTGAAGGACTCTTTTGGGTCTGCTGGCAAACCTATCTGACCTATCTTCTATGCTATGTGGGTGGAAAATAAAGAGACAACCCAAATCCTTGCCACGAAGAGAATTTCTTCATAAAAACTACCTGTTACTAGTGCCAGCTAACTTCTTTCTCCACCAGCAGAGTTCTCTTGTCTTAGCCCCCTGTTTCAATTGCTGTGATACTGTTAGCCATTTATTGTAATCATATTTCTATCACCAAAGCATCTAATCGCCACAGGAGGATTTAGGAAGAACAGGTTTTAGAGTTATTAACCCAGGACATCACTGAGGACCCTAAGCTATTGGGTGTTTCGGAGAGGGACAAAAAAATAGAGAGAAAAAAAGAATGAGTTGCAGCATAGAGAGGGAAAAAGACGGAGGCAGTTTAAGTTCTGGAGAAAAGTGTTTCTAAGCACATGCATTTGGCACTCTTACGTGCCCCACACATAGAGCTGTGAATTGCTCTGAGGTCCTATGGGGTCACACAGTCTCATTTTATCTGAAAACCCATCCTTGTCTTGGCTTATCTTGATAATAAACATCATATCAAATCAATACATTTGAGCAAAGAAGCTGTTTTGAGAAATCACTAGCTGCAGTGGAAAAAAATATTGCCATTCAGAAGAGTTTTCCAATCAGCTCTTATCTAAACATGGTTAGCAAAAGCTAGCTACTCAAAACTGTAAAATGATAAAGAAGTTTGACATTATACATTTTGTTCTCTAAGCCCAGCAAAACATATTTTCACATAGCTTAATGCGCAATCCATTCAAGCCAAGACAAAAATATTCTATTGCTTTCAATAGCAGGGTGAAAACAAAACAACAAAACCCCCTTTTTGTTGCTTCTTTTGTGCTAAAACAAAAACATTTTACTCATACTTCTAAGGTTGACTCAGATGTATGCTAATCAGATGGTGAAGAAGATGCAAAGTGCAATGATCATCAAAATATGATTAAAAAAAGGGGAGGAGGGGAGGGAAGTCTTCTGCTTTCCAACCTGTGGTAACCTGAATTACAGGTGAACAGATTTGATTTGCAAATAACACATAATTCTCAAAAGCAAATGATAGCAAGCAGAGCTGGAGATCTTGTCATACCATCCTACACCAGAGGTAGGGCAAGGTAATGAAAATCAAGAGCTCAAAGCTATGTTCCTCAATCTGTGCATGGTCAGTTATGTCAGAAGGTGGAGTGGACAGTTGTACGTACTTGGGGATTTTAGGAAAAAAAAGAGTCTGAGTACCATGTTTAAAAGCATAACAGGAATTTACAGGACAGATGTCCAGGAGAAGTCAATGGTGTCCATGGCAGTTCTGTCAAAGACTTCAGGAGTGTGCAAGTTGTCATATGTTTAAGTACCTAAATGTGGATTGAGGTGGAATGTGGTAACAATACCCACCTGTTCTGTAACCTCAGCCATGAAATCTAAATCACATCGTGGTACCCTGTGAAAAAGAAGCATATTGATTTGATTAGTGCCTCTGTTCATCACTGACATTTCTCCGCAGCATCGTTTTGCATTTAAAAGGAATTAGATATTCCCCTGGGATATTCACAACCACTAAGGCATTTGTATCAGCCACCTGATAAGCAGAGCGGGGACAGAATTTTATGCAACGCTCCTGAGTTTTGCAGCATGCCAAACCTGCAGCACAGCTGCTGCTCAAAGGCACAGCAAGGCTCTTCTCAGTCAGTCTGGGTCCCTTGGCTATGCTGGCTGTGTGTAAGGCTTTAAAAAAGAAACATTTTTCTTTCATCCACACTCTACATGCTTTTAGGTTCTTAGCGACACTATATTTTGGGTGAAATTTGTTTCCAGCTTGCAGCAGATATAACCAACCTGATTGTAATTTATTTGTGCTTGAGTGACCTAACAGTGCTGGATTTTCCTAAAAATTATGAGGAAACCACAGGGTCCAAACTCAATTTGCAGAAGCAGAGAAGAAAATTAAGTCATGTTAATTCTTCCCAACACATGTTGATTTACAGAAATTTAAAATCATAAATCCGAATATGTTTTTCTGAGTTCTACTTTAATAAATAATAATAAAACCTCCAAAGCAGTCTCCTAAAGCTCCTCCAAAGAGCAATGCAAAAACAATGACTACGTAGTTGTTCTCAAAAGTGTCCCAAAGTACTTCTCAAGGTCAGGAAACATCTGCTAACCCAGGTAAACCAGACCTAGGCAGCCAAGAGTTTCACCTGAGGTCCTTCAAATGCTAAAGTGATAGATGCAAGTGGGAGGGATTTGTTTCAAGAAGCAAAGTATGCAATTCCACTTTCTTGACAGACTTTGACTCTCTCTCCTTTGCCACTCTGAGCTTATCTTCTAGTTTTCATGCCTTTTAATCTTTTTAAACAAGCTCCGTGAGGGCACAGAACTAATAGAAACGATTTGTATTAAATCTGTCAAGTCACAGTAGCATCATCAGAGAGAAAAATATCAGTCTGAGTGAGGGAGATGGATGAACTGGAGACAATTACAAGATATTAATTTGGCAAACAACATTTGAAGGAAGAACTATAAGATAGATAAACAGGAAAAGAAGAAAAAGTCTAACATGAGCTTACTAAAGATAGATCACACAAGACCTAGCTGGTAGCTTTGCCTAAAAATATAACTCGTTTTCTACATAAAGGACATGCAAGGATGCTGCTTATTCATACTTCAGTAAAGCATTTGTTATAATGCCACAAAAGAAATAGTTAAAATGGAGAAGATGGGGATTAGCTGAGTGCTTGAAAGCAGCTACAAAATCAACTAAAAGACCACATAGCAAATGAGCACGCTGAGCAGGAATCAGTCAGTAAGGCAAAGCACCTCAAAAACTCTTAAACCAGAAAACAGTGGTGGCCTAATCACAGTTGGGTATCTTCACCATGACTAAATTTATTATGAAAGCATCAAGATTTTTAATAGGAGAGGTGCTGATTTCTGAAAAAGCTTTGCATGAGGAGTAGATGGGATGTAACAGATGCAGATGGGAAGAAACAAGGACTACATGTTCTTTTTCTACTGCAGCATCCATTTTTTTCTTATGCTATGGAACACAAAACACTACTTTAGGTTTCTTTTGTATAGTAACATTGTGACAGGTTGCTCTCCTATTCCTAAATACACATTCCTAAATACAGAAATGATTTCATGTTTTAAACTCACGATCATAAAGACTGAGAGAGCTTTTGTCATGAATTACACAAGGATACCAAGCTCAAGCAAAACAAAACAAAATGGGCTGAGACCAAGTGTATGAGGTTCAACAAGGCCAAGTGCAGGGGCCTGCACTTCAGTCACAACAACCCCATGCAGTGCTACAGGCTTGGGGCAGAGCGGCTGGAGAGCTGTGTGGTAAAAAGGGGTCTGGGAGGGCTGGTTGACAGTCAGCTGAACATGAAAGGTGTCCAGGTGGCCAAGAGAGCCAAGGGCACTCTGGTTGTATCAGGAACAGTGCAGCTAGCAGGAGCAGGGAAGGGATTGTTCTCCTGTACTCCATGCTGGTGAGGCCGCACCTCGAACACTGCGTTCAGTTTGGGGCCTCTCACTACAAGAAAGACATTGAGGTGCTGGAGTGTGTCCAAAGAAGGGCAATGAAGCTGGCAAAGGGGCTGGAGCAGAGACCTTACGAAGAGCGACAGAGGGAGCTGGGGTTATTTAGCCTGGAGAAGAGGAAACTCAGGGGAGACCCTATCGCTCTCTATAACTAACTGAAACGAGGTTGTAGTGAGGCGGGAGTTGGTCTCTTCTCCAAAATACGTACCAATAGGACAAGAAGAAATGGCCTCAAGTTACACCAGGGGAGGTTCAGGTTAGATGTTAGGGAGAATTTCTACACCAAAAGAGCAGTCAAGCTTTGGAACAGGCTGCTCAGAGTAGTGGTGGAGGACCGTCCCTGGCAGTGTTGAAGAACCGTGTAGACGAGCCACTCAGGGACATGGTTTAGCAGGTATGATGTTGAAGGTTTATGGTTGGATTCGATGATCTTGAAGGTCTTTTCTAATCATAATGATTCTATGATTCTAAAACAAAAAATATAAGAATGAAGACTCTATTACGTTGCTATGAAAATGGCCATATTTATTCCATTAAATCTGAAGCTGAAACTTGCATAAGCTGTAGTAGTAACATGTGTGGTTTTAATGGTTTCACTGACCTACACTACCTACACTGAACTACTACATTATCCTGGTACCACCAAGGCAAAACTCTTGCTGTGAACCATCACCACCCATACCACCATCTTGCACAAGTAGCTGAAGGTCTTTTTGAAAAATCCAACCTTTTTTTTTTTCCCATTACAGAACACAGTAATTCCTCTTACATTGTCCATATACACAGAGTTCAAAATAAACCAATGAAAGTTGAGACAGGTAACAGCAAAACTCAAATCTACCGTTTTGAACTTCATCTCTTGGGAAAAGTTTAAGTTGCCTCCAGCTTCCAGTAATAAAACACAGTAATAATCCACCCAGGATATATAAGGCACAGTAGAAGCTTCAGGTGCCAGTACTCATTTCCTGCTTCAATGCATGGGAGTTGCTTCAATTCTTGCTGTTTATGAAACTTCCCCCAATATATTTCGATAGTTTCCTCATGACCAGGTCTTCAGAGAAGCTGGTAAAAAAGTGTTTTGACTCAACAAGTCTTTCTCATGAAAAATGAAGTTTCAAAGAAGTCAATTTCCTCACAAGAAAATGTCACTTTTGATAGGACATTTGGATTTTCTATTGATTAATACAAAAATTAATGCAAAGAAAAAAAAGCTCTAATAAATTCTAGGGACTTTCTGTTCTCAGAAAACTGAACTACACAAATGTGAATTTGTTCTCATTTGTATTTGCAGAGAATCAGGAAAGGCCAAGAGGTGAAGGAAAAGCACAGGCTCTGACTCCCATTCTCCCACTGCGCTTCAAGGTGTTCATGATAGAGAGGTTAGAGGAGGAAATTATTTGTAAAGAGCAATTAGCTGTGACTTGTAACATTCCTAAATTTCAACCATTAAAAATTGTGAAGCCACAGAATTAAAGGAATCCCATTTATTATGTGACCTGTTTTCCAACATTGGAAAGGCATTGAAAGGCATGCAAAAGATCATAGGAACCAGATGTCTGGAGAGAGGGAAAGTCCCTCCATTTCTTCTCTTTCTACACACACAGATGCATTTAAATAAGCACCACAGATACATCCAACAGTGAGGCACCAAATGTGGATGTTAAGTTTCAAAATGGTCCATGTTTTCTGGCCTAATTCAAAACACTACAACCCAGTGTAGTCCCTCAAAGGTTCAAATACATGTTACATTGTCCTATGAAGGGCAGAGGTACCCACTGGGACTAATTCTTGGCGATGACTAGAATAAATCTGTTTCTCCCCATGGCAGAGCTTAGGATTTTGACATGTCATTTCTGGGTATGCTATTTCACAAGATTAAAACTGTCCAGTCACCCCCATGTAAACCTAGATCAATACTAAGAGGGATTTACTACCTGCCTCAGTGCATAAATCTACAGTGATTAAAGCTGCTGTTGGAAAATATGGTACTTACAATGGACTTTTTTTCCTTTAAGAAAGGAAATTATTTCAAGGATAGAGTCTGTACATGAACATATATGAGGCACAGCTGTTACTATCTCTGTCTTCATGTGAACATATCTTAAACAGCTATGAATAAAATCAGCGAATATTTTCAATATAATTAAAATTAATAATGCATTGTATAGCATAAACATCTATTCTCTCTTTCTCCAAAATATCAGGTATCTGCTCAATGCCTCCTTCAGAAGCTGTGTGTTCAGTATTGGCATTTTGAAGTGAAAGTTTTGCTTTTTGTAAACATACCCTGGTATTTGCTTACCTTTCACTCTTTCAGAGAATATTTCCGCTATTAAAACAGCTTGCTGGAGTATTATGGAAGGCAAACACAAAAAGCCTGAAAACAGACGAAAAGAGGAGATGGTATTTGTCCAGCACTGGATACTGTCTGAAGTTCACACTTTCAGAAGAGCTCAGTTGGTGTTCCCAGTGACCGCAGGGAGCTGAATCCTTCTGAAAGGAAGGATCCTGAAACCACAGTGAGGAGAAGAAAAAAAAAAAAGAGGTGAAGGTCTTCACTGATGTTGCAATTTCCTTCCTTCTCCAAATGACTCTTAAGAGCTAAGTGTGCCTGCCCAAAATATCAAGTAATGTGCTGAAAAGACTGACTTGGGTGGGATGGAAAGCCAGAGTTCACCTGCTGAGCCCTGAACGCTATTGCCCAGCACGTATTTGCAAACTGGCAGTAGCCTAAGAACAGAAGGAGCCCTCAAAGCTGCGCGTGCGATAATCACAGCGTAATCACTGCTGATGAAACTTGATGTTCCTTCCATAATCGCTGTAATTTTAAGTGGATTGAGTGCCATTTAAGTGACAAGAGTGTTATGATGGATGAAATATACGCTTCCAAAGTCATATCGGCTTCTTTGACATTCACGGCGTGGAACACTTAGTGGCATTTAATGTTTGTAAATCTTAGAAATAAGTTAAATATGTTAATTACCGCTAGAAAAAATCTCTCAAGCTGAAGTACTCAATGACTATACTGCACTTGTTAGCAGCACTATATTCCCTTCTTCCTATCCGCTAAGTAATCATGACATGACGGGCCAGTGATTACACAGATGATTCGTATTTATTTTGATGTATTGTTACTTGTAGCTACGTCACGAGCCTGGCACCCAGCTCAAGCCAACCGCATTCCCGTCTCCCTTGTTTTCCAGCCGAGTGCCCCGGCCTCCTGGCAGCACTTCTGCCTCGGCGAGATTGGGCTGACAGCCAGGGAGGCCTCCTCGCTGCCAGGGCCAAGTGAAACCCTGCTAAAGAGCTGCGTGTTCCTGCTACGTGGATGGGGTGCTGAGGGATGCTCCTGGGCTTCTCTTCCCATGTGAATGAGACATAAGAGAGAGCAAGTTTCAGCAGAGACCTCAAAAGCATCTCTTCAACCAGCCGCCTTCGCGGGAGCACTGCGGATTCCTGTGCCCATCCCTCTCACCCTCTCACAAGGACAACAGCTTTTATACCACAAAACCTAAAAATAATAATAATTTTAAAAAGTTCACAAAATATGACATGAGGTATTTCTTCTAAACTAGGAACAGAAGTTAGCAGAAAAAGACAAGTGATCAGGGTATTAAACAACTCAGCAACATATTCCTTGTCTAGCATCTTGGCAACGATTTCAGACATTATCCTCGTTGAATCCCACAAGAATAGCTGGCAACAACAGCAACAGTAGGTCAAGGCAATTGACTTCTTTAAAATTCCTATCTGAAAATGACTTTGGATATTATTTAGCCATTCCAAAAACAGGAGGAACATTAAAATGAAGTAGAACATTTTAAGGATTAAATCTTCAAGGACCCTCAGTGATTATTTTCTCTCCCCTCATTACTTGTTCTGTAGAAAATAAAATTGCTTAATTTTACAAAACGGTCACGGCCCCTCCCAACTTCTTGTTTTCAATAAAGGCGGAAAAAGTGAAAGGTACCTGTTGGAGAGAAACAAGACTATCTCGGGTCTGCCGGTCAAACTACCTGCTAACCCCAATTCTGCCTTGCTGCAGTCATTCTCAGCAATAAACAGGGCCCCGGAGAGATGGAATGACCCCTCTCTCCTCACAGAGTGAGTAAACTTCAGAGAGAAAACAACAACCCACTTTAAACCCCAGAGAAAAGGAAAGGCATTTCTAAGGAGAAGGCCAAATATCAATTTGCCCAAAGCCCTGGTTCCTGTTTCAATACTACCATCCTCAACCGGTCGCAGCACATTAGGCACTGGTCTGAAACACAGCTTTGCAAATCTAGCCCTTTGACACTATTGCACAAAACAGACCTGAAACTCAAGCAAAGACTTATTAAATATGTTGATGCACTGCTTATTTGCTTCTTTATCATATCTGTCACTGGTTATTAATTGCCAATGATGAGCTATGATTCTAATTTTAGCAGTTCAAGCTCAAGTATCCACTTGCCAGCAGCCTTATTAAATTCAGACAGACTCCAGGCAGGCAAGAGTTGAGCCATATGGCCTGAATTGGGGATAAGGGCTCTGATACAAGAACTGCTAAAATGTATCCTGGATTGGCAATGAAATGCACGTGCTTCACTTTGAACATGAGCACATCCTTAACTTCAAGCATACGCTCAAGCACTATGCCGAATGCAGGCCTAAAATCCCATCCGGCAAATTCTTAGGTATGTTATGTTAAAGCTGTTTCACTGAGGAATTTTTTTTCCAGTTTCAGTAAAACTATTCATAAATATATTTGCAGGATTGGGTCTTATCCAATTTTAGGCCAATAAAAGATTTGTAGTGCCGATATTGCCATTAAAATATTTTTCTTATAGACTGAACCCATTTCCATCAGATATAGGCTACATTTTATAAGGAAGGTATTGCCCACTTTGATATGAAAAAAAAAAAAAAAGAAAACCTTTGGGTTGTATCATTCCCTGTAATAAAATAAACTAAGATAAAATTTAGATGGAAACCTGGAATCAGTAATGTGACTGAGTCATACCGTAAAAGCTATTCACAGGCTGGAAATAATCAGATCGACATTTAAGGCAAAAATTTTCACACTCAGAGGGACAGACTTCCAAACTAGCTCAACCCTACAGCTGGTAAGAGGTTCCCGAACGAGCTCAGCTTCCATTTCCATTTGAAGCAATTTTCAGAAAGGACCAGATTATGGTACAGGCTCCCCCTCTTCCTATTGCTTCTCAGGGCAGCTGTGCAACCTCGAGTGCTTCTGAAGATCCAGCGGTGTCCAGAATGGTAGGGACTTGTTCTTTGGTTCCTGTCATTTGAACATGGACTCCTGATGACAAAAAAATTACTGAGAAGTCACTGCAGAAATTGTTCTTGCAGCTCGCACTGTTTTAGTAGCTCTACTGGAAATGACAGAAATATTTGCCGCATGGAGGGTTGATACAGCTGGTTATGGGGGCTCAGTCCCCCTAAAAGTGAAACATGGGCTACATCTTTAATATGGGCCAAGGCCCTTTGCTGTCAATGCAACACCTCAGAAGCTTACAACTACATAACGCACACAGGTCCACCTGATTGGTTTATCTCAAGGAATGCTCTATTTTGTGAGAAGAGAGGGCACAGAACAAATAAGGCTCATTTACTTTAAAAAATTAAACTTACTACTTAGAAAAAATAGAGTATTTTAATGTGATTTGCTATTTTCCACAACAATTTATCATAACTCCACAGAAATCAGTTGGAACGCTGCCATTGACTTTAAGAGGAATAATGCTTCATCCTGAGTTCTCAGGCATTGATCTGATCAAGTTAAAGTTTCAACATGGCATTTTCTTATTGGTGAAAAGAAAAAAAAGAAAAACCTCAGCCCTTCCATTTTTGTGAAGATAGCTCACCAAGACAATTTTCTAACTTCAAAGATTTTTCATTTTAATCTTTTTTTCAGAAGCTAATGGCTTCCTCTGATAACATCTGAAAACTTCTGTGGAGCTTTGTCAAAAAATTCTCAGTGGTAAGATTCTTAAAGGTATTTATTAAAAATTTCCCCACAGTTTCTCATCTCTAGCTGTGCTCACTCTAGACACAGGCTCGAGCAACCAAAAAGAGAAAAAAGAGTTGATGTAAAATGCTTTTCCCTCAAGACAGCCTTCCCCCAAGAAAGCTAAAGAAATAAAAGAGTGTAAAAAATTGAAACACTGGTAGTCTTCACTGAAAATCAATATTCTTCACTGAAAGTATTAAACTAAGTACTCAGTGAGTTACATGTCATTAATTTGCCCTGCCTCAGCCAGCAAAGCCTGTGATACTGGAGTAGGAATGATGAACCTGTGCTTGTGACAGCCTACAGTACACTCATCCTGTAGCATTTCGCTTGTCTTTGATGTACACAAAAGTTTGGCATGACACATGCCTTTCCCTGCTCCATTCTCCAACTTCACCATTAGAATAATAAAGTGAGGTGCCTGCATGAAATTTAAAATAGTCGAAAACGGAATAAAATTCACTACCAAATTGTAAGACAGATTTTCCCACGTTAGGACTTGAACTATGAAGTGGACCAAGAGCCAGACAGTGCCATATCGTTATTTTCATCGGATGGAGTAGGAAGAGTCTTGCAAGAGGTAAGACGAACACTAATGGTCCTTCTTGAAAATAAATAAATTGACTGAATTACAGTTAAGGCTACGTTACATCCTGAGGGGATTACAATGGAGTCACAAAACACGGCACTGCCTGCAGCAATCAGAGTGGACCAGGAATCTCCTTTTAAGCTTGGAAATGTCAGACTTTACCATCCAAAACACACTGTCAGTATTCCTATTCAAATCCAACAGCTAAGCTAGGAAATCACACGAAAATATTGAAAGCAAAAAATGGGATACATGTGCCTGTCCACCTTAAAGAAGAGCCTCCTCCTGTGCTAGTACATCTGCCACATACACGTTACCACAGCCTGTAGTTTACTGGGTGTTTTCCAGCACATCTTGCTGAGCGCTTAGTGCTCCAGCTGGCTAAAAAAATGTGGTTTCATTTAGTGGAAAAATACCACGGCTCTGAAATTTGCTTTGTGGCGAGAGAAAAAAGAGTCCTCTTGAAAACGCTCATTGCAAAATGGGAGGCAGAGAGCCACAAGTTGGCAGCAGCCTCCTAATTAATCAGTGCAAGTCTCCTGAACGTGGATATCCTGGCAGAAGGATTACCTTACCGCCGGGGCTTTGACTAGAATTTTCATCTTGAATCTGCAAAGTTAAAAAAATCTAAATCTTGCTTTTCTTCTGGACAGATAAACTCAGAATAACCAAACTTCTGAAGTCCATTTAAAGAAAATAATCACATACAATGTAGATTTCTCCCTAATACACATAGAACAGTTTGCAGAACAGCGCCTTAGGGCAGACATGAGAGCTGATCTAACAAGACGAAACAGAGAAAGAAAGTGAGAGGGTGGGATGGCTTGTAAAGAAAGCCATTTTTGAGCAGGAAATCAAGGATCCAGCATAAGTTTGTGATCTGTTAGTCTCCTGTGCCCACACAACAACAACAACAACAACAACAAAACATTTTTTTTGGAGAAAGCAGAGCCTTGAAACATCACACTCATTTACAACTTTAATTTTGCATTTAAGAGATTCCCTGAAATAGGACATGGTTTATACCAAATTCAATTCTTTCAAATCTGAATTTTATTTTGGGTTTACAAAAAGATATATTTTTCAAACCTGGCCTGATCACTTTCTGGTTCAAGATGAAACAACACTACGACATTCTTTAATATATCCCTATATAAGTGCTCTCTGGGATTCAGTTTAGCTTCTTTTGCCCTTACTTTTAATAACTCTTCAGATAACATAAGAAGTTTTTCATTTCAACTGTGCCTCAGTTTGGAGTCACATAGTTTCCTCTTGGCCATAAGACTGTTTTGTTTTTAATATACTGTTACTTTTCAACGGCCTTTCTAGGCCTCGGGCTTTGGCAAAATTCAGCTGTGATTAACAATATGCTGTTCATTTGTTTTCCACCCCTGGATATGTGGAGCTCAATTCTCTTGTCTCTTCAGTGTGGATTTTTCAGCAAGTAGGCTTGGCTCCAGATGTGCTGGATGACAGAACACTCTTACAAAAGCAGGAAGAAGTTTATTTACTTTTCAGCCTGAGGTTTATTTCACCCTTTGAGGTTATTAAGCATGGTGAATATCGTGTGTTCAGCTAGTATTCAGACAATGCAGTATTCAAAAAACACGTAAGATTTTTTCAGAGCCAAATCAAACTCATATTGTCCAGCCACTCTTTTGAAAATCCACAGTGATCATCATGCTTACCACCTCCTACAAAACACAGTTTAATCAGCCTTGACAAAAGCAGACCAGAATCACGAATCCTGTAATTACAAGAAGAAAAACTAAATGAAAAATAAGGGATGCATAAACCAGGAGAGCAGTGGCAGAGCCATGAGCAGAAGAAAGCTCATCTATCAGCAACCTGCCCCTTTCTCCGGGGAAGGGTGGGTTTGGGTGCATTTGGGTAAATTTGCACCAAACACTGCATGTTGGAGTCTCTCTTTTGGAGAAAAGAGGCTTGGGGTTCCCCCTGCCCAACAGTAGACTTGAACCCAGTTCGGTTTTCTCCTGACTCCACTTGGATCATCTCAGTAAGGGAAGTCATGCACAGAAACCCTCTTCTCTAACAGAGACCGGGGCAGAGAAATCCCCCCTGACCCCATGGGCTCAAGCTTAATAAGAACAAGGGAAATACGATCTCCCAAAAGAAAGCCAGGATTCAGTTCATGGCACAGATTTCGGGATGAAGAGCTCTCCCCATCAACTCTGTCTCCTTCATTGCACAGCTCACACGAGACGTTTCAGGAGATTGCTGCTGCTGCTCGTTTTAGCCCTGAGCAGAGCCCAGCTTTCAATAAACCTGCCTGACTTCATGTGACATCCAGTACAAACCTCTTTTTCCTCCTTTTTTTCCCCCTCCCCTTTCTCCTTTGCCCATAAATCAAAGGAGAAAGGATCAAATGGACAAAGCAACAAAGTGGTAAAGTGCTCACTTCAGGGTTGTAGCTAAGCTAATTAATTTTTCATTTAGGTCTGATGTATTAGAGGTCAATCAATCAAGGATTATGTTTACAGAGTTGTAGAAAGAGAGGAGACCAAGTCCTCATTTGTTGTCTGGGCTGTCCAAATTAGTCAGCTAAACGATCCTGGGGGAGATCATAAAGGATATGAATAGGTTCTTGTAAGTACCTTTCTTTTAATTACAGACCAAACAGTCAACACTTCCCGCAGTCCTTGACTTCCTGCCTGAAGGGCAGAGCTGGCTTCCTGGAAGCCAGGCAGACAACAGTGACTTCTGTGACCCAGCTGTGGGACTGTGAATAGGCATTTCATCCCCAACAACATCAAAGCTTTCCCTCAGGCTGGGCTAGACGCTCACTAGTTGCATTAGTTGGCTTTCAGCAGGTCCCATTAGATTTACAGGCCCCAATTCTTTCTTCTTAGGGAGCACAACAAGGGACATAGCGGCAGTCAGACCTCAGTTGCAGGCCAATTAAACCGCCAAATAAACACAAAGAGGTTTTAGGGATATAGGAATCAAACAAGACTGGGCATTATTTTTTGGGAGGGGTTGGGAGGAGTGGTGGGGATGATAAGGAGAAAGAGGAAGTTATAAACTCTTCTGGATGGCAATTTCAAGCTCACAACATTAGCACTTTGCCATCCCAGCTCCACAGCTTCACTTCAAATTACAGCATCCACAAAGGCCTCTGGGCTCATTCCCAAAGATATCAGGGGAAGATCCCTGAGCTGCAATGCTCTGGTGCTTTGCTTTCCAGGATCTCTCTTTTGGCAAGCTGTGGGTTACGTGGGGGAAGGCCAGGATTTATGTCTCAAGAACCTTTCTTTAACCACATCATTTTTCCTCACTTTTGCGCCCTGCCTATTTTGCCTTCTACAAATAGAAGGGTATGTTGGGTACAAAGGCAGCGTAGAATATTAATGGTCCTTAACAAAAACAAGGCAATTCAGAGGCAGTGACAACTAAGTAGATAGATGGCTTCGAATGACCCGATAAACACAAGAGAAAGACAAGGGGAAGAGCGAGAGTCATTCAGTTGTTCTGACATGACCTTTTCCTATAGTCACTTCACATGGCATATTCCAGAGGACCTTTAGACCTGAGATAACCAGCACTTGAAAGTGACCTTCTGTGTTTAAAAGCCACCCTCCCACTGGGATATGTTGCTGAAGTTTGGACAATTCATGGTACCCTCCAAGGGAGCTCTTCTGCCTTGCAATGCCCATGCTGAAATGCAGACCTAGCTTGACACCTTCATCTGACAAACAAGGCAAGAAAATAACTAGAGCTTTCTACTGTATCGGTGCTGGACAGAAGGAGTTCTGGCTGTAAATATTTCAAACTGTTTAAATCATTATGACTTTCAAGTATGGCAATCTGCTCCATAAAATCTCAAATTAACTAAAAGTTGAGTGCATTAATAGAACTGTGACACAAAATTGCCTTCCTGAGGCTTTATCATCCACAACAGTATACTTGCTTACTATGCAAAGTGTTTCAATTTCTATAAGTTCGTGCAGTGCTATCATTTTGTGTATGAGATATATTTGGTATCTCAGGGAATTGAGGGCAGAAGGAGCAATAAATAACGCAGCAGCAGAGAGGGCACTTGTGTCTTTTTTTTTAATGATAATGGATTCTGTTATTTGAGAACAGAGCCTGAGAGTGCTCGGATTTGGCTTTTATTACAAGTCACACTATGAACATCGAAAACAAGAAGTGCTCACCCTAAATAGCCATAGCAAAATGTCACCCAAAACACATGCAAATTTATTCCAGTACAGCACAGAACACCATCCTGGAGGACATCCCTCATCAGACTGGAACCCTGTGCCTGTTTGCAAGGTTAAATATGAATCAGTTCAATCTGAGGCAGAGCAGCTTTCATATACACAAACCCTGACTTCAGAGAGCCTAAAGCTCTCATAGAAAACATCTGGAGGCCTAATTGCTCTAAGTAATGCAGAAGGTAAGAAAACTGGTGAAATTTTCTCATATGACCAGTTCTATTGCATACAAATCAGCAAACAGCAAATCAGTGTGCTTTCCCAGCAAGCTGACTGCACTTGCTGTATGACAGGCGTTTCCCTTCTTTGAAAATCTGTTTAAGTGTTATAAATATAATCATTGAAGCTGAACTGTTTTGAAAACTCCCGGCCTACAGACGCACCAAAAGCATTAAACTCAAAAGGCGGGAACTGACAAAACCAGACTTAAAACAGAAAATCCATTTAAGAATATGAGTCCCATACTCATGTGCTACAGTTAGACACTGAATGCTGGAAAGGGTTGGTGGGAAGTAGCCCTTACAGAGAGAGTGTGTGTGAGGGATGGAAAAAACAGGGAGAAATAAGCACTTTCTCTGACAACAGTATTGAGTTCACATAATGCACAGTCCCATGTGCAAAGATATGAAATGGCTGCTCTTGAAGACACTACTGGCAGCTCTTGCCAGGAAGAGCTGGATTTACTTTTTACTGGCACCTTAACATTTCTGATCAATAGCTTCATGAATGGGAGGTAGTTAGTATTCTGCCATCTATTTCTGCTTTTCTTAGTGCTTTATTTTAATCTAATTTTTTCTTTAAAAAAAATTAATACAAATGCTTTGGGATTAAAGTAAATTTCTCACCCCAACAAGCTGGATTTACATCTCTTCAAAAGCAGTTTCCTTTAAGGAACATGAGCACTGGATTAAAGCTTTATGCCAGGCTTGTAATTAAAAGACTAAATCCCATATACAGCATTATGACTCTAGCATGACCGGAGGAAGATTGCTCAGCAGAGCCCACGGGGATTTCTATTACGGCTTTGAAGACTGATAACCACCCATCTTGTCACCAATCCTTTTAGAGCAGACACCGACCTGCACAGCGCTATGTCAGGGCTGGCATTATTTTGAGCAGCCATCCCCTTTCACAGGCGACCTGTGTTTGGCTTTTTTTCCTCGCAGACAAGTGCTAGTGTTCTCAGCGTGGATGCAACTGCGTGAACCTGAAAGCCACCCCCATCTGCTGCAGAGAGGTTACACTTGTGCATGGATCAGGGTCATCATATGCATTTAGCACAGGGGAACAACACCACAGCTCATTATGGCCAGTGGACTGGGTTTTAATTATCTGCTTCCCAATATGACCAGACAAGTGCTGAGCAAGGTTTGTCCTGAAAGGTCAGAGTTACCAACTTACACGGTGTTTTAGCTCAACACTCAAGTTTCTCAAAGCATGTGCCACAAACCCCACAAGCAAGAGAGGATTCAAAGGGATTGCAAAGTATTTTATGTGCCAGAGGTTTGGCCATTTCTATTTTGTAATATTGATATTAAAGCACTACAAAGGTTAGGTTCACACTGTGTACCTCAGTGTTGATAGCAGTACACCAGCCATCATGCTCTTATCTCCCATAGCGTTCAGCTTTAGGGCACAAATACAAAACAGCCCCAACAGCAAGAACCATTTCCACATAAACACAATGAATACTATTACTCATACCAGTGCTATAAGGAAATAGAGACAACCTACCCATTGGTCACAGATCCACTGCTGGTGGATTGAAATGGCTTGTGCATATCTGTTGAGAAAAGAACAATCCCCTTCCAGATCATAATTTTTGTTCATATGCCTCCAATTGCTCTTAACTTTGTTCCTTCCTTTCCTGCCGTGCCTTGCCATTCCTAACTCCCTCCTCCAGGAAAAGTCAACGCCATGAAATGAGTCAGGAGCCTTTCCAAATATGCACCTGTCTTCCTCCTGACCACTCTTTTTTGGAGGATAGGGGGATTTTTTTCTTCAAAAAGGAGAGAAAGATTCTTTACTGCATTTGTACCTAACCTGCCTTCTGTATCAAACAAAAAATAAATCAAAGAAACAGCAAAACCCTCATTCCAAGTGTTGCAAGCATTGCCACCATGGCACCACCTGTTTGTGGAGCAACAATCCATTTTTCTCTTCCCTTTTAAGTGGACTCAGGCTCTAACTCTCCCTGACTTCTCCTTCTGCAATAATTACCACTCTTCCCACCTGCATCCCTGGGCTAGTCGTTGGTAAAGGCTGACTGACCTCCCCTTCAAGGAAGGGCTTGGATGACAAACTCTCTGTAGACACAAACACACACACACAAAGGCAGATAGGAGGAAAGAACAGGATCAGCTCTCAGCATTGCACACCCCTAGCTGCAAGCCCCAGCATACGCAGCTGTCCTAAGCAGCAATGGCAGAACTACATTAAGGCTGAGAGGAGTCAGTTATACACGTCATGCCGATTCTTATTCCAAGTGTCATCGTTAGCTTTGGGCCCTCCAAAGAGCAGAGGTAGTTGTTTGCTCAGATAGATATCCTCTACTCCTGGCCCATGTCAGAAAGGCCTTCTTTGTAAACATGGATCCCAGAAACTTATTTTTCTTAAAAACAAACAGACCTATTTTTGACAAACACGAATTTTTCATACTGGACACATCAATACATCAAGCAGGCCGTGTGTGCTTGATAGGATGTTTGACTGACATTTGTGACAGAACACCTGACACAACTGCCCAGACTCAGCTTGTCAGCACTCTTTATTTATGATTTTAAGAAAAATCCTGCAAAACTTGTGCTTATAATGGCATCTGACACCCTGCAAAGCTAAATTGTTTCTGCACACATTTGCTCACCCCAATTTGACTATGACCATGAAATGAACACAGGAAAAAAAGAACAACAAGGAGATGAATACCACACTGCAGTCTGACAACCTGCTTCAATATTCAATATGGAAAAGAAATTGCTACCTGCCCAGAGCAGATGTTCCTTACAGCTCATAAGCACCCATCAAATGCCAAGTCCCTGGTCATGCAAGCACTTGCTTACAGCTTTGATCTCAAATGTTACCCATCTGAGTAATTTCAGTTACTTATAATGCAGGCAGTAAAGAAGCACTTGCTGTTTGTATTAGGACAATACATATAGATTGCTCCCACACAGGGACAGGGGCTCTGTGGTATTAAGGTAGACAGGGCACCTGGACGCATGTGGAAAGATGGACCTACATCAAAGAGCTTTGATCTACACACTTTTCTCTTCAGTTCCCATAACAAAATGAACTTTACCTCATATATCACAGGCTCACTTGCCCTGAAGAAGTACAGAGGACCTTTTGGAGAGCCTTCAAAACACCTTCAAGGCCCCTGGGTAGGATTTACTGAGGCACCTGGTTCATGCATTACTGTTGGACTTAGATGTGGTTCTGGATTACTAATGCCCATTTGAAAACAAATTGTGATTTTATTTAAGCTAGATCTCACATAACATATCCAGGCATGATTCACTGTATATTCATTCATACTTCATGAGTGAATTAATATTTCTTTGGTAAAGTAACAAAATAGCTTAATTTTCAGAAGTGCTCAACAGTACTGCCATCCCGGAGGGATGCTCAAAGCAACTGCTCATATATGTACTGTGTCTACATGAGAGACAAATTCCTACAAAGTTAGGCCCAGGCAGGACCAGCACATTTTCCCAAAATTCTGACCCTTGCTGTATGGAGAGGTTGGTCTAACCTTGCTAGGTTGGACACAAGCATTTCACATATTTTTTTCAATAGCAGAAGAAGCATCTCTTATTACTAATGTAGTTTTCAAAAGCCGACTTTGAAGACTGTGAATCTGGACAAAGGAAGCACATTTCAAGCAGTTCTCCATATGCAACCTGTCAGCAGAAGTAAGGGATTAATCAGAACATGCATAGCTTGAAGGGCTTGGTGAGGCAAAATTCTTTTCCCCTCAATCACATTGGTCTACATGAAATATTTCTTTTTTTTCCCCCCATCCACATTTAGATTCATTCCATTGACAATGTGCCTTGAAAACTCCACGTTGGCTTCTCCATACCCAATGACTTGCTGTCATCCTCCTAATCTGAAACCCATCTGCTCCCAATGTCCAAACTGATCGTGCCACCCAACTGAGCAAAGCAGATAACTCATCTCGATTTGGTATTTTCAAGGTGCTAGTTTTCTGTCCGATGCCTTAAAGGATATGGTGAAGGACCTGTCAACTGTAAGATTATACCTCTATCCCTCTATCTGTGTCTCATGTCGGAAAGCTTTCCTGCTGCTGGACAGCAAGAAAGTTTCAGACATAATTAACCATCTGAAGCCATCCATTATTTTAATGAGGCTGCTGAAGAGCACTCTTCCCTGATAAAAGGCACGTAGAAGACGAAAGCCCTCATTATTTCCAAAACAGAAGCCAAGTGAAAAGAGAAGGTGTGTGGGGGGATGGCGAATTCTTGCACAGAGGAAACAGAGGGAAGATGTAGACTGCCTCTGATGTCATGTTTTAACCCTGCAAAGACGGAGGAGATAGTAATGTTGCCATTTTCCCAGCCATGACAGATGGTGTAAAGTCCTCTCATGGCAATGTTAAAGGTGGCATAGTATCTGAGGCTACAGTCTCCATCCATTAGCAAAAGTTGTCTTCAGAGGAAAGGAAGTTAGAACAAGAAGCGCATGGACTGTCAGCAGCAAAATTAATTGCCCTCAGCAATAACTGACTTGCTTCTGTTCCTTCTTGCTCTATATCAAACACAAATGCCAAGCTTGCCCTCAGAAAACACTCTTATAGGGAGATGAGGGAATTGCCTTTAGCTAAACCAGTGTGAGGAGCTGGTCTTTAGGGAGAAGGGGCCTAAACCACAGCCAATAGCTACCATATTGAGTCTGTGCAACGTAGCAGATGCAATGCAGAAGCTCTTGCCAACCCCGACTCCTGCAGAGTGGCTGCCACCCAAAATGGGAGGAAAGCAGCCTGCAGATTGCATGAGCAAGAAGCAGTCATTTTTGACCAAACATCTGCCAAAAAATAATGAGAAGACTAGCTGTGACTGCATGGCTTTAGATCCCCTATGCGGAACAGGAGGCGATAAGGAAGGCTGTGCAAAACATCCTTGGAAAGACACAGAAATAAAGGAGTTTAGGGGACATAACCTCTGAGATAATTAGCAGCACTGGAAGGACTACAAAGAATGACCAGCAAAAAAGACCTAGGAATTAGTGAACGTTTAAAAGAGCCAGCCCCATGCGTACTTCTGAAGTTCACCATATCCAGCCTCCCAAGACTCCTGGACACCTGGCCAGTGGATTAGGGAGACTGCAGGGTTACGCAAAACTAATCAACAACACATTTGCATGCAGTAAAACCTGGCTGTTTGCAACCAAAGCAACGTAGGGCCATTCTCCTACTAGCCAAATATCGAGTCCATTCAATAGGCATCTAAGTGGCCAGGAGACTCCTTCAGTGTTTCTGACCGTGCTGGACTGATTAACAGTTGAAAGGTTAGCTCAGCAACTGTAGTTTTTACTGGAAGCAGAAAAAGAACAAGTTACAGAGGTCATAAAATCATAAAAGCACTAAACCTCTTATGTATATAATAAATATTGTCCAAAGCAAAGAGATTATAAAGCCTAAGAAGAGTGGAAAATCCTGATGCGCCAAGTTACTTTCAGCTAATCTACATTAATATGCTAAACCGGCACATTAGTACATAGGATTAAAGTGGAACCCCAAAGCTAGGCAGCTGGAAATGTTTTGAGAAGAAAGACAGTGATTTTCAGTGTTACAAAAGCAAGTATGACACAGCCGACTGAGGCAGTGTTCTGCATCCCTATGTTTCAGACAAAAAAAAAATGTCTAAAATGGACTGGCAACTCTTCTCAGCTGTATATTGAAGAAGCAGGATGAATATGGAAAATAATGATATTACTTAGACAGAAATGCTTGTAAATAGACTCCTGTGTAGTCTCAACTGCCCTTGTTCGCTCCAAAAGCTTTCACATTGTCGACTTGTCTTGCTCTAGATCCTGCTCCTAGTTAGGCCTAGTCCTTCTCCATTTTGCTGCTAATTTGCCCTTTCCCCTAATCTTCCATGTTGCATACATGTAAAAAGCTGCCAGGTTCTTATATCCACTCCAGATAACACAGACACATATTGCTCCAGAACCTGCTCTCTGGCCAAGAGCTTGGTCCCTGCTTCCCCTCACCCTCTGAAGATGGAGCACATGCCGAAAAGCACATATCTGGCAGGCTGGGAAGCAGATTTCATTATTCAAAATGTTTTAATTTGGGAGAAGGTTAAGGGATGACCCTAAAACTATTAATTAAAATGTTCCCAGACCAGCGGGGCATCACATGGGTGTTCAAGGAGACCGAGATCCTAGTTCAAAGATATCTCAGACCTAGAGGAAGGGAAGGTTTTCATGGCATAAATCAAAAATGTGCCATGTAGAACAGTTTTCACTCTCAAAATCTAATGAACAATATATCCAGCAGTAATATCCAACAGGGAGGTGCTGAGGGTGCAAATTAATGGCCAAGAAACCATGGGTTATAGGCTGGAGATCCAACTTCCCCTCACCCAAAAAAAGTAAATGCTGCATGAAATCTAGACTCTGTAAAGAAATAATAAAGTTCTAAAATATTTGCTATGCAAACAAGGTAAGCAAAGTATATCACTATCTCCTGTGAGTGCTCTGGCTGCATGAAGCTGAAAGAATCTGTGTAATACATTCATGGATTCACCATTGTAGTGTGTTGCTTTGATTTCATTCCTATTAGGCGTTAAGACAACTTCACAAAATCAGTATTTGTTCATCTATCTTCCTTAAGCATATGAAGAACTGAAACTGTTCCTGCTATAAGCAAAGGAAAGCAAGCCTGTCAGACCTTACAGATGGCATCCCGAGCTGCTTGTGAACCAGCCCAGGGCTTTACAATCACTCTCCGCACTCATCTGTTCCTGCTTACAGTTTTTACTCTGGGAATGTATAGATCCCATGCTACTCCTTTGGACTCACCTGCTTCTATATAAGCTTACAATATTTATTTTTTATGTTGCCTCAAGGGGATGCACATGATGTCAAGAATCCTGTTCTTTGATGGTTATTCAATAGGCACAGAGAAGCTTAGGTCAATGGACAATATATTTTTTCATTCAGTATGGTATATAAAGGAAATACCATTTATTCTATGCCTTATATTAAGCAGATGTGCCTTTTAATTAACCAAAACGCGCAGCCTGGCCATAGCTCGTACTCCACATGTGACAGTAAATAACTGGTGAAACTAGAAGCTGGAGGAGAGTTCTGATAAAATGAAGACCACTTCAGTGCTTCTGAACCACATCCTGTGTAAAATCTGGATGTGAGGACATGTGCAAAATTGGAATGCAAAGTCCACTAGGCCAGCCAACTGTACTGTTCCTTCAACAGGTAGCTTAGGATAATAATAATAATAACAAAAAACACCTTTACGTGTGTTCAGAGCCCCTGAGGCGGATCCCCTTCCTCCTTCTCTCCACATAACAGTTGCAGAGCTGCCTGTGTGCAGTTTGCCCCTCTCCCTGAGCCCTGGCAGTGGGGCCAGGTGCCATGAGGTAACTCGCCCTCTTGCTCACCATTAGTATCCACCGTAGCAGAGAAGCCGCTGAAAATGGGTTGGCGCAAGCCTGAGTAGGCACCACCCTTACTACAAATTCAAACACGCTTTTGTTGCTAAATATGAAGAAGAACCAGAATGTTCTTCTGGAAGAAGGCTGCTACATCTGAGACAAACATATAGCAATTCTGACAAAACTTAAGTTAAAAAAAAAACCCCCAAACTCCTCCAGATAACACAGGTCTTTCGTCTCCTCACCTTCCAATGTCAGGATTGGAAGGGAAAAAATCCCCAGGGCTAGCTTGCTTTTCAGGATGTTATCCCCCAGGGTTCCTCCAGATTAACTCTCCAAGTGAGATTTTGTCAAAGTCTACATGCATCCATCAAGTTCTGGGAAACACAAAAATTCTGTTTCCCTGCAAGTGGAACTCAGTAGAAGGCAGAGTTTTTGAAGCTATTTTCTTCCTCTATGCTGGGGGGAAAAAAAAAAGTGTTTGTCCACAGGGAGATGAAAGATACGCGAACAAGGAGATCTCTGAATATGGCCTTCGTGGCTTTCTGCCTAATGATTCCCCTGTCTATTAGTTACCTAATTTCACAGTTCATAAACTTCAGAAGTAGCAGTTATGAACAGGTCCAGTGATCATGGGATAAGAATGTACTTGCTTTCCATAAAGAACAGGAAAATAGGCTTATGTGATGCTGCTCTCCAACAGGATTAGTTGAAAAATGTATTCATGTGTGAGAAGAGCACAAACTCATTTAAACAAGTCCAGTGGCCCCCAATGCTCTGCCACTAAAAACGGAGAGATGCCTGCATCCATCAGCTTGCTCATGAATAGACCTCTCCGACATGCCCATTTTCATATGCTTTCATAACAGAGCTCTTTTTTTCTTATAGATAACAGTCTATAGCTTCAGTCCCGGCACCAGACCCAAAGGAAAGCTACATATTTATGTCACATCTCCCATCACTATGGAAATTTTTCCTCTGCTGAGAAAGGACAGAGTCAGTCTCCTCGCTGTTTGCGTATCTAGTTACAGGCTTTAGGATACACATTTAAAAGCTATCTCCCAAAAGCAATATAACTGAAAAAAAAAAAGGAAAACCTAATATTATTAGTAAACTGTGATCCAGTGTCATGGATCAGGTACCCATGCCACTAGGCTTTTTATGTACATTAAAAAAAGCCAGGTTAGCAACTCATCAGTGCACTATTTCTCAGGAGAATTCCCGCTCTCCTGTAATCAGTAGCTCCATACAAGTGATGACTTAAATAGGAAGAGTTAAAAGAAATTTTATTCCAGAAATGCTTTTTAAACTCTGATAACAATTGGTCATTAATTTCCCTGGGCACATGAACAAAATTGCTTTGAAATTGCATGAATCAGCTGGCAAATGTCAATGGCACAGTAATGGGTACATCCTGGAATTTGCCCTATAGGCAGAAATTCATTTGCCATCACCCCTCAAGCAAACGCTCGAGTAAGCAGATGGTTTTGTAAGGTAAAGGTCAACATCTGTGTTCTGCTTTGGGAGAAATGAAAAAAAATGCATGCCTGGATATGCCTAGCTTCTAGACATTATAAGTATATTCTTACCTTCAGCCTCACCTCATATGGGCTGCCATGACTAAAGCTTGTTCTGTATCATATTATAAGGAAATAGTGGCCCACAGATCATCAATATTTTTATAACAACAATTCTTTGAGTTATCATATTTTGATTTTAGAGATCCCACTGCAACCTGCAATGAAATGAGCAACAAGCTCTGTTCTTTCTGTTCTTTATTAATGAATGATGAGTA
Source organism: Tinamus guttatus (assembly GCF_000705375.1). The sequence continues at coordinate 149,937 of NW_010582666.1, read as the reverse complement.
TGCTTTGCTGACTAAAGCTACAAAAGGGAATAATTGCCATGAAGAGACTAAGAGTCTAAGTGGAAGCTTTAAAACATGGGAGCTTGTTTTTCAAAAAGAATTGATGATTCAGTATGACAGATCAGTCCTATTTTTCTAAATTGAAACTACTGAGTTGGACTCATAAAGCAATGGTCTGATATTCAAAAACAGTGGTAATCTCATGGAAGGTGTATTTCCAGAAGAAAACCCAGTCCACCGGTACCTGCTGGCTGTCAGTCATCTTTGTAGATGGTCTAAGTCATTCGGCACCTCTGTGGAAACTAAATCTTTTTGAAGATGATCCCTCAAAGATTAAAAGAGATGCAACATTTCAATAATGCTGCAGGTTTCCTGAAAACACATGCAGAAATATTGGAATGGAGGCCTTTTCCAAGAAGAAAATAAACTGCTATGTATGAATGCAAATTGACAAGTGTCATTATTCTTTTCTTGACCAGTCCTTGATACCTCTCAATTGTCCTACTTTCTTTTTAAAGGATGTTGCCATAGTGATATTAGAGAATCTGCAAAACTGGCCCAGCTATTCATCATGGAGATTAAAATATATTATGAAATAGATTTTAATATATTATAAATTATACATACTGCAACACCAAATTCTATTATAAAATAGGCTTTAAATAACATATTGTGAAGCTAGAGTAGCCGTCCCGCAGTTCAGGTGGAAGATTGCTTTGTATTATAAAGTCTGATTTTTCAGTCTCACTAATGGCCCTGAAAAGGAGTCATCCCCTGTGAAATTTTATCTACATCATTTTATTTATTGCCAGGATCTTTCTGAACAGGAGCAGCTGGAGGAGGGCACTGGGTTAGATTCAGGGCTGCTAGCTGGGCACCCAGTGTCACTTGAGATGCTAGAGCATATCTGAGACTTTCATGGAGGGTCAGCAAATGTGACACAGGACTTTTGGGAGAACACTTGGCTGCTCTGGACAGCAGCCAGAGGCCAGGAGGGACGCCCCAAGACTTTTCTGATGGCACTAGATGCCTATTCTAAGAAAGGGAATTGAGACAGGGAGATGTTTACTTTGCTGCAGGAAAGGTGAGGTTAGAAAGAAACAGTCAGATTTGCTTCTAAAATGGCTCTTGCCGTAGCACTTATTTTCGCCATGTTTGAGAGCTCTGAAATTTTCCACTGGATTCTACATTCCCTTCCATATAGCAGCATATTTAGCAAGTACGAAACTGATTTCATTTTCCAGGATGGAGAGTGCCTCTTTGGCATCAAGGCATGGCATAACACGCAGCTTGTAAGCCTTTTTTTTTCCTTTTCCTTTTAATTTTCTTTTTCTGCCTAGGTATGTGACCATACTGAATGGCTATGGCACAGAAGTACACTCTCAGCAATTTCTCCAACAACTCTGAAATATGACAATTCATTGGCATCCTCATAAACAAATGGTGACCTAAAGAGACCAAATCTGGGGGTGCCACTTTGCAGCTCAACACCCACAATAAAGACCAGGCTGCTTTACAGTGTGCTGATTCAGGTACCTAAAAATCAGAAGCTAAAATTGAATATCCAGGTTCACTCCTTTTATCAGCATTATCCAATGCAGGCATAAATCAACCCAGAATTTTCTATGGTTCTCTCTAGTCACCACACAAATCACATTTACATTGAACCAGAAGCATCAGGGGAAAAAAAAAAGTCAAAAATGAATCAGCATTTTTGATTACCAAACTTCTCAGACACAAAAGATATAAAGCACACACTTTAATTCATGTAGATCAGCTAAACCCTCATCAGGAAACACTGCCTGCCTGCAACAAGAGCTGCTTGACATTTTGTCTTGATCATCATTACATATGTTTCTACACTAAGTAGACCCACAACTAGACTAACGATATCTAAGTGCCACTTAAATTGCAAACCAGCTCTTGTCAAGCAAGTACTTTGAAAAGCCCAAGAATATTTGCCAAAATAGATAAGCGTTGAAACTGGCAGTATTTTATGGAGAGATAGGATGACAAGTGTTGCAAGAGAATGTCTTGATCATATGTTTCAACACTTTGAGGCATATGGGACTGGAGCCATGTATTTTTCACAACAAACAGAGAAAGCAAGGAGAATAAAAAATATATATACATATATATGTTCAGCATGTACTGCTTGCCTTATGGTTGTGACCTCAAGCACCTACAGTGAAAGGGCACAACTCTAGCCAGGCAGGATCCTTGCACCATCCCAGGTAGTTACTCTGCAGCATCCTGAAACACCAGAAGCGCGGGGTCAACAACAGGCACCACCTTTGAGAACTGTCTAATTGTATACAATCACAAGAAGAAATCATCCTGTGACCCCATGAATTAACCTGTGATACTGTGAACAAGTCTAATAGCCCTTCCATTGGCAGTGCTCGCAGCTTGCTTTGGATGAGCATGCATCTGACGTCTACTCAAACACACCTAGAACCATAAGCAAGTTGCCAAACCCAGTAAGAGTTTGACACTACTTACCATGAGAAGTATCCAGAATGACTATAAGGAACACTTATGCTCTCCTTAAGGCCTTTCTGCCTTGCTAGAGAGAGATGAAAAGGCAGGAACATAAAGAAGAATTAGAGATTATCTCAAAAATGTATTTAAATTAAAATTTCCCTAACATATTTGGGCTTTCTAAGAGCAGAGAAAGAAAGGGGAGAAATAATATAGAATTTTCTTGGTCTTGTTCCTAGAAATGATTGGATAATTCTTTTCTCTCATTTTTCAAATGTCTCAGCCAAGATTAAGGCTCTTAGCAAAGAGCAAAAACTAAAAATTGGAGAGCAATACGAAAGATCTAAATACCTGACCCCAGGGAGAAGTCTACAGCATGTCCAAACATGGCTATAACTGATGTCTCATAGCTCTACCAAATTTCTGGTAGCAATGGTGCATCCCTCTTCCCAAAATTCCCGGTAGCTGGCACGCTCTGTAAATACAGCGACTTTTGACATTCTTGACGGGGATCTTGATGATATTTCTGCTTGCACGGAGGCCAGCGTGCATGTGGCATCCAGGTCTCATCCGAGTGACCAGACTGAAGTAGCAGCACACGCTTCCCAACCTCACCAGGAACAAGTTGGTGTGTTTGCTACAGGAGATGAAGCATACGGCACAGTGACGGGATTCATCAAGCCCAGAAACAAGAGCTAGCAGGAGTGAAAACACAACTTGCTCTTTGCTTTGTTATTTTGAAACCTCTAAACTGCATTACTATGGAAATGAGGCTGGCATCTCTGCAAGATGGAAAAAAAAATCCAGGAAATTGCGAGTTGATGGCGGATTTTTTTTTTAAATGTCTGTTTTAGAAATGACAGATGCTGAAATTACAAAGACACATGAACATTCTGCACATGCACATTCACATCTGAATAATGTCAATTGGAGATAAACATTTTTGTTTCCCTTCTTAAGAAAAAAAGGAAGAAAGGAGCTCCGATTGTCTTGACATCTAAGGCATATACTAGTCTTTTCAGAACATACAATAATATACACTAATTACTAATTGTTCACATTCTTAAGAAAATGCCACTGTAAGCAGAAGTTTTCAGTGGCTTAATTATCATTGGAATATTAAGAGATGATTAAGAACCTTTTTGTAATAGGTATTTCCATTTTGAAGAAGCAATACTGATTTTTTCCATAGGATTAATCCAGTTCAATCTGAGATTATTGGAAAATGTATAGATATAAGAAAAATCATAATCATATGTTCTATATTCATTCATTCCCCTTTTTTAAACATTAAAAATTGCTTTGAAATTACAGAACTCGAAAGATGTCACACATCTTTAAAGTCAAATCATTCATCTCTCACTCCCATCAGAACCTTTCACATGGGCAGTATTTTATTA
>NW_010582666.1:121567-146040 GCF_000705375.1 Tinamus guttatus | reverse complement strand
CTCTCATGTAAATTCATATTATTTTTGCTCGTGGTGGGTTGGCACTGCTATCACCACAGGATAAATATTGCAAAGACTGTCATTGCCTTAATCCTTTTCTATCCAGGACAGTTAAGGCATCCAAAAGATTACAGGTGAGGCCACAGAGGCTATGCACTTGGTGGAAGACCCTAGAATAGTTTGATGACTCTCTTTTGAGCCCACCGGACTTGCCCAGCTATCTTCAGTGAGAGCTAAAAGGTAAATACAAAAGCACTTTCTTAGAGTTCACCTGATACTTATGAAAAGCCAATTCGCTGACAACCATGGATTCAGTGATGAAAATGAGCAATTTCAGTTTGTCCTGCAAAAACACAACAATTTTTACCCCGATATCAACTAAACGGCAGTTACAGTGGTGTCTCCGATCGCAGGCTAATTTCTGGAGGACACTGTTTATACTCAGAAGAGGGACTGAAGAGGGAATGCACGTGTGGATAACCCTCACTGCTTCTGGTAGGAAGCCCTCTTTAATTTCATTTGCAGTCTGGCCAAATTCCATGACAAATGAAATCTCCACCCAGAAACCAGTCTCATGTAGTGCACTCCAAAGACCTCTGTTGACATATGAATCCTTGCATCAAAACTGCAAAACTGTATAGGGATAAATGCTGCATGAAATGCCTCCTGGATTGCTAGCAAAAAAATGAAACAAGAGGAGACCTCCAAATATTTACGTGGCAGTGTATCTTGCAACTAATCAAAAAGTCATCCGAGGCAAGTCCCTTCCCACTCTGTTTTGCAAACCTGACATCCCTATATTCTGGCTACTGTAAACTTTTCATTAAAAGTTAAATTTACTGAGTTATTGAGAGCACAGGTTATATAAGTTTTCAGATATGATAATTGTTTTAATCTTTGTTCCAAAAATAAGGTTTCTGTTCTTTGCAAACTTTGCAAATCTCTGGATAGTTGCAAAAGATGTGAAAAAAACAGGAACTATTGGCCAATCCAGCTCCTGTAAACACAGATTAAAGCAGTAGAACAAATTACTTTTACAGACTCTGCTAAGCATTAGAATTCTTGGCGTCTCATTTTTTTTATAGCAAAGAGCGTAACGAGAAGAAAAAGTGACACAAACATGAATCTATCCCCATGACTGTGATTGACAATGAGCTGGTGAAGGACAGCACCGAAAATGGATCTGCAAAGAGACTGCAAAACTAATTCCTTTTGTGATATAATCCTGACTCAAAGCCACAGTAGAAATGCTAATACATTAATCTATGTCTCTAATGTCACCGTTCTAATTTAATACATTACTGAGGAGATAAATCTCTGAATACATCCTGCATAAATAGCATTCATTGTTATGATTTTCTTAATAAGCCGTGGAAAATTAACATAGTCATTACTAGCAGCTTCATATCACAACACAAATGCAATTTATTGTTTTGTAATGCTATACACATATACAGACAAGTTATGATATTACACTAATTTCTGCAGACAGTCTTGAGACAGTTGACAAACCAGAAGTGTAATATGCTGTCTGATCCTGTCTTTTCTCTATGCAGCTCTTCAGCATGAAGTGTAGCAGCTCTGAAACATGATCAGCAAAATGATTTTAAGCTGAAGATGGAGGTAGGATGGGGAAAGATGGGAATTTGCCTTTATAGAAACGTATAGCATTGCTGGGCAGTGAGCTTGGATAGCACAGAGCAAAGTTTTGGATGTATCCTGCCCTCTGGCTTCTGGGGAAACGTTTCTGCTTAGAGCAGGGACAGAGAGAAGTGGCAGAACAGATCCCAGTTCTGCGCCATGTACTTGTCCTGCAGCTCTCACAGTTAGAAGTTTATCTGTCCACTCAAGACACTGGCATAGGAGGAAACTGCTGCTTGTCCTGTTTTTACACATGAAGAGGCAGAAAGACATGAGGGAAGGAACCAAGGCATCTGGCTACGCATTTGACTCACAGTCAGGGAGCATGTTAAGCACCTTCACCTTGCCTAGGACTTCAATACTTACTCAGTGTGACCACTTAGAGATGCTGATTTTAGTCCTGGGATGCCTGGGACAGCCTAGCATGAAGAAGGTCCTCCAACAGTTTCTTCAGCCAAGCATCACTTGCTACGGCCTAGGGAGACCCCAACCCCCAGTTTAGGAAAGCTGGCTGTAAAATGAGGACTTCAGGTCTGATCTCTCTTGTGTAAATGATTTTTCCTTCACGGGATAGCTCTGGGACTGGAAGAAGGCTGCTACTCTGCAGGTATTGTCAGATCTGTGGGGCCTGGCTATAAATCTTAGGTACCAGTTGGACAATTTTGCCAAGAATCTCAAAAACATCATTTGCAACTCCATTTTCCAAGCCTGGAAATTTTCTTCTGAATACAAAATAGTATTCCAAGAAACCTACTTGGCAAGTCAGTTTAATTACTGGGGAAGCCCTGAAGTGCTGCACTGACTGCAAGAGTACATAGCTTGGAGCAGGGGACACTGAAACCTGCAGCTGCATGGAGAGCCAACCTTAGGTGAAGCTGGATGAAAAATGTGATGGGGATGAAGTAGCAGCACAATTTTATTTAATCCCACAGTGCTCCCAGTTTAACAATGCCACAAAATGAGATGGAAAATATTGCAGTATCACTTACAAATCCATGATGCTTTAAATACTGCAAGCAGAGTTGGACTATGTCAAAAAAAACACTAGAGTAGACCTTGGAAAAGGTGGAGAAAGGCAGCAAGAATGACTAAAGGAACAAGACGGCTTCTACATAGGGAGAGATTTAAACAGAACTAGGGCTTCAGCATGGAAAATACAATTTGTTAGGGGTTGATACAATCAAAATTATCAGGGAGAACAGGAATAGGGAAGAATTGCCTATCATTTTCTTGAGTGGAAAAGTTCAAGGTCATCCAGGTCAGCAAAAGAAACCAGAAAGTTCATAAATGGACCAAAAGAGATACTATTTCGCATGAGGCACAGTTAGGGTATGGAACTCAACCACAGGACACCTCAAAAGTTGACATCTGTCTGGGAACTAGAGGAATTAATAGAAGAAAAAAATCTGCATGTTATGTGGGATAAAGAGCAGCATCAAAATGGCTGTGTAAATCACAGCATTACGAATTTTCCCTTCCTCTAAAGAAAAAACACAGTTCTTGTTTAAGGAAAACCCTAGTTTCGATGATTATAACAGTACATTGAACTGCTGTCTACAACTTGTTTACCAACAGGGATGCTGCAAGGCCAGTCTCTGGATTTTTCCTGGCTAGAAATCTGTTCTGGAGGAAAATCTTTCAGCCAGAAATGTGAAAAAATAGACTTCTCAGATTGCTTCTTCAAGAATCAATTTTAGATAGATATTACAAAAAGTAGCATGGTAAACATGTATGCCATGTTTCCTTATCCAGCTGCAGCTGGGAAACCAAGCAATAAATACTATTTATTTATTTTAATAGTATGCTTGGTGAAAGTATTACCAATATTTCCTAAGCTTAAAACCATCCACAAATGTATTTTACTGTGAGGCTCAGCATTTTCACAGTAATTTACAACTTTAAAAGGGTAAACTCTATTACTCTCTGTCAAACCAACAACTGGGTAAGTGCAGAATGTTACCATATGAAGTATGATGAAATTTATTGCTGCAGTCATTAGTACATATTGATTTTGTTTATAACAACCCAAGGGGAATACTAAACCTATTAGGCTTGTGCTGTGGTCCCTCTCGCGTGCTCGGACAGGAAGCAGACTTGGCAATGCCAGTCTTCAAACCACCAGCTCCCGTTCACTTTCCTGAAAAGAAGAGTTTTCCAAGAGAAAGCATCGCTCCCATTTCCATCACTTAGCTCTTTGGATCATGCTCCATTTGGTGGATACACCGTGTGTCTCTTGGTTTGAGCATTCCCCGGCTGCCAAACAGCCAGGACAGACACAAAAACTGTTTTGCTACTCCACTGTATCCCAAACAAATTATTGGTAAGCATCATTTTCACAATTTAAATCAGTCTTTGATTAGCTTACCCCCACATAGAGCCTTGAATCAGTGTAAATTGTAGGTAGTCAGTAGCACTGGTTGAGAGATTCCCTTATAATTATTTACATTGAAAATGCCATTTCTTTAAAATATAGGAAAAAAGACTTTTACACAGAAAAATCTGAAGCAAAATGTTTCTTCCTGGTTTGAACTTGCATGGTAAAGTAGCATCATAGGCAGATTTAATTTTTAACTGACTAGAGACAGGACACTTTATACTTCGGTAAGAAAACCACATAATAAATTTGGTTTATTTGATCAATCTGATTGATAGAGGAGTTTCAACTAAAATGTTTAATTATTTTCACTCTGCAATCAGGACAAAAGACACAGTGAAACAGAATTTCCCACATCCACACAGTATTAAGCATTAGAGATATCTTAGAAACTTCCCTAATTAACCTCGAAGGACTGATAGAGTTGTTTCATTCCATTTTATCATTGTTACCTAAAAGATATTTCTTTAATTGAAAAGTTATTTGAGTCTTAATCACATGAGTTCAGGGGAGAAAAAATGAAAGAAAAACACAAGCCTGCTGATTTAATTTGCAAAATAAAGTTACTAAGTCTCAGGCTGCAGAGACAGTCTAGAAAACACCTTCTTCCAGACAAAGTTGGCAGTGAGAGGCAATGCATGTGCTTCTAAAGCTTTGGGGTTGAAGCAGAGACTTATGGAGGACAGGCATCCTGCAAAAAATACCTCTGCCTTCAACACCCTCAAGATATTTTTCTTGGTCTCCTTCAAGCACTCCTTTTATTAGTGTCGAAGAACAAAACAGTGCGGAAGAGCATTTAGGGTGAAGAATAAATTATTACATTCATTACTTTCATTACAAGTGCCACATCTCCTTCTACTGCAGGTATTACAAAAGTCCAATGAAAACCACTAGAATAAGAAACAAAAAAGAAAATTATAGTGACTCCACAAGCAGTTCTCACAGGCTGTCTGTTCCAACTAGTGTCGGGCTAAAGAAGTATTTCAGTGACTGCATGAAAGACCTGACTGGTATGAAAGATTGTCACCTGAGGGGGAATGAACCAGCTCTTCCCACTGAGAGCACCAGTTTTGTCAAATCCACTCAAAGTGGTGCAAAGGAGCCAGCAAAGCCAAGGACAGGACGACTCTGGCAATATGCAGAGCAACAGCACCCAGCAGCTCAGCAATGCCAGCAAATCACTTTCTGGGTGCTCTGGCACAATCCTTTGACGTTGTCTGCCACAGCAAGGCATGTAAGCCATCATCCTGAGAGCACGTCCAAACCCGGATCCCCGGAACCCTGCAAGCATGCCCACCCATCATGTGCCTGATCCCAAATGCTCAAATCCAGCCACAATGTTAGCAGTCCACAACGGATCATTCCGGAAGCCCTGAAGATGGAACGCAGGCTTCAGGCATCCATTTTGTGCCTTCGTTTGTGTTTCGTTTTCCTAGTAAAGCACCACCAGCAACACGCAGACCTCCCCAGGTTCTATCAGGAGCTCTAGAGCAGCCACTAGCCTGGCATCTCTCTGGAGATGTGACTCCCTGCACACACATGAGCCGACGGGAACGCCGCGGTGGCAGTGGCTGCGTACTCACCACCAACCGCTAGCAGGAGGCCAGTATCAGACTCCTGCAGAAGAGGAAGGTTCAGAAGCAAATGGCTTCCCCTTGCCCCTTGAGTAGGAGAGCCAGGGTCAATACTCACTCCAGCAAGGCTCCAAAATGGCTCCCGAAAGCCACGTATGTTTATGGACACATAGAGTGCAAACCCTCAAAGCCAGCAGCCCAAGAAGGGGCAGAGAAGTCACCTTTGAGATCAACAGGCAGTCCTAAGAATAATAAAGCTCAGCACCACTGGAAAGCTATGTGACTGAGGACATTTGTGACAGCAAGTACATGACTACATCGGGTCTCTCTGCTTGGAAAGCAACATCATAAAATCAGGCTATCTATCTCTCAAATCTTCATTTTCCATTCCTCTTTCCAGATGCATTTACTTGTTTTGCTCATCTGCTGTCATCCTTCTCATACCACAGCCTGCCCTGGACACTCAGAATTCCTCATGAAGTCACTAAGTAATTTTGCCACTTACTGCTTTCCACCTGCTGTCCCATCAACGCTAATTACAGCCTCCATAAATTAGTTCACTAGTGACATCTAAATGAAGCCATTTACAAATTGCAGTAATACTGAGCAGACCATCTCTCTGGTAAGGGCAATGATGGCCTGTAAACACAGTCAGGGTGCACAGGAAAGATGATGTGGTGGAATTGCTTTCAGCCGATGAGTGTCATTACTGTCTAGCAAGGAGCCCAGATGGCATGGAGACAAGGGTTCTCCTTGCATATAGGGTTTACCCGTGCTGCTTGGTGCACAGAACTGCTGCTTTGACTGCTCTCGCTCTCTGTATTTGCTACAGAGTGAAAGAGGGAAGGGCATCCTGAAATTTGACAGCTTCAGTTCCTTGCTGACCGCCAGCTTCTAGCATAGTTCCAGGCAAATCTCCCTGCTGCGATCTCCTACTGACTGTCACTATATGGCTACAAAGTGGCAAAATTATGTTTGTGACCTTCCTGGAAGATGGGGACAAAGTCAAATGTATTCAGAGGCCATAGCCACTGGAAATCTCTTTAACAAGGAAGGCTATCTGCCAACATCTGCTCTGTCACAGCAATTAAGATGGAGAAGGAGGTGGTTCATGCTGCTGGGTCCTCTAAGTAAAGTCTTAATCCAACCCATTTCTCGGATCTTTCCTCACCAGTGGAATTGCATCCAGATACATCTTAAAACGTTTCCCTCAAACTACTGATTCATGCTTTCCGATGACAGGTCCATCAGTTTTAGTTGAGCTATGACCCTATTACTGGGTGCAAGCGAAGTGAGGGTCAGACCCATGCTAAGAGATAAAAGGATTTTCTTGTCCGATTCCTGGAATTGGCTCACCCGATGAAGCCCATGTCAGGCATCGTTGATGCACAATTTGGCCTGGAGCTTTCCACACTGCCAGCTCCAGTAGGTGCATGCCCGTTCCTTCATGAGCCACTCAACAAGATAATTTTAATTTCCAGCATTTCCTTGTGCACCACCAAGAGGGCTACTGCAAGAGGAGCACCCACCCTTAGTAACATAGGGGCCAGACATGCTCATGGCTCCCCGCCTGTTCCTCCTACCCAGACATAGGCTGAACAAGCAGTAAAGGCCACGGAAGACACATATGGATGTGTCTACATATGAGGGGCAAGAGGGGAAAGGCTAGAGGAAACTGTCCCAGGCAGTGAGGCAACTCTGTCCTCTCTAATCTCCTCTGTTTTCTCCTTTTTTCCCCATGACGCAGGTCCTGGGGTTCAGCAACAGGACTCACACACATCTTGGCGCCAGCAAGAAAATCACCTGCAATCCTAGCAATCCTCCAAGCTACTTAATGCTCTGGTTAGACCACGCTGCAGAGATGCAGTCTCATGTAGCTATAGTGAGGGTGTCCTGGAGCAGCTGAGAAGCTCTTCTGTGCTGGCTGGAGAAAGCTGGAACACACTCACAGCCAGCTAATTTGAAATGAAATCAGTGCAAGAGAGGCAACCACAGAAACAAGAGCTGCTCTTATCCCCTTGAAAGGCAGCATAAATCTGGTAAGCTTTCCCTTCCTCAAATTCACCCTCTGCAACCCATAGCATCACAACTTGTTAATTGCTAGCTAGTCATCCTAGAGACACCCACTGCACAGGCTTTCATGGGAGAAAGAATAGGCCACAGACACCCACAAAAAAGTATACAGATGCTGTTACAACACTTTTAAGTAAGGTGCTCTTGGAAAACAACCCATTCAAGTGCATTGATTGTTTCTTGCTTGCAGAAAACTCTGATTTAGGGCTCCCATTGATTTATGTCACATTTAAAAGCCTAGTTCTCTTGAGTTATTCCACTACATTTCAAGTCAAGCAATTAATTGAAGGTTTTTTTTTTTTTAAAAAAAAAAAAAAACTATCCAGTATAGAAAGTTTCTGGAGCTACACACACCACTACAGAAATTAATCTCTTAGAAATATGTTAAGCATTCCTAGCCCAACATATTTCACGGATTTAATTGTTCGGGTATTAGCAGCCTTTGTAGCACAAGTATGCATCACGTGTGACATGTCTGGAACATTTTGTCACTTTGGGTGTCTAGATGGATGGCATTTGGATGTCTAGAGAGTGAAGCCTATTGTCAGTTACTATGAAGCACATCCTATTCATTCATCAGATCCGTGCTTTATATGCCGAGGTAAGCCAGGCAAGAAGGGTTAATTACTTGACCACACAGACACAGACTGAATCAGAATACAGGAATGTTATTCATTCCCTCTCAGTTAAAACTTAATTGGAAAAGAAAATTAGATGCATCATATTTTAGCAGCTAAAATACTAGAGCTTGCATATGCAGTTAACCTGAAGGGATCCTGCAACTCCCTAGATTGCTTTGGTTGCCATTCTGATCCTCACTATCACAAAGACTTTTCTCTTTTAAACATCGTTCAGTTAAGGGCTGTTATTCAATTGCTTATTTTGAGTCCTTGGCTGTTGTGCAATTGCCAGGGAGCCTACAGTCACAGGCTCCAGCAGGCTTTGAGAATAGCAGCAAACACCATGGCCAGGCTACAGGAACGAGCAAATCTGTGGATCTGTCACGATTATGCCGCTTTTCCCCCTGGGGTTATAGTGAAATTCATGTTGTTGCATTGAAGATGAATTTTACTTCTGATTTAATTCATTCATCAGAAATAAGGCTTGAAATTCAGCTGGAGGCGGCTATGAAGACTGGCTGGGTCCCTGGGCCATGATTACTGCACTGTCAGTCTGTGCTGCACAGCCGAGACCTGCTGAGCTCAGTACAGCTATGCCTGTTTGTTAGAGAACAAGACATTGCACCATGCTTTTTCATCTGCTCCATTATCACTTCTAGCACTTCTGAGGGTCCTGACAGATTAATTCTGCTGATTTTTGTTACTGCAGTTTAAAATACTATCACCCACACATGCCTGGGCTGGAGGCAACCCTCCAGAACTCCATCACTCAAGCATGGACTTCCATCAGCTTATAATACTGACAAAAGTATCTTTGCACTTAGCCACAGGAGTCTGGACGAGGACAGCTGGGGCACAGGTATATGCTCCCTCCTGCAACCATGTGCAAATAGCACAAGGCACAACAACTGGGGGAGGAAATGTCTTAAGCAATGGTAGCAACACTCACGAGCACTTGTCCTCTTAAGCCTCTACTGCCTCTTACCATCCTCGTACAAAGATCACGAGCTTCCCAATAATCTTGTCTTCTGTGAACATGCAAGAAGAAAACATTGCACTATGCACTGCATAGTTTCTGGTCTAAAACCGTATGAAAATTGTTGCAAGCCCATTGTCATTGTCCCTTTCTCCTGATCTCATCTCATTCCTCTGTCTCTCCTTGTCTTTCAGATGTTCTTCCCATATAGCTTGCCTTCAACACTCTGCAGTTTTTATCAGGATTCACGGCAATTGCAGTTGCGCTTTGCAACCACAGTTGAAGGCTGCAGCCACAGGCACATCCTTTCCCACAGATTTCAGCAAAGGTTCTGACTTCCCCAACATTTTTGCATCATAAATACGGATGGGAGAAGCACCCTCACCCTTTCCGCAGCCTGGGAATCACAGCTTGAACGGAGCAGGAATTGGGAGCAGAAAGACGTTACAGTTGCCTAATGTGAAGAGGAAAACCTGTGACTGTCAGGGCTTCATAGGGGCAAGCTGGTGACAGGTTCATTTGAGCTGCCATTTAGAGATTTCCAGGCAAAATTTGTGCTAGCGCCTCTGAGGCAGAGAGCTCGCTGTAGACTTGCTGGTTGCTATTTAAAAGGAGGGCAACATGGCTTTTCTTTTGCCTCTATTTGTGTGGGGCTTAGAGTAGAGCCTGTCTTCCCTCCTTACTCTAAATTCCAAGACTGTGGAATAAAAATCATTTGCTGTTAGTCAACCAAAGCTGTCTTTTCTCTCTCTCTTATTGATTACTCCTGAATAATCAATCGACATTTGGCACAGTCTTATTTATAATAATTCAAGTCAGCAGCAACATTATTTAGAAACTGGCTACTAGGCATGTGTTGGTAATGAATCGAATCCATGGATAATTCAAATTCATAGACTAAAAAATTACATTTAAATAATGTTAAGGTTGTGACAACCTGACAAAAGACTGCAAATTCAATGTGAAAACTTTGCCTCCCCCTGTGGCTGGGGGGAAAGACTGGGGAAGATGTGAAAAGGGAAGAGCACTTGCAGTCTCCTGCATGATAGTGCTTTAGGATTGTGCACAGATGATACTACCTTTGAGCTGAACCACGGTATGCATGACGTACAGCTAGGACACATGCATGTGGTGAACATCAGGGGGTGCATCCTGATGTGTTCAGCTCATCTGCTCTCTCATGAGGGTGGAATTTGCTTCCAGTTGCTACTGGGTGGGAGTAACAGCAGCCCAGGCACAGCTTTGCTGGGCTAGCCAGTAAGAATAGCAAGTCCCACTGGTTTCCTTAGTTATCTTCTCTGAAGGGGCTCTGTTTTCTCCTGCTTGCTCAGCAATCTGAGGATAAGAGGTGCCTGCTGCTTTTTGCCAGCTGCATCTTACGGGAACAACTATGCATCACCAAGTAGGTGTCCATGGGTTAGTTATACCATCTTCCTCACCACCTCCACAACTGAATTCATAAATGGTCGTGGAATAACGTGATAAAACACCCTCCTGAGAAAGGGTCTCTGTCAGTCACTGCACTACCTCCTTCTTCCTTATTCTGTCATCTCTAGTGCTGTCATTTTATCTGGTAGCAGGGAATGGATTTTTATTTTTACACAACAGATTGCTTTGCCTGGTAAGAAGCCAATACAGTTTACCAAGTAAATTTCCCCTAGTTTTCTGGATTACTGAACTGGTGGGAGAAATGTGCTGTGTTTATCCAGCTGTTGCCCAGAAGCAGAAGGAATGGAAATCATCAGTCATGTCTTGCTGGACAAGAAGCTCCCAGAAACACCTCTCTCCTGTAGTGAGTACAAAGATGGTCCTCTCATTCTGCACCCTGTGCCAAGTTTTACTGTGAACAGAGCCTTGGCCTAGCATGGAGGGCTACCCTTAAACCTACAGCAGAAAAGGCCTGGATATGGTAGGTAACTCCACAGCGAGCAAACCGACAGCCTGCCTTGGGGTGCAACATAAGCCGCTCAACAAAATAAATTCATTTTTAGTCAAAGTACAAGCAATTATGAGCTGTCTGATCAGAACATGCCCATCACTAACCATAACTGGCCAAAGCCTGGTAGGACGTGGAACATGAGAAAGCTTCAGGCAGAAGTGCAAAGGGGAGCAGAGGAACACCAGGCAGCGCAATATATTTTTTTGTGACAGCAAAACTAGCAAAACTCCTTGCCATCTGTAAGACAAGGCCTTTATCATTGTCACATTGCTGTCTGATGATCTTTGCAAAGATGCAGACATTCACAGGAGTTGTTGTACGCAACTTGCAGGAATAGAATAATACAATTTTTAACTGTTGGTGATCCTGTTCATTTTCCATTGGGACTGCAGAGCTGCAGAACCCCAATCAGAAAACGAGCATGTATGCAGATATCCCAGAAGGGCATGTACTCTCGGGAAGCATCACTGCTTACATGGCACCTCTGTGTTTGCACGGGTCTTTCACACTGTGGTGGTGGCACAAAAACCTGAAGTCGGAATTCCGACCAAAGTTCGTTCCTTTATCATTCCTGAACTTCTCTGTTCAGCTGGGGTGGAGTAGAAGCCTGTCATGCAGATGGTCAGCAGCATCTGACTGCATCAGATTTACAGCCTGTTTCACACTTGGCCAAACTCTTTTAGTTATTTTCTAGAGTTAAACACATTGATATTGGAGGCCAAAAATGTTCCAGTATGTATTATTTGTTTGCTCTAAGAAGCATTCCAACAAATTATTTTTTCTCTAAATGGAAACCGCAGTGATTGACTGTAACATTTCTTTAGTGGGATTAAATAGCTGACACTTCATTAAAGCTGTTATGTAGCAGAACCGAAGTGATGGAGCTGCCTTGCCTGAGAGGAAGCCCTCTCCAAGGTAGCAGCACCAGGGACTCACCCCTTCTGCTCTGATAATATGGTTGAGACCATCCTATGAGCAGGTTCACTTCAGCTAGACACCTGAAAGTATTCATGCTTCTCCACTCTTCTTATATCTGTGAAGTTTAAAAGTACTAGATAATTTTTACTTCTGAAAATGAAAGAATTTCCAAACTTCTGGATTAGAAAAACTGCAGAGGAATAACTAAGATCACCAGAAAGCCAGGATATACAAAAGATGAGCCCAAAGAAAGGCTCTTGAACCTCTTCACATTTATACAGGGCCTGTATTTGGAAGTGCTGAGCAACCAGGACTTCCCTTAGGGCTCACTGTTCAGACAATGCTTAGCCCACATAAATATTTTGTGTGAAGCAACTGGGTGTCTCTGTTGGCTACCGAATTCAGAGGACATAAAGAAGGCTGCAGGATCTAACTGCACCAATAGCCCCTTACTGCTATTCCTAGCCTCCCCAGGGGCCTTCACCCACACAACTTCTCCATATCGTCGTGCCTGAGCTATGTTGTAGGTATTTTTGTGTCTGGACCTGTCCCTTGCTGAGTATGGCTGGCTCACTGCACCTCCCATATTGCCCTCCGGACCTGGCTGTTGCCTTACCTGTGTCTGATGATCCCAGATGTTTGGATGAAACCATTGCTGTCACCAATCCTGCTCTGCTCTCCTTGCTCAGGTAATGTGGGACGGTGTTCCTGCTGGTGAGATGCTTGTGATGTGGTCAGTCTTGGATCCTGGCTTGTATTTTCTCATGGAGGAGCCCCACTTTTGCTGCTCCCCGATTCAATCCTCCTGAAGTTGATAGGAAACCCTGGGCAGAGAAAGATAGGTAAACTTTAGCAGCCAGATTCGGCTTCTGCTGTTCTCTGCAGCTTGGAAGAATCACACTGCTAATTGAAGTTCCAAGTGTAGATGTAGTAGATGGATTTCTGCCTTTGAGTTCACCTACCAACTGGTTTACATGACTTGGACACTTAATTCCCATGAAGTAAGGCATCCAAATAACTTCATCAGCTTTCCAAATCTTCAGTTTTATTTGGGCTCATGTTAGATGAACAGGGGAGAGAAAACTAGAGAACCTAGAGCTAAAACCATGCACCTCCTGCAGAGATGGACAATGGTTCAACAAGGAAAGACTGCAAGGAAAGGACTGTTATAGTCTCATAGCCTTTGTGGATCAGGGCAAGGGCAAGATGGATACTGCATGATAGAACATGACACTGAGTAGTTTGCCTGTTGCTGGACATGTACCTAAAATTCAGGAGGCCCTGGTGGAGTACAGAGAGAAAAGCGATTTATACAGGGACTGCAGCATAGTTATTCATGAGCCCAGACCTTCCAGAGGCATCACCCCTTTGAGAAAAAGGCCCCAGAGACCAGTAAATGCAAATCATTTCCTCTTCCCCACTGATACTTTTTGATTTCATACCCTCATCACCATCATCTCCCTAATTGCCTTATTAAGATGGAACTACACAGACAAACACATTAATGAATTGTTATATATCTTAGCTATTCAGAGGGAGTTTGATATAAGGCAGCCATTCATTTTAACCTACCTTGTATATATTGCCACAAAAACCACAGAGAAAACTTATTGCTGGGTACTAGATTGCAAACACTATGGTCTTTGCAGTGGAATTTCAATTATGGGAGGATGCACTGTCAAGCCCTCTTTCAAACCCTTAATTACCAGTGCTTAACCACCACGTATTATTAAAGGAAACTATAATTCACTTTAAAAAAGACCGAGTTTATACCTATAATTAAATTAATCATAATTAATTCCAACAGCCACAGCTATAGCTACTGAAGGAGAAAAATATTAAAGAAACGCATTGTCAGGGATTGCTTAGGGTTCTAATAGTGTGGAATAAAATGGTGTGTTGTTTGAAGCACTGCAGTTTGTTGCAGAATTTTGGCTTTTTTTGCCCCAACACAATGAAGGAAAGCTTCAAGGTGACCTTTTAGCCCACATTTGGTATTCTCTGATGCACGTCCCAGGACCATGCCTCGTGGGCACTGAGCTGCTCTTGTCTACCTGTGTCTCTACCTACCTGTGCTGCTGTGGTGGCACGTGCTGATGTGTGTTCAGGCATCCCTCCACTGAACGTGAAAACTGTCCATGTGCCAGCACGCCCCAAGCTGCCCCGAAATTCTGCCTCCAGGTTTCTGTACTCAGCAAAGGATGCTAAAATTTTGTCTCCTTTTCATTCTTGTCCTTTAATGCTCCTTTCTCCCAAGATAAGCCAGGTCGAGATTTTGGACATTTACGGGGTAACCCTTCTAAGAGCTGGCCTTTCCTGTTTGTCTAATAAATACATATTTTGCACTTTTTTTGAGCTGTTTTGCATCCCTTCTGCCAAGTGAAGAGTCTGCCAAGGGATCATCTTTCCAGCCTGCTGTTTGAAGTACATGGCTTCCCTTCTGCATCCTTCATCTGGCTCCCTAATCCCACACAGAAGGGCCTTCGCTCTTGCCCTTTAGGCCCTTTACCCTCCCCTGAGGCAAGGCCTCTTTCTCTGATACTGGAAAATATTTACATTTCCTTTTCCTACCTCTGACTCACTGCCTGTGTTGCAATTTACTGCACATTCTTGCCAGCCTCTGTGCAGCCTCTTAGCAGCACTATGGAAGGCTAAGTCATAGGAAAATTCAGCCGTGAAGAAAGCTCTCAGGGAGCCGTAATCAGTGCCAGGGGCAGGCAATCAGGAAAAAGAGGGCATAGAGAAGTCACCATTTCTCCTCTTTCTTTAAGGGAACAGGAAGCATGAAGGGACGGGAAATATTACCCTACAAATTCTGAATTATAGTTGAAGTGTGGCACGCAAACAGATTATAGTGTTTTATTGCACAGAATGGTTAAATGGCAGGAGCCTTTTCAAGCATCCACATCAAATATTGCATCAAATATCTCATAAGCAATAAGCTGCTAAAAGAATACAGTGCACATCATATTTCTTGACTTGCACAGCTTGCTCATTGGCTTTTATTCACGCCTGCTTTTTAATTTTGAAATCAGAATATATCAAGCTGCTTTCATTCCTTCCACATTCTTTTACAAAGCGGGCTTGTTTTGGTTTTGTGTTTGAAAGGAATTTCCTTTCAAGTGTATGGATTCATATCCCTTAGCAGCCTTCAAACAAATTCAAGTCCGCAGGGCTTTTAGCACATTATTGGCCAGCAGAGCAGCCTAGGTTGTTTCTTCTTTGCATCTCTGAGCATTGCTGCGCTGGCCCTGTCTACCGCAATGACGACATCTTATTTATTCTTTTGTAACTTCAGGAGCCCCCTTTGCATTATGAACTGGTTCCCTATGAAAAAACATATGTGTCCAAACGTCTTAGAAAGGCCAATGAGCACTTTAAGACTGTGCTGAAAGAACTACATGGACTTGGAGAAGGGGAGGTAGATGGTCTGAAAACAGCACACACTGACTTTGACGAAAGCAGTGTCTGCCCAAACACACAGCAGAGTCTGCCCCAAAGAGGGTGTTTTTGATTGTCTCAGTAAGATTAGACATCTCTGTTGGTGCTATGCAAGATGCACTGGTCTTCTGCTAGCCCCTTAAGTGCTGGAATCAAATGAGAAAAAAAAATGTTCTAGTGACTGTGATTCCCATCACACAGCCCAGATGTGCAGAGCCACAGTTTTTACAGCAATAGCAGAAAACTTGACCTTTTAGGGCCATCTTGTTGTTCTTGTAACCTTCTTCTTTCAGCAACTATTTTTTTTGCCTGCACCTAACACCGTCAATTTCAACAAGGGCTTTGCTGAAAAGACTGTCAAAAGTGGAGGCATCAGTCTGGCTGGTTTTTGTTTGTTGGTTTCCTATCTGGGAGCTTTTCGTTACTTCAACTACCATAAACCCAGACCAAAATTTGAACGTTCCATTTCAAACAAACTATTTTTTAAATGAGATGGTACTGATCTTTACAAAAGTGCTTTACAAGCACCTTTCCAAAAATAAATGTCACCTCCAGAATTGTCACACTCCAGACAGCCATGCTACCCATATATATTGTGATAATCCTTACTCAAATCCAGAGAATTGGATGAAACAATACTTTTTGAAAGTGATTTTCCTAGAACTATTTACTGAATGTTGATGTTGTAGCTGCTTTTTCCATAGTATCCATTCCCACCAAATCTTGAACTGACCCTGTAAGCAAAGATTCGCAAAGCTCTGGGCGAAAAATTCTCGTTGGAAATGTGCAGTTTTTTCCATTGGTCTCTCTGACACTTCATTTTCTGGGTAAACACAATCTAACCTCTCAAAAACACCCAGATATGTGTGCAAGCCAATAAGCAAACTGCATGAATAAAGAAAACAGATCTTTCCCCACTTATCTGTGTTTTTTTTCCCAAAGACTTTGAAAGAAAGATTCGGGACGAGGTAATATATCAAGGTGAACTGCATCTCTTAGGTGTGACCTTGACTTCCCGTGAACCTGCACACATGCAGGCCTGAGATTTCAGCCTATCTAATGTGGCTACTGCTGGCAGAGATGGAAAATGTAATGATAATCCTTCAGTGGCAGAATGGCCCCACTTCAGATTGGTTGGGACTCTGGGACTTTAGGAAAGGTCTCTCTCCCAGGGAAACCCCTGCTGAATTTAACAATTCTATAAGCCAGTGGATGACCTACCTGCAATGTCACTTTGATCTTAAGGGTGTAATAACCTTCCACCTGGAGTTTTTTTTTGTTCCGTTAGCTTAGGGAATATTTGCACGTACCCTCAAGAGCTGTAATGAGCTGATGGCAGTGATTAATTATCTACAGCAATTCTGTAATAGATGAATGAATATGATATCTCATTTGTCAGGGAAATAACCACTTCTTTAAAGTCCATGATCAATCAAGTGAAAAGACCCAGGATTTGTTGACAATGCCAAATGCACTCAAGATGAGAGGTCTTTAGCTGGTAAGGAGGCTGCTGTTTTAAAGCAATGATTTACAAAACCATCTCACCGACACCTTCCCTGTCTGCTCTGCCCCCCTTCTTTTTCTGAGTGAGTTCAGTGAGCAGCCTGATTAAAATCAACACGTCAAATACTAAATGCCAAGGTCAGGACTCTAGTCACAAATGGAAGAACCATTGCCTTGCTTCCCCTGGCTCTGATTAGAGAGCAGACCAGCCAGAAACCCACAAAGTATCTCTTACTTTGCACTAAAATGTCTGCTGACCAACATCACAGAAAAAGGATTTAAAATTGTTTATCCTGAAACAGGACTTGCCTTACAACACAGGAGTCTTTCACTGCACTCATTCCATAAGGACTTCAGGGATAAGGTATTTTATGTTCAGTTATATTTTTATTATTATTTAAAATGTACTTATAGGAGTCTCTGCAGCAGTGTTGATAATTTCTCAGTTATACATTTCAAACATAAAAATACCTCTGAAGCACCTATTTGGGAGTGCCTATTTGTTTTGCTTCACTAGATGTAACCTCAGACTGAAGTATACATGGAGAATGAAGGCCTTTAACCAACAGAGTAAACTCCGGGATTAGAGTTTGGATAATCTGAACTTCTTGTGTGTGTGTATCTGTTCAGATAGCATGAGCACTCTGGTCTTAACAGTCCATTCCACCTCTGCCTTCTATGTCCACTAAACAAATACGAACAAAGCATTTTAAAATAGCCAGTTCTCCAGGAGAAAAATAAATAAATAAAATAAAATAGAAGGGAATCTACAGATCCTGGGGTGAGCATTGGTGTGAGGGAGCTGAGATTTGCAAACAGTTTAACTGTTGGCTAATACAATGCAAGGTGAAAACACTTAATGAAGGAAAATGACTGTTCAGAGATTTTCTGTAGAAAACATTATGTTCCTGGCACTGACAATCCTCACAGCCAAAGCCCATGAATAAGAGCAGCCTACAAGCACCCATTTTATCACATCCATCTTTCTGTGGGAGGTGGGAGGCATTTCTCAGGGTGGCACTGGAGAAGCTTTAGGTTCCTGGCTTCCTGTGTGACCTTTAACAGAGCCCTCACTCAGTAGAGCTCCAACATGGCATTTTTTAACTGCATCCGGGGCACACAGTTTTCATGTGAATACAGTGGGTAACAAATTGCCTTAGGCCTTAGAGAAAATCAAGCCTGAGACGTGTAAGTAGCACTGAGTTACTCAGATTCCTCTCAAATTTAAAATTAGTTGTCTGCCCAAGGTGTTATTTATTTCTGAGAGTCTATGATTTTTTTCTGAGAGCTCCTTTTCACAGGAGCTTTGCTACAGGCTGCTGTAAGCCTGCAAACTCTTGCTAGGTAGTGGCAAGTTTAACGCGGGCTTGAGCCAACCTGGCCATTCTCCACCATCAACAGGAGGTTGATCTTCACTGGTTGATTCCTGACAGATCGATACTTGACTTAGATCCGTCTGTCCTTATCCACACTCCATCCATCCTCTCAGCCTGGTCCTAGAGCCTCCATGTGCCAACTCAATTCAGGAAAACAGCAGCAAAAAGTACAGCTGTGCTTGTGCTGGGACATTTAGGTGAACTGGTCTACAGCCAGGAGATGGGATGGACAGAAGGAAGATGGAGATATCCTTACTGGGCAAACAGTTATGGGACCAGCACAGTCACCTCATACAGATTTACCCCTCGACTGTAAAACCGTTCACACAGATAAAAGACAATCTGTTTGTGCGGAGCATTACACAAAGCACCTCTTGATATTTAACTCACTCTCAGCTGGGACCTCTGCCTACCACTGCGATATAAACAAGACTAATTCACAGAGACGAATAACAGCTTGTGACAGAACCAAATGAGGGCCCAAAACAGGTCTGTGCACTTTGAAACCTCATTAATCCATGGCATTTTATGACAGCCTAATTAGCATTAGAGAGTCTGTGAGGAGTGGCAAAATACATTTATCCCCACCAAAGATGGATAAAACCTATAATTCCACCTGAATTAGGGGTTTCAAAATGCTATGGAAGGAGTTGGGTGTTATGCTGATTTCACCATTATGGATTTTTTTTTTTTTAATTAGGAGCATGTAATTCATTATGAGTGACCCCAAATTGAGCAGAGAGTAATCATTCAGTTCTCCAGGGAAAAGAGCAGGTTGTTGCTCTAGCCAGGCATAACATGGCTAGACAGCATGGGTACTAAATGTCCCAGTTCTTCATCCCTGATGAAAAGGAAAGGTGTAGGTCCTTGAGACTTCACATCTTTGAAGATCACACCATACTCCTTACTGTAGCTAACACAGAAGGATCAGCTTTGCATTAAACTGCTCCAGCCTGCAAGAATCAGGGACAAACGAGGTCCCCCTGATATGCAGAGGTACCACCTTAAGCATGCCAGTTATTGAAGCATCAACATCCTCTTCCCCCCAAACACACACACGCGAATTCATGGCTACCAGCAGTTAATGACAGATTTGTTAATTAACAGCATGAGGCAAAGCCAAGGTTGATGTTCTAATAAACAGGTCATTAACTTTGGTAATGATCAATTTGGGATGATGATTGCTCTTACGGACTGCATTCCATGGCTTGTAAAAAGCGACGGTGCAATTCTGAAATACATCTAGCAGCCAAGACTGTAACAGAGCAGTTGGTTGGAAACACTGGCTGTTCCCTGGGAAGCTATCACACCCATTTTTCACCAGACACAATGTGAAATTTGGAATCAAAATAAATGTATTTCGCACTAGAGCAATTAAAATAGATACAGATGAAAAAAAATCTAAATAAACAGCTTCATGATAACTGACCTTCTTCACTGAACATCATTCAAAAAGGATACTTTTATCTTCATCTGCTACAAAGCCCCAAAAGAATTATTGGGAATGCCAACAGCACCAATAGCTCAAGATCACGGAACTACAAAAACCTTCTGGATTGGGAATAAAATAATGCTGAGATAATATCACAAGAAAAATATCCTGTTTGAAGGACTCACGTTGCTTTTCATATTGCTGAACTGAGATCAGAAGCAAAGGGGGCTAATAGTTACGTGCCAGAGGATCCATTAGTAACACCTGGGGCCTGTTGAGGGGTAATAAAACTTTTGAAGGAACAGGAACTTAATATCACAGCATTTAGGAGCTGCTCATGAAGAAACAGCCAGATATTGGAAGGAGGAAATCCCTCTTTCTAATGATTAGGCAAAAAATAACTCGTCATGCTCATATACTACAAAAGCAGGTGAATGGGAAACATACACTGGAGTGCATCCTTGCAAGAAAGACTTCCTTGGAAATGAATAGAACTAGGGGAGCAGAAATCAGGAAGAATCCTAACCCACAGCAAAAGCAAAAAAAAAAAAAAAGAAAAAAAAAGTGTTTGAGGATTAGTTCTAATAACATCTGAGAGTAGTTTGTGGATCTAGTCTGCGGAGCACAGGCAGGGGATACACACAGATGCACATGTTCCTAAAGCTCTGCTACTAGTAATGCCATCTCCAGTAACGCTGTTAAAACATGAGGTTTCAAAGGCTAAAGGAAGCAAATTTTTGCAAAGATGATAAAATGGGGCAAAATACAAATCTGACTGTCTCATAAGCAGAAAAAATATTTGCTTGGGCCACGTGTTTTAGACCAAAAATGAAACTAGTGTGTTTTCAGGGATGATATACATTATGTATTTTTCTTTTATTGTGTTCACCTCTTCCGTTTCAGCCTGGCTATTCAGGTTCTCCAAGATGAAAGCTGTTTTTGAAGACTCCTTTCCTCTTGCAGAAATGCCCTTAGTGCCCCCAGTGACTAATTACCTGCCCTGATGAGAACCAAATCCTTTTGGCAGACCGAAAGGAATGGTGTAAGAGATGCTGATACTCTGCATTTTTCCTGAGGTCATTGCCACTTTAGGTAGTTGAATGGATCCATGGCAAGGGTGGGATTAGATTAGATCCCGTTGTTTTACACCTGAAAAATCCGGGCCAATGTTGCTACATAACACTAATTCAAGAACTTGAAAATGTTGACTTTTGTCTTTAAGAATAATATGATTGGTTTTATATCAAAACATTGCTACTAATATTTTCTTTCTTAAAATATCTAAAACGGTCTCAGTAGACTAACACAATCAATTTGGTCCCTTGACTTCCTAGAAATCCAGAGATTACTTACGGACACCCTCCTTATTCTAATGGAAATGTTTTCTCTTTTGGCTCCATCACTCTAGAAGTAACAAATATTGATAAATTGATATGCATAAAAATGATGACAGAGGCATTCTTTGTAAACAGACCCTTTCCTTAATTTGTGGCACAAAAAACCACAGGAGTTGACATAGATAAAGACTAAATGGACAAAGACAGACTATATCTAGCCATCCATGTAGCAATGAAAACTCATTTTGGGTGCAGATGGGAATTTACCAACAGAAGACAAACGATCATGTAAGGTAGAACAGAATGTTAGTGAAAATAAAAGTTATAAATGACAAAGCACCTGCTATCAGCTGATGTAGCTATCAGAGCAGACACATTCCAATTGTCCATCCTAAAAAATGGGCTTTATCACCAAAGAAGGTCTCGATTCATTATTTCTTCATTGATGTTATGTCAAATATGCAGGTCACATCATCAGCCTGGTATATGAAAGTGAGAAAAAGCTATAGAACACAGTTAAGGACACAGAACACATAAAATTTAAAGGTGTTATGAAATTATTTTTAAAAGTCACAACCAAGTAAAAGCAAAATTCAGCCAGAAGAAGAAAAAAATGAGCCCATATTCACTCATTTTACTGTAAGTTTCTGAGTATATAAGTTGACCTAATATTTCAAAGTAACTGGCATGTTTAGGTCTTTTCATCTTGTGGGTCAAACTTGAGAGACTTATGAATAGGCTAAGGCTCTTTAAAGTACTCACAGTCATGGTTGAGGTAGCTGAACATATGCAAAATAAAATCAGATATGCGGTGTTTAAAAGAGATGGCTCTCCTTTGGGGCACACCTGCTTTTGACTAGATCCCTTTTTTGTAATATAGAGCTCTTTCTGTTCATTTGGCTTTTGATTTTAACTCCATGGGAACACATTCCTGCGGCTAAGCAAGCAAAAGACTTAGCTGTGGAAATTCAGTATTATCAAGGCTAGACCACAACCTGCATTAACTTATCCAATAAACTACAATGGTGGATGAGACAAGATGAATAATCCAGTATCTCATACACAGCACAAATCTCTTAGCAGTGGCTTATTTCTGTTCATATGGAAATTTATTTTCATTTCGTTGGGAAGAGATTGAGCCAATGCAGTGCCCCAGCTCCCACGATGCCTACAGTATTTATTGTCTTTCTTCAAATGCCAGCTCCTGGACTCATGTGATCACACAAGAATCCCAAATGTAATCAGAGCTCTTGGCTCTGCTGAAAGACTTGAAAATCAGCACACTCAAAGGGAACAAAAGCCATCATGATTTAGGTTTGGATTTGTTTGCACTTTTTAACCCTCAGATTCAATCTCTCCCGTAATCACCTTTCATCAGAATTGCAGAAAATATTGTGGGCCAGTTTGCATGTCCTGCCAGAGTCCATCAGATACCATGGAGTAGTCAAAGTGGGCCATGCACTGTTTTTGTTGTAACAGCAATATGACCTTTTTACCTTCTTTTTTAACATGCTGAGAAACACCCAGTTAAGTTGACCACTCAGTCCAACAAGGATGAGGGGGAAGAGAGAGAGAATTTGCAGCCTTTTATTTGGAAGGTGAACAGAAGCATCCTTCAGGATCAAACCAAATGTGAGAAAAACCCATTACGCTCAAGGATTGAAGTTGGAATTTGTCGCTGGTGTTATTCACTCCAAGCCATCCTTACCTGTACCAGAGAGAACCAGGGAGGAATTAACACCAGTAAGCAGAAGCAGGAGTGGGAAGAGCCAGCACGAAGCACGAGCCACGGGGCTGTGCATCCATTCTGCGGAAACGCAGTGCTGGCCCGGAGATTTGCAGTTCTGACAGATGTACAAAGCAGCATTTGGCGCGGAGATGGTATTTGTGGTCATTTGAAGAAACAATTAGATGGCATCTGGGAGAAGTGGAATCTTTAGAAAGGAAATTAATCTTTAAAGGATTCAATGACCTTTGCTAACTTCCAAAAAAGGAAAAAAAAAAAAGTCTTACGGATTTTTATATTCAATGTGCATTAGTTACTCATTCTCTCACAGGTGATTTGCCTTTTTTGTTTGTTTAATTTGCATAATGCACAGTCTGCTTGGAAAGACAAGCAGCTTTGTATGTGCTTATGTAGGACTCTGATGTAAAATTTTTAGATGGGTTCACTTTTTCTATCAATATCTACAATCCCCCATCATTTATGTTCCAGAGAAACAATTTACTTCCAAACACAGCTATATACAGCCCTCTAAGATCTGACCTATCCCTGGCTTTCCACCACTGTTAAAGCCAAATCACATTTATTTTTAACAGCTTCATTTGCAAATTGTTTTTATCAGTGGCCTTGTTGCCCTATGAAGGCAGCACGAGAGGAGAGGGAAGATCTGACCTGCTGTGTCATGACAAGTCCCTGTGCCCATTGCCCTTCCAAGCCTTAGTCTATCTAGACAGCCGACAGCTTGGAACAGGCACTGCTGCTTGCTGAATGTCACCGAAGGAGCTTCATTTTGGCGGCATCTCTGAGTCCCACTGTTATGGGGATAGAAAAGACTGTACCTGATGCCCTCAAACAGAAATTAAAGCCCTGAAACAACCAAATTTGTATGCAGCTGTAAAGGGAATTTCCCTGGCAGCTGGAAGAGGAATTTTCACATGAGGAAGAGGAGAGGTGGAGGAATTCAGTGCCCAGATCCTCCATACTAGAGGAAGGATCACATCAAAAGTAAAATCCCATCTTATCTCTCCCTCCTATATGTGGTAGAGAAGGGTCATGTCAGCAACAGATCTACTGAAAGCACTTTATGACAGTATGGCAATACAGACAAGAAGGAATCATAGAATCATAAAAGTTGGAAGGGACCTCTAGAGATCATCTAGTCCAACCCCCTGCACACGCAGGGTCACCTAGAGCACGTGGCACAGGGCTGCGTCCAAGCGGGTTTTGAAGATCTCCAGAGAAGGAGACTCCACAATCTCTCTGGGCAGCCTGTTCCAGGGCTCTGGCACCCTCACTGTTAAGAAATTTTTCCTTAAGTTCCTGTGGAACTTTTGGTGCTTCAGTTTGTGGCCATTACCTCTAGTTCTGTCAGTGGCCACCACTGAAAAGAGGCCAGCACCATCCTCCTCACTGCCTCCCTTGAGGTACTTATAGACACTGCTCAGGTCCCCTCTCAGCCTTCTCTTCTCTAGGCTGAACAGGCCCAGCTCCCTCAGCCTCTCCTCATAGGGCAGATGTTCCAGGCCCCTGATCATCCTTGTGGCCC
>NW_010582666.1:101287-121507 GCF_000705375.1 Tinamus guttatus | reverse complement strand
GCAGAGCTGCTCTCCAGAAGGTTGGTCCCCAGCCTGTACTGGTGTCTGGGGTTATTCCTCTCCAGGTGCAGGACCTTGCACTTGGCCTTGTTGAATTGCATGAGGTTTTTCACCGCCCAGTTGTCCAGTCTGTCCAGGTCCCTCTGGATGGCAGCGCAGCCCTCTGGGGTATCAGCTACTCCTCCCAGTTTGGTATCATCAGCAAACTTGCTGAGGGAGCACTCTGTGCCTTCATCCAGGTCATGGATGAATAAATTGAACAGGACTGGACCAAGGACTGACCCCTGGGGGACACCACTAACTCAAAACCTCAGCAAAGAGGCAAAACAAGAGCAGAAGTCCAGTGGAGAGTGGCAGAAATTATCAGATTCAGCAAATATGAGCAATAATAACCATTTCACTGATGAAATGACATGTGTCACTTCCTCAACTCAAGGATGCCTATCTTTGCATGTAAGGAATGTCAATTAATTTTCCTTGTCTTTATTTCATGCAAAATATTCAGCTTATTTGTATTTATTAAGTTGAAAAGCGTTGCTGGCTGTTAATTGTAAAACAGGAGGGAAGCAGGAATTACAGTACAGCAGTAACTGCAGTAATAGTATAGGTACAGGAAGATGAAGAGTTGGACCCGTAGATGAACCTGTTCGTGGCAAGTAGAAACTAGAAACCAAACAGAAAACAGGCATCTATGCCTTGAAATAGATATGCTCCAACACACCCATTCAGAGAAGCCTTCGTTTAGTACTTTGCTCGTAGTACTAAAGAGGTCTCAATTTCCAGGTTATGCTTGGATGTCTGTCTTGCATTGACAGTAAAACCACCACAAAAGGGAGATATTTTAATTTAATGTGTGCCAGGATCCTGTCAGTTTTCAGACATCTCAATTTCTCCTCTCAAGCCTTCTTAAAATTTGTCCTCTGGGAATATTGCTCAACTGAACAGTAGAAACCAGGAACCAGAAAGAAAAAAACTGATAGAAAATCATGCAGACTTTCAAACGCAGTGCAGAATTACACTGCTGGAAAGGAGACTACATCACAAAAAGAAAAAAAAAAAAAAGGGAAGAAAAAAAAGAAAGATGTAGCTCATCTGCATCATAGTTTTCATTTAATCCTAGCAATCTCTTCTCACCTTGATCAACAGCTAATTTTAGAAGTGCCAATGATGTCAGTGACGCTACACAGCAGGCATCAAAGATCAATAGCTGGCCTTAATTTCCTGAGCACTTTGTGCTGTTGCACCCTATAGACTTGGTATTGCCCTTATTCCTTTTTCCATATTTTCCATATGTATTTTCTGAGCTGTTAGGACCACCCTGGGAGTGGAGACAGAAGGCTCTGTGGACTGGGACTACTGTTACAATACCCATGTTTGAGGGGATTGGGCAAGAATACCAGAGTTAATTTTGCTTTAAGAAACAACTTACCCAAATATTACATTAAGAAGAATGTTAATGTTGCCAATGCATTAGGAATTTTCAATATTAGCAAGTGTAACAAACAGTGGTTTCTTTTTTGCTGAAGTTTTCTGTGTGACAGGATCAGTGCCTGCCACAGAGATAGGAACAAAAAGCAAGGGGAATTAAAAAAGAATCAGTTTTGTTTCAAAGAGAAATGGACATTTTGACACAATCTCTTTTCTCAAAGACATTCAAAAGCTTTGTCTTCATCACAGAGACATTCTGAAACTGAACTGTTTGTCCTTCAGTCTGCCCCATTTACAGCTTTAATAGTGTTTTTAATGTATTCTCTACATAATTAATATTTACATTTCAGTAGCAACTAGCAGCTCCAACAGACATTGAACGCCTTACGTGTTACAGGGAGCTGGTTCTCTCTAGTTAGACGAGAAATACAAAGACTGAGGAGAGGGAAATAAAAACACATTATAGAAATGATTTACACAAGGTGATTAATTAATACAAAGACAAACCTGGGAATAAAACCCAGGCCCTACAGTATAATGGGGAGCTTGCAGTACTCCAGATCCAGCTGCCAAGGTCAAAACTTTCCCCAAGTCTATGGAGAGCTGTTGCCTTTTCTAAGCTCAGCCCTAAAGTACTTGCTCAGATTGGAAAAGTGGGTACGGTTCAAGTTTCAGCGCTACGCCATTTTAGACAGTCACTAAACTTATCCTTGTCCCTGACCTCCTCGTTATGGATGAGAAACCAATCATTACAGGAGTACTGGAAGCACAAAATCCACTGTTGACTTCACCAACTTCACACCATCTGCAGTACTGCTGCCCACACATGGCGACACTGGGATGAGCTCCCATCACAGTCACAGGAAGCAAAATCAGATACTTTTAGGAGACAAATCATCTGAGCTACTTCAAAATAAAGTAAGGCTACTTGCCCTACATTAGGGCAAGAAGATTCACGGGCATCTATTCCACTGACCAGCACCAAATACAAAGACTAACTTGAACACAGGTGTCTGCATTCGGTCAACTGAATCCCACCCAGATAGTCTGAGCAGAAACAGGAGGAGATGGTCATCTAGGAAAGTTCTTCCTAGATGGATGCGTGGATATAGACATGGATACAGGAGTTCATCTTCAGTAGCACTTTCTACCATGATTTTCAAATTGGGAAACACATAGCTGTTCTACTTAAGAGCCACGGACAAGCATTTTTGATTTCCAAAGAGTTTGCAAATAAACTGAGCCATTCCAGATAATATTCCACTGCATTAAAAAAGTTCTCTTACCACCTTTGACAGAGCTGCATAATGTGGAGCTCTGGCCTTGATGAGGTCTGGCGAAAGGTCTTGTACTTTCCACCTCTTTCCTTGTTGAGTGCTACTTCAGTAAAAGCATTTATATTCTCTATATTATACTCTAGGCTGATGAGTGTGGGAACACTCAAGGATTGCACTTGTGCACTTTGCCAAGAGACAGACAGTTGGGTACCAAGCTCAGGCAACTGATAGATAAGAAATTGTTTAATGGAAATGTTGAACCAAAAGTTACTTCTGTCAAGATAAGTTTTTGTTTGGTTAAGTGGCAACAAAAATTTTAAGATATTAGGAATCAATACTTCACTAATTGTTAATTGTCATCTTCTTCCAAAGCACTTTCAGGAGTTTGCATCTTAGGAAAGTCATCTAGCTGCCTTCCTAGAAGCCTGTAGGCATGTTTCAGCCCATTCTTCTCCATTTTTAATTTCACAAATGAGGAAGCAACCCTCCCTTTGAATAAATGCATTCTCATTGTTTCCGAAACACGTTCATTTTCTGCAGTAATTGCTTCGACATTACACACAGCACAGAGACCTAAAAGAAGGGCTGGTAAATAAAATAAGAGGGCCTGATCTCTGCAGGTAAAGAAGAAAGTACCATTGAAGTTTTATGAATAATCTGAAAGGCTAATAAATCCAGGGAAAAATTGTTACAGGCAGGGTCTGCAGGAAGGTTTAGACTCCGGACCTGAGAATCCTTCTTCACTATAGTGTCCCACCATAGTGTTGAAAGGGAAGTGCAGACCAGCATTCAACATCATTACATCCCAGTCAAGGTCAGATTACTAGGAGGATTTTGATTAATGCATAAAACACAATCAAGTTAGCTGAGTCTGCACCCAGCCCTGATATTTGTTAATGAAACTGCCACGCTCATTAAATGGAAGCAATCCACCTAGAAGGTCAGAGCTAATTTCAAAAACAGTGCTGAGACGCAGGACTGTAAGAGCAGGGTGAATTCGGAGTGGCAGAGGGAGATGCCTGCACAACTGAGCACTTCTATGGCTTTTTGTCACCATGGTTCTCAGTGTGCTGCCTCCATTTATCCCACCCTTAAAGAAGGAATGTGTTTCCTTCCACATGAAAGCTTGAGCATCTAGCAGATGGAGCTATTTGCTCAAGGATGCTCAGGAAGGGTATGGCTGAGACAACGAACCCAGGGCACCCCTCCAAAGCTCCAGGCTGAACGAACAAAATATAATGTGGAAAGCTGTAGAGGTTAAGAGTGTTTCATACTCTCATTGTGCATGTTTTTAACTTTAAAAGGACACAGGTACCATCAGAGCTCCTCATACTGTAGCGTGACTACAAGCTCTTCTTAGATAGAGCTGTAAGAATGGAGGCTGAAAGACACGACTCAAAGCTGATACAAGTACAAGGCAAAGTTAACATGAGACTGAAACCTGCCTCTGCTCTTACTAAAAACTTTTGTAGTCTCCCTCATTCTCCCAGAAACCTTTATCCATAGACAGTACTCATGCCAGAAGCCAAACCTAATTCCCTGCTCTTGCTTTTCCATTGCACGTCTGTTATCTCTATTCCCTCCAACACGCTTTTGCCATGATCTCAGTGACAATCACATATATATACTGACATATCACTAACTTTGCTTCCAGCTGCTCTTTCCACAGCCTGTTCTGCCCTGTCTGGGGCTATCCATGCTGCTATAACCCTTCATTTAGTAGTGGCATTTTCTAGCAAATCTCTTGTTCTATTTGGTTGTGGTGGATACTGTCCTCACGATAACCATATTAACAGAAAGCCAAAAGTGTGGTTTAATAAAAGCAAAAGGCATCCCTTTGGCTTTCTATTTGCTGTACCGTGTTTAATGTAAGAGCTTTCAGCTCTTCATACACCTTTCTGCTGTACCTCCACATGAACCTTTTGGTGGGGAGAATGAAGATACCATTTCCTTTGCTTTTAAAATGGAATCTTTTTTCTGATTTATCCTTTCCTAGCAAAATTGTTTTGCTTAAGCTGGAAGTATATCCAAATACTGTCTCCAGTTGACCCATTCACAAAAAAATGACTCCCTGACTATAGATATACTGAAGAGCCACATGTGCCTTTTTCCATAGTAGCTTTGGGTGTGTGCATGTGAGTGACTGCATGTATATATATATTTCATGTATATGTATATATATATACATGCACAAACATGCATATAGATATAGATACAGATATCAGAAAACAGTATGAGGAGCAAAAGGATTACAATATTGTGGGGAAAAAATCAGTGCCTTCTACCCTTCCTTTCTTCACCATAGCAACTCTCTCTCTCACATGCACACACAGGCAGAGTAAGAGAAAAGCCAAGCTCCTACCTCATTTTCAATCAGGTCTTCTACAACAACAAGAGCCAAGCTTTTATCTTCCTGTCAGGAAGAAAAGACAATTCTAAGAGTTCATTTTAGAAGCATGCATAGGCTTTTCAAGCCAGTACATGGTTTCATTCACCTGGATATGAATTTAGCACAGACTCCTAGGGAATTCCTGGGTTCCCCACTACAGACATTTCCACGTCCCATGCAAACACATCTAAGATGCAAATGAGTCAAATATATGTGTCTTATGGGCAATGCCACAATAGAGAAATCCACCATCATCAGCAAGCTCAAATTAAGAAAAAAAAAATTATCCCTGCTTTCCAAACAGGTCACTGAAACACAGGAAGCGTAAAGGATCCATTCATGGAATAGCAGAAAGTTGCTTGTGAGAACTTGAATATAAATCTCTCAAGTCCCATTTGCCATCTTAACTGTAGCCTATTTCCCCTTGGTTTGGAGTCTACTGTTATTAGAGAAAATAATGCATTATTCCCCCTCCTCATGATGCCTGGTGTCAGAGCCCTTCTTTCAGAACAGCTACAGCCATAACATTTTGAGTAAATGCAGTAAAAGTGTAGGTACGTTACAGCTGAACTTGCAATGCATCTTGTTCTGTAGAAAGGACATCTGCCATGCTTTTCGCCTGGTTTTAGGCTGGAGAGACTTCACAGACTTTTGCAATACTGACAAAGGGCATCAGTCACTAAGAAAAGGCCCTCTTGCTGGCCTCTTGGCCCAAAAAGATGAGTGCAATTTCCTTGGCTCAGTTTGCAATCACCTTCCAGCCCACTGTCACTGCAAGCACCTTGCAGTTCAAGGGGACTCTGACAGTGAGGATGAAGAGGAGGCAAGATTTGTGACTATGCAGATCTCAGCACAAAGGTCACCTTTTGGAGCAGGATTCAATGCACACAAGCTGACCTGGATCCACATAACTTGAGCTCAGGCCTGTTGAAGCACGGTGGACCTGGGTGCAAGGCAAGCTACACTCATGTTTGCAGATCTGCTGCTGGCTGCCCTTCTGCTTCTCCCTCACGCAATAACTGAACCAGCTTTCTGAGTGATAAAAGTGGTCTTAGAGATTAGAGAATAGCTCCTTGTGCAGCTGTCCTAGTAGTCAGGAGGGCTTGTTTTTTTCCAGAATAGTGACTGAGGGCAATCGGACCCAACTTTCAAGGTCAGAAGACAAGTCTATTGTAGATATAAGTAGTGCAAGTCAAAAAAGGGCTATTCCTATCTTGATGCACACACTAAATATTTAGAATAAATCAAATGGTCAGGTTTTTATCCTTCTGAAATAGAACTTTCCAGCAAGGCTAAGAAATCCGTTGACCTTAAATACTATCAATTAACAGCTTGCTTCATGCATCTATAGCTCTGTGAGCACCAGTGCCTGAACTATGGAGCAGAAAGGGACCTCAGGCACGTCTCCACAGGTTGCATTCTCATCTTCTGGTGCGAGTATGCTGTTAGAGAAGCAGCTGATGCACCTCCTACCTTGTGGCAGACAAGTCACTGCCACAGCCAAGTGGCATTCACAAGATTTTCTGCGTGAATGAGGTTTATAAGCCCTATCACTGTGTTTTTCACAAGCAGGAATAATGACAGTTACCGTTTGCACTGCGGTTCTTTTGAAGAAGGGGCTGCACTTGGGCTCTGCTGTGGAAGGCATCCAAAGAGAACAGCCAGAGTGGTCAGAGGTCTAGGAAAAAAAGCCTGCAAGGAGAGATTGCAGAAATAAAGCTCATTTAGCCTAGAGAAAGAATATTCAGGGGAAAACAATAGTGGCTTTCATAAAAGGCTTTTGTAAGGATGAAGGGAAGAAATCAACCTACATTTCCACTGCAGGTTGAACAATGCTGAAACCAGAAATAATTGCAGCTATGAAGATCGAGGGAAGTGTTCCAAGAATGTGGGCAGCGACGTAGCAAAACAAACAAACAAGTCTGGAAAATGCATTGCTGGCAATTCTACAGAAGAGGTTAGACAAACACGTGGGAGGACAGATGCAGGGTAAAAGACAGTGCCCAGTAAAGAAGGAGTGAAATAGATGCATCTAAGGTTCCAGGCCTCTTTTCTACTAATTTTTGCTTGTTTTGAAAACAAGTATCCGCTATACAAAGTGTATTCCCATTGCAGGTGTAATGCAGATTTGTTTATAAATCGGACTCTCCTTTCTTTGATGTCAGTGACTTCCCTCTAACTTTTGTCACTGCTAGATAAGAACTGGATCGTTTATGTCTGTGTTTATCTTTGTGTTTGGATTTTTTGGAGGGATCTTACCCCCTTATAATTTATATACCATCTTTTTAA
The DNA here is from genome assembly GCF_000705375.1 of Tinamus guttatus. The sequence goes on along the minus strand of NW_010582666.1, from coordinate 114,124 downwards.
TATCTGGCCCTGGCGGTTTCACTGTTTTCCTTCCCTACTCAGAGCTCTGATCAGGGCTAACAGGGCTGCCCCATTATCCAAAGATGAAAATGAATGTTCCAAGTGGGGCCATTTTTGAACGGATAAAATCTGACATAATTCTAGACATTCTACATTAGTCTACAGCAGCTACAAATATCTTGCTTGGCAATTATAGCCATATCAGGAGGATGGGAAATCTCCCCATTTGCTGGAGCCTGATTTATTTAACATTTCCTCTCTGTGCCTTCCCTCAAAAAGCAAAAAGGTTTGCGCTGAGCACTGTTAGGCTTTGAAAAATGTTCCTTGTATACAGCATCAGGAAATCAGAGTAGTTCCGCATTACTAGAGCTTATGGGACAGATCACCAGCAGTGATATTCATCAACATGGAAATAGTTTCCTTTCCTAGATGAATGCTTAGGGTTTTCTCTCCCTCTTGTCTTTGATTCAACATTAAATTCACCAAATTAAATTGCCTGAGATGTCACTTTTTGAAAACGCTAAATAGAAGACAAAAGGGCTTGGCACCAAAGAGCCCTGCCTCAACCTTGGGAAAAGCAGCGCTGCAATCCATACCCTCACCTGGGTTCCTTGTTTGCGTGTTGTCATTCATGTCATTCATGTCATTCACTTGTATAACAAGATGATGGAGAAGTGTCTCTGACTACGTGTGCGTATATCTTCTTTATTGAGATATATACGGATGCACAAGGTCTCCCTGAAGACATAAATTCATTTTCCTGTCTTCTCAGCGGAGTGGTTGATTTCAGTCTCATTAGCTGATCCACGCTGCAACTTCGAGTCATTCAGTGAGGTAGATGTCTAGGTTGATGCAACTAATATTTCTCTTTCCTAGCCAGGATTTACTAAAGCTGTACATATGAGGATCAGTAGTCTAGTTATTTTATAGCTGAGAATTTTGAAGGAGGTGGCCAAGGGGCACTCTGCAAAATCAGCACTGACTTTCCAGCAGTGTCTGGAATGCTGCCAAGTTCCACAGGGCCAGAATAAAATGAATACAGCACCAAGTTTTAAAAGGGAAAGTGGAATGCTGTGTATAAGCAAGTCAGCCAAAATCCGTTTGGGCAGGTGACAGGAAATGGGTTAATAAAGAATGAAAGGCTGGGGATAATTAACCTCACTTAACAGGGGCTTATGAGGGGAAAGGCCCTGTCAAGTTAACATAATACTAATTTTGGAAAAGGCTCTCAGGTCAAGACTGCAAGGACTGCATCCTAGTCAGTCTTTTGTGCATGGGACCATGCACAGTGTAGTTAGCAAGGCTGTAAACCAGCAGCACAAATTTGAAAGGAATTAATTGATGAGCCTTGATTTTCCAAGTGAGATATCTTGCAGACATAGGGGTGCTGCTAGCCAGGTCCCAGTGTATGTCACTGCAGGAACCACCCTAGACATTCTAGTAGGATGTGTTTATTCCTTGCACACTTAAATTTAAGATGCCACTGTAGTTGTAACAGCTTACAGAGGCATGTATGTTACATGATTCAGACTCTTGGGGATGGGAGCAGGACTCAAGGGTTGCATGCTTGTAAGTCTTCAGTAAAGCTGATAAATCTTCCTTTTTCTCTTGCAATTCTTAGTTATGCAGAAGACAGGAGCAAAGAGTCAATGAAAGGCTTCCTACTGTTTTGTTTCCATCCAGGCTAGAGTGTCACAGTGCAACTAAACCTATCACCACGAAATATCCAGCTTGTTTTGTCTACTAAAGACATTATGGGAAACTTGAAAAATGACAGGAATTACTCCAAACTGCTAATGTCCCAGGAGACCATCCTCTGGGATTCAATTCTGACCATTCTTAGTAATTTATCTACATGTCTTGCGTTTAAATAACACTGTTTATCAAAAATGCAGCCTAGTGCCCCCTGTGCTCTCTGCTGTATATGATGGGAATGTGCTATACCACAAAGAGTTTGTCCAAACAAAGGACAAGTCTGATGCCTTGTCTCCACCTCAGGACTGCCGTGGTGTCAGCCCCATGGCACAGGCTGCAGTGGCTGTAACTAGGATCATGAGCCTGGAAGGTAACTGAAGCGATTGCTGTCATTCATCTTTAGAAACCAAAGCTGCCATGGGATGCAGTTCCAGCCAGATGCAATTGCTCTGTACCCTCTTCGCAAGCCCCACATTGCTCAGCACGCTCCTTGTCCCTCTCTAGGGACCTGGCCTGTGTCACTGCAGATTTGTTTTCCCCAGCCAGCTTCAATAACCTGTGACATGATGTCCTTGAATTGCCCGGAAGGTGTGGCACTCAAAAACCTTGGCTTTCTCTGGCTAAATTCAACCAGGTTCATTAGCAGTTGATGCATATCTGAAAAATGCTACTCATTTTTTTTCTTTTTGCTGTGAACAGCTGGAATGAGTTCAATTGAATTTATATCAAGACTAGGTTTGTTTCTGAGCTGGTGACTCATGTTCTTGTCTATTTCTGATTAAATATTATCCCTGTAAATGCCATGCGCATTTTTTCCTATTTAATTGTCATGGCTGAGGGGATTTAATCTATGCACCAATTCAATAAAATGTTATCATCGGCTGTCCATGCGAAATCCAATTGGAATGCCACTGCACGCGTGGCTACAGGGCATAAAAGTACACTCCTGACTTCAGGGAAAGGCATTCGAGACCGGGCTTTTGTCATTAAGAAAAAAAAATGGTGCTACAAAGTCAAGCTAAGGCCGCATTGGAGAGCCAGATGTCTTATAAGGAAACAAAAGCCATGAACAGCATAGCAGTGATCCCAGTTCACTGTGATATTTACCTGATGCAAACCTGCTGTCAAAAATATCGGTGGGCAATTCCCACATATACGTGCTCACTAACAGGAGGAATTGAAGCTGAGGTGATGGCATTATCCCAAGTCTTCTGAAGGCAACAGACGTTATTTTCGTATGCATCTCTGGGATTTGCCTCCTGTCAAAAAAGGAGGGGTTTTGAGGTGCTCAGGGACGGCTTTTTGGATGTTTGATTTCCACCTGCAATGCTGGGTAGCTGGGTAGCACTCAATGCAGTGCTAAGAATCAGATTTATCCAAGTGCCCTCTGAGCAGTCCGGAACATGCTAAGAAGCACTGAGGGTCTGGCAGTTCCGTTTGCTGTTGAAGTCCATGAGGAATGCCCAGCAATCGTCATGGCTTGCTTGCAGGAAGGACATTTGCCTCGGCTGCTAATTCAAGACTCTGAAGATGCTTTGAACTAGGTCTCCCTTCCCTGAGGGATCCCACTGTCCTGCTGAGTGACTGGAGGGCAGCAATATATTGAACTATCACACTATTTTTGCAGATCTAGAGATGTTCGCGGGTTTTCCATTTCTGCCAGATGTGGCTAAAGGCACGGACCAAGGTATTTCTAAGGGTACTGACTTCTGCCACGTCCCTAAGCTCAGAAAGGTAAATCACACTTGGAACATGTGTCGTTTGTCTAGGAGTTGCCCATAGCCTACAGGAAAGCTTTCCGCCAGTCATTTCTGCTGTTTGTGGAAATATCTATGCAAGTTAATGGAAGAAGACAGATTATTACCTCTGCTTGAAATCAAGTGATAGCGTATTCCTCCCAAAACCATCTAGTGTCCAAATGAGATCAGCTTTTTCAGACTCTTGTATGATGGGGCTTGAGTTTTGAAAATGTAATGCATCAGGAGATAACCACGAGTTAATAGAAAGTAATGCTAATGAACAGTAAGGAATGCTTTAAATAGTTTTATAATCATCACACAACAGCGCTAATGCATTCCCTATAGGAAACTAGGAAAGCTTAGGCCCTTCACTCACAATTTCCACTAAGCCTTGAGAAGATCTTTTAATACTGAGCTTTCTGGATTTTTGCTGTGTTAGAATTTTACTTTTTTAACTATGTTTCACTTAATGCAACACAGAATGAAACTTTATCTATATGGGAAATGTTGAGACATTTTTTCACCCTCATTATTTCTCACAGAAGAAAAAAAATCCACCAGAACCATCACTTCAGTACTTTAAGGATGTGCCATTGCAGTCCAGGGTCAGGAGAAGTTGTAAGTACTCTGAAACTCTGAGAAAAATCAGGGAATTTGTCCTTTTTGCTGCTCCAAGACTGAAACTGGCCATATGCAGCCTGTGACACTGATCCATTTGCCAGGTGTCATGTGCAGCTTAGCTACCCAGGGCTTCTTCAAAAGGTAGAAACAAAGTTAACAGCCTCCCAAGGCCCCACAACAGCCTTCACGCCTGCCAAGTACGCTAAAAGTCAAAAAAAAAATGGTGGAGACGGAGTCAGGGTGTCCTCCTTAGCCAAATAAAGTAGCAGCTTTGACTGGCCAAGTTGGGTACATATTCTTTGAGGCTTCACTCAGGAAGTCTGAAGCATTTATTTTTGCTCGTTTTTTTAAAACATTGTGCAATTGCTGCAGTTCATTGACTTCTCCAGATCCTGATTCCATACAGAAACCCTAATTTCTGGCTTCTCTAGACATTGCTCATTGCTTAGCATTATTTGCAAACACTGCTGTCTGCTTCTCAACCATCCAAGTATACCTCTGACTAAATATCTTCACTAACCAGTTTCTGCTAAAAGCCAGAATTCTGGGGTTATTTTAAGCAAGCCTCCAATGGCCATACGGATTCAGCAGGCTGAGTGTTCTTCATAACAGTGACTGAGATGGAGAACTGGAAGGAACTAAGCCCAGCTTTATAAACGGAAACTAAAAAAAAACAAAGTCCCTGCTAGTATCGCTACGAGTAATCCAAAAGTTATGTCTCAGCTGCTTCTAATCATACCACACTTGTCCCCCACCAGGAGGGGAAGGAGAAAGTGTGACATACAAGCGACAGGCTTACCTTTAATTTCAGATCAGCCAGACTGCCATGCTGAGAGACGTGATTCAGGCTCTTAGGAAGGCTCATTCAGTCCTATCTGAGGGATCGTTCTAACAACTGATCAGTCTGCTTCTAATTAGAGCAAGGAGTCTCAGCCATTTCATCTAGATCAGCAAGGGTCTGATCCTGTTTCTGAAAAGCACGAGGGGACTTGGGGGCACCAAGCCTGCAAACACACACAAAGCAACTTTCCCCACTGGAAAGCTCCCACCACCTCCGTGAGGTTTAGCCATCTTGGACACACGGAATGGGAGAACAGGATGCATGATGACCGCTCCTCTGCCTGACCTGGCCCTTCTCCTCCTTTCTAGTCTGTCTGGTTGATCTGGAAGGGGTGCTCTCTCTGCACCAAGTCTGCATGACATCTGCCTGTGGCACTTCAGTGTCAAACCCAGCAAAAGAAGTCTAGGGAGAGGGTTGCAGACCTATGCTCTCAAAAGTATACTTACAGTAAGTGGGGCTTTTTTAGGAATTTTTTGCACACAGGTAAAAAGGTAAAACTAGGCTATAACTGGCTACATATAAGTAAAAAATAGTTTTAATTTAAATTATAAACATTTGAATAAACTTAGAAAATTTAAGAAAAGAATGAGAACGCACACTAGCCAAATGGTCCAGTTCCAGGTAAAGTAAATCCACATGTTGCACAGAGAGGTCTGGAGCTATCACACAGCCCAGCAGAAAGAACAGACACTTTCAAGTGAGTGCCGTCTCACTGCTACTTTTAATCCTTACCTGCACTAACAATCTCTCTTTACAAGGCAGAAGGACACTTTGTCAAGGCTAAGTTAGCTGCTTGATTACTTAATTACCCTTGTTTAATTATTACCATTTGGATCACGGAGGTATTGGTTCTTCAGAAATGCTTTCCAGACCTTCGCTAGGCTCTTCTTCAAAGCAAACTAATATATGTTGTGGAATCAAATCTGCAACATAAATAATTTAAAACTGTATATCATATATGGACTACATTAAAGGAGAGCGTAGATAAAACAGGAATATAAGCTGGGCAAAGATCAGTGGAGAGGACAATCTCTCAACCTTGATTTTACTAAATATTAGGAGTGTTTAATCTCCCAGGTCTTAATTGTTAAGACAGACATCAGAATGCCCATGATATTTTGGTCCTGTTCTAAGCACTTGAGACCTCCATCTCTAGAATACAATTGTAAAAGGCATCCAGTGCCTTTCACAAACAAATTCAGCAAAATACAAGAGAAGGAGCTACATTTTTGGGACAAAACAATGAAAATTTTATAAATTCCCTTTCTGTACTATTTTACTTTTAAAAATAACTTTATGTCACCAGAAAGCTCAGCAACAAGATTACTGCATACCGCCCTAAATTACAGCCTGTCAACAGGAGCGAAAGCCTTAAGATAAGAACAGATGTTGTTGCCATCCGTGCCCGTGGGATGTTGCCAACATGGCTTAGTGTGGAAACTAAGGTGGTGCTTTGCGTTCTTCAAGTCTAAATCAATGGCCTGAAGTTTAGCGATCTGCCTAGAAAGCAACACAGATGGGAACGTTCATCAGCGCTGGGTTTGCTAACGAATGCTGCGAGCATCGTGGCAGGACCCCTGCATGCCCAGCCCAGGAGAGCCATGCAGCACCTGGGAGGAAGGATGTGGGATGAAAAGCAGCTCGGCCAGACAAGCCTTTAAGTCTTAGCGTGCCGCGCTACACAATTTCCTAATAATACCCTCGCTCAGCAGAGGTCCAATTCAGTTTGTAGTCACTAGCTTTTACCATTCTAAAGTCACATCTGAAAATATTAAATGAATTACATCTGAGAGTTTAGAAATAGGTAGCAGGATTTAAAAACCTCAAGGTTTGGGTTTTGGGGTTAGTTTTGGTTTATGCTTTCTTCTATCATCTCCACTTTTCAAACATCAGGACTTTTTGGACAACGTGGACCTTCAGTGTAAATCAGTGTAAATCATATGTCACATCTTTAGATATGCAGACTCCTGATCCTTAAGAGTCATAACTGAGACACAAACAGTGATATTCATGCAGTGTCAGAGTCCCATTTAAAGGTCTTACGGGAATTCTCATTTCCTTGTTGCTCCATATATTTGGGGAGAAAATTGCTTTTGCCATAATCTGAAGTAGGCCAGACCCTCAAGAGACTTCAAATAGGTATTAGAGATAGATGGTTTGTGTATTTGGATCTTAGTCTTCTCCTACCTGAGTTCCCTATCTGCAAAACAGCGAGAAAATTGCTTTTGCCATAATCTGAAATAGGCCAGACCCTCAAGAGACTTCAAACAGCTATTAGAGATAGATGGTTTGTGTTATCTGGGTCTTAGTCTTCCCCTACCTCAGTTCCCTATCTGCAAAACAGATACCCATCAGTCAGTCTGGCTAAGATGCTCGGATAAAACCGAAACAAGAAGCTGTAGATGTAGGTGGAAATAGGTCCCTCCTGCATCTACTGGCATGCTGCCCCGGTAGTCCACGGTTGCCGAGAAGTCTAAGTCATGACATGGGGAAAAACGGATAGTTTGGTGTAGCCTGCTCCATCAGCAAGAACAGACCTGTCCTGAGATGTGTGTTCTGGGAGCGGGTGAGCAGGTTTGCTACGTGGCTGTAAGAGAGACTGGTAGCAGGTGAAGAAAAGATGTAGTGTTCCTGATGGGAGATGAGAGAACCTCTTCAGCAAGTGGATTGTCATAAAAAGTTGGAGAGTTGTTATGGAGACAAGTCTTGTGAAAACAATGCAATTTCCATGTATTTCTCTTTCTCTAGACCCTACTGATAATTATATGTTCTGAAAATTTGAAATAGTTGCATTAACATACATATTTCTTCTAAGAAATTACTGCTATTATGAAGGTAAAAAAAATAGTTTATTATTATTACTGATATCAATCTCCTGAAAAACTACCAACAGCATTTTTTACCCTGTGCTTCTGGGCAATTGAAAATACCTACAAAGGCATTTTTGTCATATGTGCTTTTTCTTCAAAAATTTCTAAGGGTTTCTATGCTTTTATGTTTGCTACATCATGTTCTATGGGAACTATTAAGAATTAAAATAATGCTTTGATCATTGTGAGGTGATAAAAACAGCATCATGGAACCGTAAATAATGCTAAAAGGTAGGGGAAAAAAAAGTAGTGGATTTCTTTCCTGGTTATGGAAACTGCTCAGATGATTAAAAAAAACAGTGTTATTAACTTTTGTTTCTAGGGATTCATGAATGTTGAATAGTGTGTATGTTAAAAGGATATATTTTCCCATAGACATTTGGATAAAGAGTGAATGCAAAATGCCCCAGCAGGATTTTAATTAGTGAAACAAAACAAAATATGTGAAAGGACTATGCAGATTAATCACAGGAGCTGCGGAGAAAGCTACGTAGCAGGTAGAAGGTGCATTATTTAACAGAAGTCAGTGGTCCTACGCTTCCTTATGCACAAGACCTGGTCCATCAGGGAATCCCATCAGGATTCCTCTCTTAGGACCAGGTTGTAGCATCCTGATTCTGGGTCATTTGGCGATCCCCCAAGAGCTGATCCATCAGTCTTATAAGAGAATACCACAAGTGACATCCTCCACCGTTTCCTAATGCAAGTCTGCTGTAGGAAGCAAGCTGGTTTCAGACTCTGTGCATGCAAGACCTAATAAACATAAGCAGGGGAACTCTTTAGATTGAAAAAGGTGAAAAAAAGAGATGTGCAATAAGGCAAACTGTTGGGAAGAGTGTGCAACTTGAGTTGGCATCTTCTCTTCAAAATGGCCTGTGAACAAGGAGGTTCCTTTCTACATCATCTGAATTTGCAATGGCCCAGGACTTCTCCCTGATGGTCTCGGAGGGCTCCTCAGGGTCCAGCCTCCTGACACAGAGAGGTCACCTCTGTGAGCAATGTCTCCCTCCTTTCCATCCACTTTGGACTATGGTGTCTGGCTCGCGGCTTTCCTCCTAGTTGGGGGTCTCAGCCAAACCTGCTCAGATGCTAACATTTCTAGCACTGTTCTCATCAGGAAGGCCCACCTCACCCCACATGCAGCCTCTTACAGACCACCTTTCCAAAAAAAATCCTTCCAAGATATGAGGACTTAGGCAGCAAGACATGAACAAGCAAATCAAGCAATTTTCCCCTTTGTTTTGCAGTATTTTTCAAATATATATAAGCATCTTCTATCATTATATGTGGGAAGTGATTATATCCATGTTAATTATAATCAATTTATTACTGTCAATTACTATAATCAACACAAACAGGAAGCTTTCCTTCCTGCCACCCTGCCACACTTTCACTCTTTCTAACAAAATGCCCTGTAAACGGCACTCAGTACAGAAAAAAAAGCAAAAAATACAACCTGGTATCCCCTTCAGCGCAATTTCTTAGTGCTGATCTTCTCATGGACATGTCAAAGGTATTCTATGCTAATGCAAAATGGTAAAGATCGTTCTTTTAGGTGTCTGCAGATCTAATACCTTTGAAGTGATCCACGTATAATCAATATAAAAGACTTCAGAGATATACAAAGAACTGAGCTTTTGGTTTCATTTCAGTAGCACGAAAACAGAGCCCAAGACACGCAGGAAGAATAAAAGCTGTTTAGTTGATAGATTTAGTTGTATTTGGAGTGTGAAGGTGGAACTGAAAAAGCTAGAAAAACATGGACACATGCATATATACACACAAGTCAGGGGCTGGATATGCTTACATTAATTTGCAATAGTTGCTTTCAGTAGAAATAAAAGAATGCAGTCCAGTGCATGAAACTGGAATTGATTTTGCAGGAATTAGATGAAGAACTACTAAACTAAGGACTAGAAAGTATAACTAGGTATCCATTTAAGACTACAAAGCATCCAATAGAAAAAGACTTCACAGAAGAATCACAGACTGCAAACTATGAAAAGAATGGTGAAATTTTATATAGGTATGCACATATGTATATGCATATAGATATATAAGTCATAACCAGTCATATGCTCAGTGTACCTAAGAGAGTTATGTGGAGCAGAAATGAGAGCAAAACTTCACTTGGGATATTTTGTGCAGCGAATTCTAAAAGACTTTATGCCAAAAGATTTCCAAATGGCATTTTTGTTAGATGCTAAATTACATAGCAGAGGTGACAGAAATATTTGAGGCAGAATTCCTCTTGCACCCTTTTCCCTTAGGTCCTGAAAACGAAACCTTCACTTTATGGGACTCCAGCCACAACAGTCATAAAATAACTGAGAATCTTCCCAGATAGAGCCTCTTTCTTTCCACATTTCTGTACTAAAACATTTCTACATCAAAAATAATGTAGACAGAGACCTACAGAAAGCTATTTAGGATTAATAAAAATGCTCCTATGTCACCTCACAGGCTCTATTCAAATTCTATCCATCCCTTATTTTAGCACTTGGTCAGATAGCACATCTCATATTTGGACTTTGGCAGAGGGATACGCTTGAAAATGTAGAATTAGTAGTGCAGGTGGCCTTTGTAGGTAGGGATGGCTGTGTCTTGAATGCTAATTTGAATTTTACAGCCTGTAAGCGAATGCCAGAATGGACTTGTTTGCTTTTCTGTTTAGTAAGAGGGAAAACCACACATGCTATTCCTGGAAAAAAGCCAAGAGGTGGAGAGTGTGCAGGAGGCACCTGCCAGCAACACAGCGGCAGGTATCTGGTGTCAGACAACTTTTATTCTCTTTTGGAGCATGCGTGCATTGTGCCAAGCGCTAACGTTGCATACAAAGGAAATGAAATCACTCAACGTATTTTACAGCGCAGGAAAAAAACATTGCTTCATTTTCCCTCAAATGCTCTGTTAGCAGTACATTATTAGATTTATTACCTTGTCAAGACCAGAGAAGCTCCCATTTTAACTCTTAACACAGTGTAAGAATTATTTGTAGGGAGAAGTAGGCAGTGCGCACATTTGAAGCAGGCAGAGATTTCTTAAACATTTAAACTCCAGCTGAGTTCAGTCTTTAAGGCACATCAGGAGAAGCAATTTGTCTCCATAGTTCAGGGGGAGATAAAATGCTAAAAGATATCATCTCAGTTTAGAAATCTGCATGTAGATAGGGGTCAATAGAAGACAACAATGCAATATTTCCCACCTCTTACCTAAGAGCAAATAAAAATGTTTGGGGCCCAATGTGCATTTGGGGGTGCACATGGTATTTTCAAAGCTTGTTTGGATTCTGGATTTAATAGCATTTAAATTCCTGAGTGCCTTGTATTTCCTTAGCTGTGCTAGGAATAAATAAATGGTTAAAGGCTTTAAGTCCAGATTCCAATATCGCAAACTCCTGCTGAGTGGCACCATATTCCAGTCATCTCCAGTGATTTCCTGGGAACTGTTTGTGTGCAGTATGTTACTCTGAATGGCTGGTAATATCCAGAAGCATCCTCTGCCCACCATCATAACTTACCTTCCCTTATTACCTTCCATAGCTTACAGGAGCAACAGAAGAGGAAAACAGCAGCCTCCAATGAAACCTTGCTGCAGTGAAAGTTTTGAACTGCCGTGTCCCCTAAAACATATTTAGTATGTTTTATAGCATTGGAAAGTGCTCTGACAAATCTTTGCATTAACACAGTAACACTGGGATGCTGTAAGGGACCAGACTAGTTGGAAAAAGAACAAAAAGACAAGGAATAGTTGAAAATCCAGGTATGGACAAGGAGGCTTAGTGCATAAGGGGGTAATAGCAGAAAAAGACCATGCTGACAGGTCCATGTTTCCCTGATTGCAACTGGCCTTCAGACATTCACCGAAACAGTTAACTAAAGCCACTGATCAAATTGCATTGCTTGTTAAATGGTGTGGCTTGCATCAGACTGAAATGCAGGATCTTATTGCAATTACCACCTCTTCCAAGGAGCAGCTGTATGGCTGCATTTAAAACATTAACGTCACATTGTACTCTGCTGAAAGAAAACCAAAAGCACCTAGGCAGCACAGACATCCATCGTTATTCCAGCTCCCCAGTTTCTCTGCAGGCTACTGGCTGCCTTAAAAAACACCAATGTACCCATCCTAGTGCAAGCCAGAGCCAAAAACACATGGAAGTGAAAGTACCAATCCCTGATATACAGCTGGACACCTGCCCAGTTCGGAGCTTGGAGTGGAACATACAAGTCATCCATCCCAACTCCCTACAGCACAGCTAACCTAGAAACACGTTTACTAATCTCCAACCATTCACAATTCAGTGGGAAAGGACCCACAGCACCTCTTGTGTTCACCACGCAGAGTGTCAATTCATTTGGAACTGATACAAATAATATTTACACATGCATAAAGAAACGTCAGTTCCGAAATGCTTGAGGTCTGGCACACTCTTCAAAAAAAAACAAAAACAAAAACAAAAAAAACAAAGGGAATGGCCCTGCCTTTAAAAACGATGGAAAAGAGATGCCGTTGTGGGACTCTCCAGGCACTAAGGGCAGATGCTGGGCTGCTAAGCTACCTGAAAAACCAAAGCCAAGCAGGCAGGTAGGGAGAACAGAAACTAATAAAAACACCCAAATATGCTCAATTGTTTCCGCAGCCAGGGCATCTTCCTGCGGGAGAGAGAATTCATCTTTTACCAGCTCCCCTTGCCTAGAGATCAGTCGCTTGGTTGCTATCAGCTCAACCTACATATAGCACAGTATTTCCAAATAGGAAACCAGATGTGATGCAGCCTGCCCCAGCCTGTGACAGGGTAATTATGACTGATGCCATATCACTCTTCAAAAAGTACCTCCTTGCACAATCAGGTATTTTTACTGTCATTTATGTAGTGTTGCTGGAGACACTGGTGACAGGGGCCTAAGGTCAAGGAGAAAGGGATGCAAGTGTGAAACAACCTATTAAGCTTCCCAGGCTTGGGAGGAGGAGTATACAGAAACACGCACTAAACACAAGCTATGCAGTAATTCTTCCAGCAGGTGGAGGGAGGTGATCCTGCCCCTCTACTCAGCCCTGGTGAGGCCAC
>NW_010582666.1:65084-101150 GCF_000705375.1 Tinamus guttatus | reverse complement strand
CCAACAGAACTAGAAGTAATGGCCACAAACTGAAGCACCAAAAGTTCCACAGGAACTTAAGGAAAATTTCTTCTATGACTTCTGTGGCCCCATCCTGCCAAAGTTACACACGCCCTGCTTAGGAAGGTTAAGCTGTTGCATAAAGCTGCCAGCACTGAAGTTCTCAAGGCCCTTTACCAGGACCATTTGGCCAAACCAATAAGCAGGGTGAGGTCCTGGCATCAGAGTGGGATCTTCTGAGCCCGACCCAGACTGGGCAGAGGACACGGTGCCATTGAACATGCAGCTCCCAGGAAAGGGAGAAGCCGCGTCCTGCTGGAGACGACACACGTCACCCAAATGGAGAAGAGCTGTGCTACAGGCCTGGCTGAGGCGCCGGCCCAGAAACGTGCCAATGCAGGACAAGGTGTTATTTCACCTGCTCTGGGAGGTCCTCCCACCTTGTTCATCACACAATCCTAGGCTGCCCCTGACTTTCTCTGCTCTTACAATGCTCATCTTACCTATTTCAAGTGACAGGAATTTCCAACCACAGCCCTTTCGGCACATCCCATCCTTGGCAGCATGGACTCCATCATCCCGCAATCTAATCCAGGCGAAACAGAAAAGACCCTTCTTGTCTCGCTTCCAGTGGACTAGGAAACGAGTTATCAATGTCAGCAAAAGGACAACTGAAAAGAAGAACATTCTTCTTCACCCTGGGACACAGCAAGTCCCACAGAGCTGCAGTGACCCCACAGCAGGCAACTGCAGGCTGTCCTACAGGGAAGGCAGCAGGGAGCTGGCTATGTCCCGCATAACAGCTGTAAAAACTGCAGCATTTTAGACATGATTTTGTGGCACAGATAATATCTCCGTTGTAGGGGCTACACACTATTGAGAAGCCCCTCCCTTCTAGCACGCCTTTGACTTTATAAGGGGAAAATGTTGAGAAATATGTGAATTAAAGTGTAGACAAATACAAGTTTCATGGCATGGTCCTGACTTGTATCCAGTAATGAATATATGTAGTATACACATGCACACAGACAGATGGGAACTATCCTCATTCACCTACCCTCCAGCACTGGCTGCTTTAGAAGGGAGGAAAAGCATCAGTCTGGAATTTCACAGAAGAAAAAGGTGAAAGCCTCTCACACTTGAAATGTGCTTATACATCTTCTCTTACATGCTAATCCCCTCCACAGCAGGTTTCATGCTTTCTTTTTTTTTCCTTCTTTTTTTTTTTTAATAATCCAGCCACTGGATTTGATTCAATTACTCAGCAAGGCAGCAAATGCTGGTCCTCCTTGCACACAGATTGCTGCCAGGCAGCAGTTCAAGGGAGGCTCTGAGAGACCACGAAGCCCTGTCACTCTTTTGCACTATTTATTTCCTTTACTTTGCTGGAGAAGACAGCGCACTGGCAAGGGGATGCATTTTGTGAAGCAGGTTGGACATCATTTGAGAGGATGCTGCTCTGCATGTTCTCTGCGAGATCCTTCTCATCCTGCTCCCTGGTTTGTCCCCACGGTTTGTCAGGGACAGCCAGGAAGAGAGGAGGAGAGGCAGTGTGTTTTTAGGCTCTGTGATCTGCCAGGTGCCACAAGAGCAGGTTCAACAGCCACTCCTGACTGTGGTCTCTGGCAAGTTACAATTCCCTGTCTCCTGCTTGGTCACACTGCAAGAGCCATGAGTCCACTCTCTGGGTGATAACTCTGGTCGAAACTGTTGGAAATAACAGAAGCAACGAATGTGCTGGTGAACTAGGGAGGCAAGACCAGGCACTCTCTGGTTTAGCTCTTAATCGTTGAGCAGCATTTGGAATTGGGCATGCGTTTGTGTATGACAACTGCAGCTGCCTTCTCACATGAATTACATATACGGATCAATGCTAAATGAACTATTGTGCCTCACTCAATCTGTTTTATGAGTTAGACCAACTTACTGCATTTTAATGAAAAATCAAGATAATAAAACTCATAAATTAATAAAGGCAATATTGTCTGCAGACCCTGGTATTGAACAAGTTGGGTAATTTAACATGTGAGGTTATTTATCCTCCAATTCCAGTGTTATCATTTTTTTTTCCTATTTAAACACATCAGAGAAGTTTCATGCAGTAAGGTAAAAGGAAAAACCCTAAAATTGGTTTGCTCAAAAGTTGCCACTGAGCTGAAGGCCCCAGGCAGCAACAAGACAAAAGGAGATATCAGACAGTCCAAAGAGCTTTTGCACACTATTCTGAAATAGGTGGCAAATGATCTGTGTTCCTCCACACAGGTGTGTTACATGTATTCATTAATGAATTCAACACAGAAAAATGCCAATTAAGGATTAACAGACTACAAGTGGGGAACTCCTTTTACTGCCTCCTAGGTATCTTCCACCTCAATTATGCTGCTCACATTAGAAAGATTTATGTCCAGCAGCAGGTTTTTGTAGTGCTGCTATGTTTGCACTGCCTTTTTTTTCATGAAAATCCGCAGGAATCCTTTTTGGTGGGGTCAGATTGGAGCAATGGATGTGTGTACCTATGTGTACTCGCAGTGCATAGACACATCTTATACGCCCACACACATATAACTGCATTACATATTATGTGTGCATGTAATAAGATAAAGAGAAGCATAAGCACAAAGCAGGAACTCCTCAGCTGAAACAAATTAGTCTTGGACCATTAGAAGTTCATAAATTAATACTGATCACACTATCTGAGGTTTTGATTCAGAAATCCTAATAAAACTAGTTAATAATAGAGATCTGCTAACGAACATTACTAGCAAATAACTCTGAGTTTGCTTTGCCAAGGCAGAACATCATAGCAAAGACTTTGCTTTGTAGATTTGTGTTCTTGGAGCCCTTAAGGATGACACCCAGGACTGGCATGAGAAACAGACCGAGGAGACATCTTGGTGGGGCTACAGCTGTGGAGAACTGGTGGAAAGGAGACCACATGGGATCACCACGGATGCCTCCTCACTTTCCAGCTTGTCCTATGGGAACCTGAGCCTAGCAGAATGTCCTGACCCATATGAAAAGGGGTCTGTGTGAGGGCACGCACAGGGCACATGAGTTGCTTTACAGATCTGAGGAGTCCGATATAGGATTAAAGCTTCATAGGGTTGTCATAATGGAAATAACTGAAAAACATCAACTGGATATTCATTCAGACGTTCAAATGTTTGCTTGGCCAATTTAAATTCAATGAATAAAGAATAAAGCTCATGTCTCAAACTAGTCCTGCCTACATTTTTTTCCAGCTAACATTTTAGGGCTTTTTTGCCTAACCTTGCAACCCTGACATCCGTCTTGAGTGATATGATTCTAACCAAAATGAGGGATCATCTGGGTATGAAGAGGAAAAAAAATAAACAACTTTCACATTAGTTGCAGAGAAGTGCACAAATGAATTACCCGCTGTTTTCAGCCAGTCATGAATAATTCAAATTCCCCCGTGTCAGTGGATCTAATTAGTAATCATCCAAACTATTCTTAAATTATCTAGTTTGGAGTTACTTGCATAGCAACGACATTCATTTCCGATAAGATTATTAATCCATTTGCCAGTGTGAGATTGCCAGGGCAAAGGCAGTGGGAAGCCGAACCAGCAGTTAATGTTATTAATGTTTCTTTAACAATTAACCTATCCAGTGTTCAGGGACAAACAGCATATGTCATGTAGAGAGATATTTTTAAAGTTCCATGGCTACATGCCATACATCCTGCTGCTTCGGCCACCTTGAAATGCAAGGAGCTGTCATTAGCAGAGGCTTGACCCTGAATGTGAGAATTGCACAGGAACTGAGAGAGTATCAGATATGGAAGAGAAATAATAGTTACCACTGCAATAGATGAGGTGCAAATCCACTCCAAAAAGTGACCTTGTAAATATAAAGCCTGGTGGAGATCCATATAGGTTGTTTCACTGACTTCAACCAAGTTAAAAGGAGATTTAATTTCTTTCCTATTGCTAATTTGAAGCCCCTTATGTCCAAAGCTCAGTAGGCAAACTGAGCCTTTCCCAGTTCACTATGATTAGTTAAAAAAAAACTCCTTAGCTGGAATCTACCCAGTGACCCAAAGCAGAAAGAGATGTGGTCACAGGATCCCCTGGTTATGCAGACCCCAGGGAGACCGGTTTTGTTGAGATCCAAAAAGAAGCTCCGACTTGGAACAAAGGCAGGGATCAGATTGAAGACAAAGGCCAAAAGCCAAAACACAGGGAGATTAAACACAGGGGGAAAAGTTCTGTTTACAAGGGTGATTGCACCCTTGGAAGAGGCTGTCCGGAGAAGTTACGGAGTCTCCATCACTGGAGATACTCAAAACCAGACTGGACACAGGTCTGAGCAACCTGCTCCAGTGACCCTGGTCCAAGCAGAGGAGTTGGACCATACGAGTTGCAAAGGTGTCTCCCACGTCCAACCAACTTGATTCTGATAAATAATGAATATATTCTAAGGTTTCAGGTATTCATAGTATTACACATGCTTCAAGACTGATCTGTAACTATACAAGGTTGGGGTGAACATCCACTACTGTGAGAGTTTCTTACCTCAGTTAGAAACATCTGGCACCGATGCTTGTCACAGTACTTGCTCAGACGAAGCTTAGCTCATATGTTTCCTAACTTGCTTGAGTACCCAGAGAGGCAGTGTCAGCTTGCAAAATGTAATATTATACTCCAAAGAGAAGCTCTTGCTCTTAGTTGAGCAGTATACAGGTGTCTGGACAGCCTGGTTCCCTGCCTAATTCTAAACTGTTGTTAAATCAGTATTCATACAGTTAAATATGCAGGGATATGCTCTGGATAGCTCCCAGCTCTAACTCCGTCATGGGATGGAGCATGGCAGCCTAAGAAACCATTCCAGCATGCTCATGGGCATAGCCACAAATCCTAACAACTCATTCCTACATCTTTTAAACCTTTCTTTGTAATTTTTAAGAGATTGTCTCATTTTGAAGCAGCCAAGGCTTTCTCCTGCACTTTTGGAAGAATGTTTACAAGAATGCTTAAAATCCCTTTAAATCAATAGAAGTGAATGGTGGAAAGAGAAAGGAGAATTCAGCCTTCACCAGGTCAAGAAAATCAAGAGAGAGACCTGTAATTAATTAGGATTGTGAACGGTTCCTCGTTAACACAATACGTTCTGCTGGAGTTGACCACGTAGAAAAGTTCTGCATAATAAAGTAGCATGAAAGAAAGCACAGCACAGCTGATATTAAATAAAAAAATAAATAAATTGATGCCACCAAAGGAAAGGAATAAAGCTGTAAACGTATTTCCCAGACATCATCTAACAGCAGGAGTTTACAGTTTTTCAGCAGTGGCCAAGTGTAATAAAATTGATCTGTTGACTATACAGATCCATAAAATAGTTTACACAGAGCTAGAGTTATTGCCAGTTGGAGCAGAAGCAAGATTCTTCCTGAAAAAAGTGGCCTTGTAAGCATCCTTTTTCTATTACACATCATTGCAACCACAGGGTGAACGAGGGCCAGGTTTCCTCAGAGTTCAGCACTTTAGGATATTATGCATTAAAACGTTGCTTAGGAGCGAGCACGCTAAGAAAGGTGAAAAGGAAAGGACTGAGAAGCCCTCATGGACTCGGATGTGAGCAGACGAGGTCTGGCAATCTCACGGGGATTGCTCAAGGTGCTTATCCCAGTCAGGTCCAGATCTGCTCCAGAATATGGGATAAACATAATCTGTGATATATGAACAAACCCCATCGGGCCAGGCTGTCAATATCACTACTCCATGTAATCACTTTTCATCTATTATTAGGGAGAAATTAATTAAATTTTCATTCAGTATAATTGCATCATGTCTACAAGGAGCATTAAAATTCCTGAAATACCTGGAACAGATTTTCGAGAGCTTCCAACAGCTTATTTTGGCATCTAATATAATTCACTGCCAGCTTTGCAGAGGGAAATACATCATGCTGAGTCCTTTGGAAAATCCACTCATTTTGTGCAGACCCAAATCTGCACAAAGCTCTTTTGAAAACCTGGACTTGGGATTTTCCCACAGGGACTTTCAAAGGAAGCTCCGGAACATAAGCACCATATACCCCAGAGCTTTGCAAATCCTCACTTAAAAACACCTGACTCAAACTTGGATGATGCTCAGTTCAGAAACTCGATCCAGGAATTCAATCAGTGCACACAAATCAATGCAATCGCACGCACATGTGATCTGGTGATGAAGAACCTTATGTTGAAAGATTTGGGCAAAAGGAAAGCAGGGCTACTTGCACACTTCTCCTCGTGCTAGGGATCACAGCCACTCTCCTGCAGGCCTTCACTCTGTGCACGGCAGAGCCACAAACACTTCAGTGAGATGCTCAAAATCTCCTACCTGTGTTTGTGTTGCACACACAAAGTTAACAGTGCTGCAAGAAACCACTGGCACAGCAGGCAACAACTTAGGTCTCCAATATCCCAGGCTAATATCCTAACCCACCGAAGAGTGGAAATCTCCTTTCTCCAACATTATCTTCACGATTAATAAAGAAAACTAATATAGAGAATATGTGAAAAATAATTCATTATCTCACCACATAATGTACACACTATCTTCCCCAATGTGCCAGCATTTAGTTTCAAATACGCCAAGGTTAATAGCTATAATGTAAAATCGTTATCTGCAGGAGAGTATTAATTAGGGACCTCACGCACAATGCATTAATAATTTGCATGCAAGGAGGGCTGCAACGCTCCTCAGCGGGAGGTCGGGAGCATTTTATAGACAACTGATAGCTAGAAGACTGCAGGAAAAGCCTCCTAATGAGCTGGCTTGCGACCTGAACCTGGGCAGCCTGACATTAAGCTCTCTTGGCTTCTATGTGCTGTATTTTTAGAAGGAAACAATTTTGATAACCGAAAGATTCGGATATGTTTGTTGTTGCTATTAACAGAGCCATGCAACCCTCAAACCCCACAACTCGATAATTCAGCCAAGGCCACTGCCACAGGCCTCAGAGAGGGGAGGAAAACAGTTAGATACCAGAAATAGTAGTCCTAGGCTTTCATAAATGTCCACAGAGAACATAAAATTAAAGAGAAAAAGGAATGGATGAGATTCAGACTGCATCACACCCACCACCCTTGCAGCCCAAGGCAGGATGGTCTCTACTGGGATCACTAACATAGACCCCCATGTAGGACCATTCACATCTATACACATACGGGCTATTCATTGGCAAAAAATATCTGGGAAAGGTGCCCCTTCAGAAGGGAAAAAAAACCTTGTGATTTTTAACCCCGGAGAAGAAATGAAGATCTCACATTTCAGAAGTCTTTTGTGAGAAATGAAGGTGCTGCCCTCACAATCTACACATATCCTTTTTCATTTTCCAGATAAAATCCTACAGCTGGAACAGATGCTCATGATTTAGATGTGGTGGATCTGAGGGTCTTATTGATGTGATCTGCCAGCAAGACAATTGTTAATGCATCAGTCTTTTTGCAGGGACTGTTATCTGCTGCCTTAACTCCAGAAATAAATGATGGCTGTGTGACTTGCAAATTGCTGGTTAAGAGTCAGCACGGCAAATCAGGCCTGGATCTGATATGGTGAGGAAAGCACCGCTTTCTCCTGATGTTTTTATGATGTACATGACAGGGATCACTCATGTTACAAACTGAGCAGCTGCAACGAGTGCTGGAGGGTACACTGGAGACCACAGCCACCTGAGCACCATCACCACCATCATCTCTTGTGGGAGATGTTCTTGGGTTACAAACATCTGGGTGTGCTCATCAGGAGAGCTGAGAACTGGTAGGAGATGAGCAAAAGCAGTGAAGGAAGGAGAGGCACGTGTGATCCTGGGGCCACACAAGAGCTTGGTAACTATATAAGCAGGATTACAGGACAGGGCTGTGTGTGACGGAGGGACAAACAATGTCCCCTTACTCTGTTCTCAGAATAGTTTCCAGTTTTATAAGAGCATTCACCCTAATATAGTTGCCGGATTAATCCCTTGGCTCAAAAACCAGAAGCCAAGGTTTGCCTTGTGCACAAAACCTGGTGGGCACCCATCAGACCCGACTACTAGTGACATGCAGGATGCGTTTTTGAAAGGCTTGGAAACTGGTTGTTGGTTCCATTTTCTCCCATGGCACTGTACTGGCCTTCTATACCTGCTCCAACACACTCCTGCTTCTTAGCCTGCACCTCCCCGTCCTCCTTTTCCTGTTTTCCATCCTTTACCTCCTTCCCTTATGTCTTCTCTTATTCGTGCCACTCCTGTAATCCCATCTAGAGAGGAACCATGCCTTGCCAGCTGCACATAGAGCTTTCAGCATCTTCCTGTGGGAAGATGTGGAAAGTGTGCGAGGAATTCACGGAGAACGTCACTCCCAGGCCCCTCTCTGCCAGCGGCCGCCTGCATCCTCTTCCCCATATCGTGCTTGCTGCGTCCTCCCAGGGCCTGCCACGGCTTTCATGCGGCCTCTTGTCCCTGTCAGACAGCATGGGTGGTTTGAGAGCATAGTTTTAAACACCAGGATGTTTAAAGGAGCGAAAGTGGTCTGAACTGTGGATTATACGAAGGAGAAGAGAGGCAGTTCCACAAGCAGCAAAGCCAGGATGTGTCATTTCTCATGTTTCTTGTCCAACATTTAAATTATCCTGCATTTAACAAGGGGACCAAAAGCATCAATCAAAGCTTTACCTCAGACAGCAGAGAGAGATGGCAGTGCAGATTTTTCATAGCTCGTGGTTTTTTTCTTCAGTAGAGCTTTTTTGTGGGTCTGTCCCCTGTACCTGGCCTCCCATTTCCATTAAACTTGAAGGTTTTAACAGCGTGGAGATTGCTACTTCTCTGTAAAATGTGGCTCAAACTGGGCACTGCATTTAAGAGTTGCTAACAGAGGGACGAGACAGTACAGAAACAGTTTGTGAGAGAAGCTTTTTTTGAGAGCAGAGAGCCTTGTATTTAGTTGCATTTCTCTGAGTCTAACCACTAGGATGAGAACACATTTCACCTTTAGCAGGCTCAAAAAATATTCATTCAAATGCTTTCCCCCCGCCCCCTTTTCTAACCATGGCTAGAATACCCTAATCCGCTCGAATCTTCTTTTCCTTCCCAGCAATGACCTGCTGGAGAGCAAGTGAGGCTTCAGTGAAAGCTCAGGCTGCTGCAGACTGAAATTACAGCCCTGTGAGTGCTGACGAGAAAGCCAGGGAAATAAATCTATACGGGGAGTTGCCTCATAGCTTGTCATCTGCTAAGCAATAGCTTCTCTGGGACTGCCTGGACTTCTTAGGGGATTTGTTTTGATTTCAATAATGAATATGCAGAGGTTCTGTGTTTCAGATTACTCTTTGCTATATATTTTTTCTTCTTTCAATGCATCCAGCTTGTCGGGGTGTTACTGCTGTGCACTGCTGAAACCCTTGAGCACAACAAAGCCGAGAGCAAGTGTCCACTCCCAGGGACTCAGCAATGAGCTCAAGGCCACTTTTACAGTACAGGTAGTATTTGATGGGCCGTTGACAAGTAGTTTGCAAGGAGGTCAGGAAGCTAAAAACACTTGGGACTACTGGGCTAGGAAACCACTCCCAAACCTTCTGAGTTGTCATCTGTTCCCGCTGTTCCTGAAGCCTTGGTGCTCTCTGGGAAGGCAGAAATGTATGTTCAAATCACCCTAAGTAGTGGAGATGTCCTACAGCCACTGATAAATACTCTGTTCCCAACAAAAGATACCAGAGCCACAACAAAAAGAGTAATTTATTTGGATGAGGAAAAAGCAGCTCTCCTTCCCGTTTTAGTTTGAGCCAACTCAAATTTTGTTTAAATAATCAAAACAAAACATTGTGTCGGTGATTCACACAGTCTGTAGCCAGCGTTCTCACCTTCACCACTTTTGTGTGCAGCCCAGGCCTGGAGGTCTCATATCTTTGAACCGCAGAGGCAGGCCCATCCCCTGACACTGCTCGATTGCTCGGTAACATCACCCTTCTCTCTGTAGCAAATGTCCCTTTTGTCCTTTTGCCCATGACCCCTTACTGTACTCTCAGTCACCTGTTTGGCCCCTGCTTTGGACCTGTTTGGTCCATGCACCAGAATGGCCGCTGGTTCGAAGGAGCACAGACCCAACCCCTTGCTCCACCGCACTGCTAGGCCTCATCTGCTCACTTTGGGGAGACTGGGGGGTCCAGACCTGCAGCAGATACAGAGCACTGCAGCACTCTTGAAAACAAAAGGCCAAATCCCCCAAAAACGCACCAGGGAAGCTGACATTGGGAAACACAGAAAGAAGGGACCTCCGGAGATCACGTAGTCCGAGAAGGCAGAGCTGCTGCCTCTGCACTCCAGTGAGTCACTAGGGGATTAGGTACTGCAGCCAGTTACACAGTTTCTAGGGCCTCCACAATAAAGTTGCTTCCAGTTTCCCAAAACAGAAAGGGAGAAGTCTGAAAACTCAGAGATCTCCAAAGAAGAAAATACTTGACACTTACTAAGACACAAGTTGTCAGTGAATAGGAGCCTAAATTATTTTCACATCTAAATAAAAAGACCTTTGTTTCAATAACACTATTGGGCTTTTAATTTAGGCGTCTAGATCAATTGCCCAAACACTCTCATTTTTTACACTTACAATATTTTCACCAGATCAAATTCTGCACTCGTTTTTACTGGGAGCAGTCCCTTCAATTCTAGGTAAGTTTAGAGTTGTCTAGATGATCTTTTTGGATAATAGCGACTCAAATACTTTTCAATAGCTTTTTTTTTTGTCTGAAAACTGACTTTTCTTTAGCAATGAAATATCCAAAATACAGGCCTGACTTTTTTTTTTTCAAGTGGCCTTGATTTTTCTTGAAAACCATCTTTGTAATTTTTTTAGGATTTTGGTTGATCAAGATTATTTTTATAACCCTCTTTAGCGATAAAAATATTTTGATAATAAATTGAATGATATCATTAAAATGTTTATTCAAAATCCTGCAATACAGGACAAATTTGGGGAGAACTGAAAGACAACCTACATGATATTTGAAACGTTACACCCTTTTTAAAAAAATAATTCTGCTCTACAAACTGTGTTTAAAAGTATTATTAAATACTTGAACTATGATTGCAGGCTTCCCAAGAGATAGGAAATGAGAAGGCAGCAGCCCTGCTTTGTGGTTCTCTTTACCATTTCTTGGCCTTTTCAGTATCTTAGTGGGTTTTTTTTGCTTTTTCCTCCCTTCCATTTAGCCGGTTCTGGGCTCTCAGCAGCTCGGAGAGTGAGGTGAATCCCAGGGAAGCAAATGGACCTGGCTCCAGGCTCAGCAAGGGGACAGCCCATTCCCCACGGCTGCCGGGAATTCATTGCTTATGTTTGCAGGAGCACAAGCTGCAGAGCTTTTCCAATCAATATGAGGCTCTCGGGTACCACGGAGGAAGGGCTGTTTCAAAGCACCCCTGGAGATCCTGGCAGGCCATAGAGAAACACAGTTTCCTTACAGCTAATCCAGAGCGCTG
This sequence comes from Tinamus guttatus, assembly GCF_000705375.1. The sequence continues at coordinate 89,688 of NW_010582666.1, read as the reverse complement.
ATGTTCAGCTGGAGTATCAAGCGATCTCTAGCACTGCTTCTAAACAGCAAAATTATTAAAAAAGAAACAAACCCTTTTCCTTAAAAAAAAAAAAAAAAGACTGAAATTCTCATATAATCACTTGACTCCAGAAGGAGGAGCTGCAGGAAATATGCCAAGCAGCATAAGACCTCTCATGCCCTCCATGAATTTGCCATTTTAAGTCCTGTCAGACAGAATGTTTGGATTCAATATTGTCCCACCAATTGCCATTTGCTTTCATGGCACCACTGAATCAAACCGATGGATGAAATTCTGTTTGCTAAGGCCAAAATTCACAAAGAATCACACACACCTCCTGTGAGGGACAACAAGGAGCCCTCGAAGACGCTCAGTGAATATAAACACTCTGATATTGACAGGAGTTAAATATTCAGTGAAGAATATTTTCAGCAAAGGGAGGAATCCAGGAGTGGTGTGGCTGTTAAAGGAATGAAAAAGTAATGTACTGCCATAAGCCTGAACAATTTCAGTTTTGATGCAGGCAAACTTGGCATTACAAAAACTACTGTCTGATAGAGCCTGATTCAGTAAAAGTATCAGACCGAATCACCAATATGTGAATCTTATCCTTTTCCTTTAATGTCTGTATTGAGGCTGTGGCTTTCTGGCAATTGCTGGTCCAGTGTGCATGCCCCTCAAGCTTTGTAAAACTACCAAAGCCAGTGACAACTATTAATGCAAATTATACCATGTCATGCAATATCCCCATTAACCAAGCAGTTGATATTATCTTCCATCTTACTAAGTCCCTGAATAGGCAGTTTGCTATTTGCTACAGGAAGATAAGGCAGATGCCCACACAGTTGTAAGAAAGGTCCTACTTTCTAGATATATGTAACCCATTTCAAATGCAATAAATGCCTATCAGTATACTACTCAGCTGTCTGCCATAACCTTTCTCTTGCCACAATGTGATTATTGCAGGAATTCTGCTTTCAGCTTATTTATTATATTTATTATTGCAACCCACTTATTGTACTTGTCCATTATTCTCCAAATCTGGATGTGCAGGAGGAGATAATGAAGTCCCTGTCCACATTTCGAGATATCCTGCAAGAACATATGAATGACTCCCCCACAACCTGTGTGCAAGACGTATTACGCAGAAGCAAGACCTTCCCCTGCTAAAATTCTACGTGTACCTGCTAGTGATTTAACAAGAGGATTATAAAGATCTTCTTTTCTGGTCTGCCAGGAAGAAGGAGAAAAAGAAAGGAGGTTGTGTTCACTGCATGCATACAAAACTTCACTGTGACCTGTGTGCACAGCTTGAGGATTCTTGCCTTGTATTTTGGAGATCTGAGCTTTTTTGCCTACTCCTCCCAGTTCAGCCTTGTGTCTTTCTCCACCTTCACTTTTGGAAACAAAAACTTCTGAAATTAAAACAGCTACAACCCAACCTACAGCACAAGCCCCCCACAAGTCAGTCAGAAAACTTTCTCCGAAATGGGCTAGATAAGAGCAAAAACAAAAGCTAACAAATGGTAAACTTTTGTAAATACTTTTGATCATTATTCACTGGCCTCATAAATCTGTGACGTATTAGACAGTCAGAGTAACAGGACAAAGAAATTTTGCTCTTAGTACTATAAATCTTTCTCATGTTCTCTCTATGGCCATAATAATAGAAATTTATTGTTGCTTTTGTTTCCTCCCATATTCTGTGTAATTAATCTCAATGTATTGCTGTGTGCTTTTAGAGACAATACATTTTGTGCCTGCCTATTTGTATTTTTTTAAACAGCAAGTCCCATCTGAGTTAATATATTGTGTTATATTATATATAGCCACTGACCATAACTCAGATGATAGCACACAACACATTTTCATTTTGTTGCCCCATTATTTTTGCAGTAAGTCAATACAATATGAAGTGAAGCCTGCCTTGCTCAGCCCTTATCGATCTGTCTGCTCATTGCTTACATCAAAACACCACTTGTCAGTTTGGGTTCTATTGTGATTATCTTATCATACAGGAAATGACTCAAAGACTAAATGCTGGTCAACACCCAAGGTCAGGTGACACCAAGAACCAGGACAAAGTGTTTTCCTCAAGACAGACACGAGTAACTGGCGCAATGACCAAGTTTGCTTCACAGTAATGGAATCTCTATATTTCAGTCATAAAGAGCAGCTATGGAGTATGCAGAAACACTTTAGCCAGCTAGACCTGGCCAGGTGGAAGCAAATCCCCACCTGTCTGCATGTGCTGCAGTCCTGACTCAACGCAGGAATGACAGCAAAGTCATGCTGCTCTAAGCCTCTCCAGAAGAAAGAGGAGAGCCTTAAGGACAACAAATGGCAATGAGGCTGTTTTCATTTCTTGGTAGTGAGAGCGTATCCAAAGGCTTGTCCAACCCGTAATAAAACATGATGCTGTAGCCAAGCTTTATGAAAGAGGAACGGCTCATGATCAAGGAAAGCACAGACGGGCCTTTCCTTCCCAAGAGCGAATTTCATGTGCTCAGTCAAGAGCTTACTGAGACAAATTAGCAATGCTCTCATTTTCATGTTTTTCAATGCTAAACATTCTCCCAATTTTTTTCAGCGCTATTCATTTCGTTTCATGAAAGACCTGGAATAAAACCAGAAAAGTCTTGGGAAAAGGATACTTGCATTTCTAAAGACACCACACTCATTGCCAGTACTGATATCCCGGATTCTAAAATAGTGTTGGTTCACGGTGCATTTTAGATTTTCACATAGTTTTAGGTTTAATTTTGCATTCAGAAGGAGAAAAGGGATCCTTCTGCTGTCTGGCAGCATTGGCTTGAGGAATTCCAAGCATTTGAAATGTAACTACCAAAAACAGACGATAGAAGAAACAGGTTATGGTAGCAAAAGCATAGTGGGATTATGGAGTTGGCTTAACCATCAAGAAGAAGAGTTCTCTCCCATGAGGAGAGCACAGAGATCCTCAGACACTTCTTCCCTGCAGCAGCTAACAGAGGGGGAGCAGGGAGTGTGAGCACAAGAGACAAGATAGAAAGTCAATGGAATATCTGCTCAGAGCCACTTTTCAGCCCTCTTAGTCCCTAGACAGCAATCTTTTCCAGGCACTAGAGCCCACACGCTTCAGCGTGGCTGAAATGTCCTTGTTGCACTCCAGTAGTTGAAATGTCAATATTTTTTACAGCTCTGAAGATTTTAGTTTGAGAAATACCATTATAATGAGTAAAACTTCTCTGTGTTTAATGGAATGAGCATTCAGTACAGGCAACAGTGCCAGAGGTGAAGAGAAATATTGAATCCACACAGTCCTAATCTTGCCTACAGTGAATGTGAATATTTATGCAAAGATTCATTATAAAATCACCAATATAGAGGCTAAACAAAAGCATTTCATTCAGCAGTGGAAACATGCATGTTTCTGTCTGTAAGCCAGTCTCAAATCACCTTCTCCGTAGAGCATTTTCTGATCTCAGAAATTTGCACTCTGAAATACTTAGTTTTCTTGCTGACACAGTATAAGCAACGCTGACCTTATGTGACATTCTGGTAGAGCAGAGACATTGTGATGACTCTTTGCATCACCCTGAGGTTTTTTCCTTCTGAAAAAAAAATGCCATGAATGCTAGAATATCATAACTTGACTTGCTCTTCAGGACATTTGGACCTGGACAAAATGTTAGACATAAAGTCATGTCTTTCGAGATGGCTGTGTATTCAACTTAACAAAGTATCATCTGGTTTTCATCCACCTTGTTCTGACCTCATGCAACGCCACTTAAGCCTCAGCAAAAAAATTACCTCACTGCCTTTCCTCCCTGCTTCTAAATGGCATGCTCTCCTTCCCTCCCCTGTGCAGACCACTGCTCTTAAGTTGTTAAAACACTTTGAAAAATGCATTTGGAAAGGCAGCTATGCTCTTTCAGAGCATGAAGCAGGGCAGTACCTGAATAAATTAATGTGATTAGTGTACCCCTGCTAAACGATCAATCACTTTGCCTTTAGAAAGATGAGTCAGGGAGACATAGATGCTAAACAGCCAAGAAATTGATGTGTTTTGGAGCTCGTCTGGGTGGGGGAAGGCAGGGCTGTGAGTGACAGCAGAGCCTCTTTGGGGTTTGGGTCCTGCTACCTTTAAAGTCTGGACAGGAAAGATCAAGATTTACGGATGGAGTTGTGATCGAGTTCAATAATTTGCCTGCCTGCTGCATAACGGCAAAGAGACAGTGGCATGCCCCATCGTACAGTGTCACTCTGCTGTTGCATGAGGATTGTGGCTTGGAATAAGCCAGGTTCCAGCTTTTGGGCATGCCCATGGGGTTAGCTAGTTTCTCTAAGCTCTCCAGCCTCTGCACAGATGGACTTGCCTTTAAGGTGGTCTGAGTAAGAGGGAAAGCTAAGCTCTTAGTGAGGGAGTCAAGAGTGCTAAGCCTCAAGATGACCAGTCTATTTTCCCTAAATCCAGCCCTTCCATGGGGCACCTCCTATAAGCAGGGCATGACATCCAGAGAGAGACTGCTTGTAGAAAAGGCTACAGATGAACAGTTCTGCTCCCACTTCAGACCCAAGAAGCAGCTACATTTTCCTCAAAGGTTCCAGGAATGACAGAGATGGGTCTTAGCCACATTTTCTTTTCTTTTATCCTAGCAAGAGGATGTGAAGTGTTATGCTCTTAGGGAGAACTAGCCCTTGGATTTACTACCTGCCAAACAGCACAGTTCAGAGCTTCAAGGACTAGTAATCATTCACTACTGAAGGCACTGAAAAAATAATGTCAGGATTTTTAAAGATCTACCATTGAACTATGCTGCCTTTTCTGCTCTTTAAGGAAGTAGTTACATGACTGCCTTCAGTAGCAGTCAGTTGTATTGGCTTAATTGAAGGGTTTGCAAACAGCAGCCCAGAGGGGAGGAAGGGTAGAAAAGAGAATTTCTTAAACTGGCCACTTTCCCCAAAACAAATGTAATTACACTCTGAGAATGCAGCTCAAAATAAATATAAAGGAACAGATTTATTACGTTTTCCTTCCCTCTTTCCCCTTATAAAAGAGCACACTCTGCACCTGCAAATTGATGAACGTAGCTCCACGCCATCAGCCCTGCGGTAAATCATCTCAGACCAACTAATCTCAGCAACAAATGTGTTAATTCTACCACTCAGCATTCCCTCCACTTCAGTTAATCTCAATGAACCTTTAATTTCAAAATCTCACTCAAAGTGATTAAATAACGTTATCAAGCTCAGGCAGCTCTAAGAACAGCCACAGAAGGGAATGGATCTGTCTGTAGAGTGGGATTGGGTCGAGGGCAGGTCAGGGTCAGGCTGGGTCTGTGCTACACAGTGTCCCTGTGTGGGCATCCTTGGGCACGTGCCCCTTAAGGACGTGCCCTGCAGCAGGGACGTCCTCCCCATGCTCTCATGCATCACGGGCTCACTGGAGCTCAAGCACCAGTGCCCAGCAGATTCTGTGGAGTTTATGAGCCTCTTCTCTGCAACACAGAAGGGTTCTGGAGAGCCCAGAGGGAAATGGAGACGTCTGGAAAAGATGTCTCACACAGTGTTTTAAAGACCTCAGCCAACATAAGCTATTGTCACTCAGCCTCGATGGAGCATTGCCTGTCCTTTCTACCCAAGGATCCAGCTCCCTTAGCTTTTTTATTTTTTCGGTCTGTCCCTTATACACATTGCAGAGGTTGCTCACTGAATTACCCACATGTGTTGACACACAAGAAACAAGAACATACTGTCAAGGACACATCACCTTTCTCTAACTTCAGCATGCAGAGTTTTCTGGTCTAGAGCCCAAAGTTGCCACAGTCCTCCACATTTCAGTTTCTATAGCATCACCAAGTAGGAGCACCCGCTTCCCCTGAGGTGTGTAATACCACATCGTTCTTTACCCTTACATTAAACCTGCATTATAACAATAATGACAAGGAATAGAAATTGAGTCACCAATATTTGAAAACTTTTCCAGAACTGTGATTAACTGTACACAAAGAGAATGATTTGAGAAAAGAGCAGAATGACTCAGAATTGTAATCTTTGCACAGACAAGATCTCCTTTTCCCTTGTCATTGCACCTCTTCATGAAAATCAAGTACTTTACTCCCTCAAGCTCCCTTTGGGCTCCCAGTCTTGGGACCAGCCCAGAAATACCTACATGTTTTTCCTAGCTGTCACCGTCACAGTAGTTTTGTTCCTGCGTTTGACACTCCTGATGAGATGCCATTAGCATTATCTAAAGAAAGTGTGGCTACAAAGGTCTCTTCCTCCTCACACATGGGCTTTTGGAAGAAATAATTATTCCCATCATTATGCTCCTTTTCATTTCTAAGATTTAGTGACATTGACTTTGGAATTAAGCAATCATTTTTTCTTGGAGGTCAATTTAATTACAGCAAGAATCAGTTCCGAATAGGAGCCCTGCAAGAGTCGAGGGGCTGACACGCACACGAATGCCTCAGTTACCGCCTCCGGTTCTGAGAGCTGGACGTGGTGCTCAGGAAATGCTCCTTTGCTCCAGGCACGCATCTTCTCACAAGGAATTCAAATGCATCTAGAGAAGAAGGACAAGCTTTGGCTTCAGCATTTGACAGCGAATTGCTGTTCCGAAGGGCTCTGGATCAGCATCTCTCCCACAAGGTTCAGGAAAGAGGAGAGCAGCTCACCTGTGCTTTCTGCTACTTCTGCTCTCAATAACTCACCTTCTTGTCTCAAAGGCCATCATTCCCTTTCTCCTCCATATACTCCTTTGCCTTGTGTCGGTTCTGCTCTTCCAAACCCTGTGGTTTCTTGCAGAGACTGTTTTGCAACTTGAGGACTCTTTCGTATTTTTTGAAATATTCCTGCAAACTCCTCTCTATCAGGCATGTTTTCTTGACCATACATGCTGCTTAAATGCAAGCCAGGTTGAGACACAGCAGGCTTTGGATGAAGTCTGCTGGGACTCCCCCAGAAAGACAGAAAAATAGGCACACAGCTCTCTCCAGAGAGCAGGCATGGATGCCTACAGGGATTGACTTGTTGGGGACCACACCATAAATGTTGGAGGGCACAAGGCTGCTGGGCCCCTCACTTCAACCCCTTTGGCTGGCCCCCTTCTTCAGCTGCCTGCAAAAGCAGACCCAGGAATGCTTCGCAATGCAGCGGATGCTGGTCCTTGCAACTTCTTCAATTACACTCATATGCTTTTATCGATAAATAGTCGTCCCCGGAGTCCACAGCCTTTGGACAGAACCCCGTAAGAGTTTACACAAGCCAAGAGTTTATACCAAGAGCCTGGTACAAGCACCTATGACTGAGGTTCCTCTGGTCAGCGATGTCTTTACGCTTCCCCTGTACATTAGAAATGTTTGGAATTGGTTCAGCTGATAGATGAGCCCAAGTTTCTGGCTCTTCCCAGCCAATTCTGTTTGCTCAGTCCTATTCCATGGAAATGGGTGGTACAGTGGAGAATTTGTGGGGGAAACACCTACTCTCATGGTGTTCACTCTCCATCCTGTACCTGCCTCACAGGATGGGTGACATAGCACCAATGTGAAGGGGTCCCACTCATGAGACTCAGTGGGGACCATTTAAACAACAGTTGTTGCATTTTATTTAGCAAACTTCTCCTGCCTCTCCACTGCACTTCCATAACTGTGAGGAAAGGCAAGGAATGTACGTAGGCTGCCCCTCCGAAAGTTATGCAGTGCATGTGTTTTCTTCCTTGCTGAGCATTAAAGGTAACAAATATTGATGCAATGAAGTGGAATTTCCTGTTATTTCAATGTAGTTCATCATTACAGCACCAGAACTAGGTATCAGAATGGACTGCGCATGGGATGTCTTAATGGCCCAATGGCCATGATAGGGAGAAATTAAGAACTTTAGAGTGGTCTAATTAGATTTGTTGTGTCTTTGTAAGAAAGGCCAGGAAGTTCTTTTTGCCCAAGCTCAGCTCCATGAAAATTAGGAGCACTCCTGTTTTACAAAGCTTTCTCAAAGGGACCAGTGCAGAGGCCTAGCCAGTGTTGGAGCCACTCACCTCATCTAAGTCCCACCACGGCAAATATCAATGTGCTGAAGAGGTGAATCTGGACATTTTACAGCATCCAGACTATCATAATCACCTGTATCACTACAGTGTTTTGGAGGCTCTAAGTGAGATTCTGCCAAGCACCATACACATGTCAAAAGACCCTCCCAGGCAGCACAATGCCAAGATGGCAAAGTCTCAGGAACAACTGAGACTTGGGTCACCTCTAACAAACATGAGTTTACATGGAAGCAGGCACACAGCTCACCAGCATGGAGTCTAAACAGAAAAAGGAACACACAAAGATGGCATAATAATATGGCTTAAGTGCACTTAAGAGTGGCTTAGATATGCTGAGAGCATCCATGCTGCACTCAGGGTTCCTGATGGGGGACAAAGCTGCATGAAGTCCAGCCTCCTGGTCTTGAACCATTCCAGCAGAACAAATAAGGAGCTGGACCTTGTCTTAAAGCACAGAGTTTGCCTGCACTGCCCCTTCCCAACTGAGGGCTCACATAGCCTGTGAGTTCACTAGGGCAAAGCTGCTCTTGAGAGCGGACGTAGACCCATGCTTACTGAAAAAGGTAGAAATCTTTCATAGTTTTCCTTCACATCTCATGCACAGTTGCTGTTGTAAGTGAACTGAGAGCAAAGAAGCCTCCCATAGCACTTCATTCCTATTAAAATTAAAGCAGGACTCACAGGTGTTCTTCAGCTCAAAGGAGGGAAGTTTGAGAAAGAGCACAGATGTTTGATCTTAATAAGTGATTGAAAAGCACTACATATATATATATAAAACCCTTTAGTTCACCTTCAGGCTGTGACTTTTCTCCTGTTTAAAACTAATGTCTGGTGGGAGCCCGGAGCGACTTTCCACAAGTTTCCTATTTCATGAGGCAGAAGATATCAAACTTCTTCGTCTGATTTATCTGACTATTCTGTGCACTCTATCATACACTCTCTCTTTTTGCCAACTCTGAACAACAACTAAATAATTTTCTGGGATAATAATGAGGGTGGGATTAGACCTATATGCCAGAAAAAACCATCTCGCAGCTACACAGTCTACCTCTCCTTCATTCCTCCCTTCCAGAGTGGAAGTCTAGGGCCCAGCCCAAGCATTTCACAGTCCTTTTTGGAGCCCTTCACACGGAACTTGTGGACACAGGGAGAGCTAAGCCACCACTTTGGCATTCCACCGGGTAGAGTCTGTTAGGAATCCATAATTTGTTCTGCTTCTTTCAGTGTAAGGCTGCAGAATAGGTTAGACTAAATCATTTATGATTCCACAATGCCAGCACCAAGGAACTCCACATTTTAGATTAATGCAGACCCAAATTATTTCTTGTAACATGCTTATAAAGAGGAACTGAGGAGCATTTCCACGCTCTGCATGTTTTGCATTACCGGTGATTTTTTTAATGTAATCCAATACATTACAGATAAATCCAATGAGGAAACAGCTCACCAGAGTTCCCAAAGGATCATTTTCATGTGTCTCTCTGATTTACTTGTATTTGATTTCACTTTCATGCACTGGATTTCTAAACGCAACATACCCACTATTCAAGCTGCAGACTGTATGCCCTTTTGGTGATTGGCCAAGGGGGAATTCATCGCAGTTCAACAGATACCCTGAGATATACATTTAGCTAGGGCAAATCTACAGGCATCTACACTCCCCTGGAATGTATTCACCTTAAATAAGGTGCTCAAGGGGAAACTTGAGAGGCTGTTTTACACAAATGAGGCTTTTCCAACTTAATTTTTCCCTTTGTAACGCCCAGCAGGGAACCTTATAGCACATCCCCACAAACAGCAAATAATTGCTCTGCCCCAGAAGAGGACCTGGGGAGGTTTTGTGACCCCTTGTACCAGGAGCAGCAGCTCATTCAGCCTGGCCCACTGCACCCAACTGTGTACATACCAGTAAATACACAGACATATCCTGTCCCTGCATGGCATCCATTAGCGCATGTGCTTAGATGATCTTTAAAGAACATCCTCAACAAATCACTGCATGGGCCATCCGCAGGAGCATCTGCTGCCTCGCAGGGGACAAATCAGCCTTAGTTGCTTTATGCTTCATAGCACACTCTGTTTCCCTGCCATAGCTCATCCTCTAATTTCCTGACTTGGAGCTTCCCATTTTACAGAGCCATAGTCCCTCTGCTAGGAGGTGATCACAAGAACTAGCCTTACAGAGGCCAGCAGCATCTCTTTACTGCAGCCTGGCAGGAGAATTAGGAAACTCTTAAACCCCTTTTGGTTTTGTTATCTGCAACGCTCATTTCTCCTGCAAAAACATGAGGGGCTTCTCCTAGTAAACTACTCCCATAGCCTGGTGTTTCCCGGCACTCCCTCTGCAACCCCTCGGAGTGATGCAAGGGAGAGGTGCTAATGACAGGATATCCATTTCGCAGCTGCCTGTGCTCCTAGAGGGAGATAATCTAATTGGTACCTTATTACTGGAGCACTTTCCCAGCAAAATCAGTGACAGGAACATGCACGCTGAAGTGCTTGGGCATTTGGGGAGAGTTCATATGAGCCATGGTGACAGGTCTTGTCACTGTGAACTGTGAGAAAATTAGATGGAGGAGAGCTTAGAAAGACAAAAATTCCTGAAGGAAACTGAACTCTGCCTGGATCCCAGAAAGGCCAATTATTTTCCCCTTTTATTCCTCATCCCTTTTGGAGCAGATTTGATTCTGATACTGTCATTCAAGACCTCTCACTCTAACACTTAATTCATCAAAATCATAGGGCCTGCTTCTGGAATTTGCTTAGAAGCCCATGGATGCTCTACCTGAAATCTTCCCAGGAGGCAGATACACAGCCTGGCCAGCCTGGTTTCCCCAAACACTGCTGCTAGGGTGTGGGATAGGATGGGAAGTTCATGAATCTTTTCCACTGAAGAGCTTCCAAGAGCTCCTCGGTAGCTGGAATATCTTCTGCCAGTAGCTGAAACATCTCTGAAGACCCCTTGAGCATCGGCCACTTCTGTAACTGGGGACAATGACTGAAATAGCAGAGGGTCAACATGACCATTTGGATAGACCATTTAGATTACATGCCCAGCAAATTTTCCCCCACGTACGTCACCAAGTCATTGAACTCACTACAATAACATCAGTGAACACGCTGCGCCTGACAGCTTCCGTATCCCTATCCTGGAGGAGAGCACATCCAAACTGTATCACAGCAGAGATTTGAACCTCATAACCCTGTTCAATCTTGCACAACGCGATCAACCAAGGAAGGTAGGGCAAAAAGTGCACCCTGAACCACCCACCTTCTGCCTTGCTTTCTGTTCAAGCAGCTGCAAGACATCATCCTCATGTTCAGCAGACTGTGACAAGGAGATAACAAGATTGGAAGGCATCAAGAAGACATGGTGGGGAAAGAACAGCACTCCACTCACTGCATCCACTAAATGGATGTTGCATGTACATCAGTGCAGGACACAGCCCCTGTGCCCACGGATTGAGGGACTGCTGTCAGCTCCTTTGGGGCTTTATCCCCTCACTCAGATGGGGACACTTCCAGCATCCTGGCAGTGCTGACACTGAGGTGATCAAAAACCACAACCAGGCTGACAGTGCAGCTGAGTCTTCATTTAAATACTCACAAGGGAAAGAAAAAAAAAATCTTTTATTCAGCTCATCCCTCCTATTATGCCTCTTTGCACATGCTGGGTTTGTTTTTGTCATTAGGTTTCTAGTGTCCCTAATAAGATATTAATGAGATGCTAATTCAACATGCAAATTAGAGGAGACTGGCATGGAAAGGTTGCTATATTTAGAGCCAGAGTAGGATTTTAATGGTTGTCTTCACCCATCCTGCGCCTTTTGTCAGCTCCTTCCTTACTTTCGTGAGCTGCCTCACATCTCTGAAGTGTTGGGGTGACCTTGAGGGCTAGGAGAAATGACAGGAATTCTGGACTGCGGTGACAAATTTCAAAATATGTTCCAAAAACATCACTACAGTGCCAAAAGCAGACAATGACAGAGGATGTTAGCTTTTGCCTTTTTTTCTTTTCCTCGATCCTCCATCTGTATTCTCACTAGAGATGTGGCCCCTCTGAGCTCACTGGAGGTCTCCCGGTACTTTGGTCCCTTCAGACACAAAAACTTTGGGAAATGTTATCCAAAATCAGCAAATAAGCAGAGTGCTCAGCTATTCAGGAATGCTAACTACTCAGCTGAAATCAATACATCTCCAGGGCAGATGACACTCTAAGGAGCCAAAATTGGGAGCAAGAGCCTGAAGTTTCATAGGGAGCTCAGAGACAAGGGAGAGGTTAGTTTTTCAGTACACCTGACATGCCAGCAGGGTACAGCAATGGGATACCAAGGCATTTTTTAAAAATTGGTCACAGCTGAGAAACCAGAGCACTTCTGGAACTCTGGCCTTCCAAGACTAACCCAAGACTCCTATTTTTTGATTTTCAACTTTCGCTCCAAGTTCTGTCCCCAGGTATAACTATATACTAGTGTGTACTGGTGTGCGATGGTCTGTGCTTGCAATGGATGGCTACAGGCTCTTAGAAGGGACAGACAGGGAAGAAAAGGAGGTGGGGTAGGGATGAATGTTACGGAGTGCTCCGATTGCATGGAGCTCCAAGTGGGTGATGGAAAAGACTAGTGTCTATGGGGTCAGGATCAGGGGAAGGCCAACAAGGCTGATATCCTGTTGGGAGTCGGCTATAGACCACCCAACCAGGATGAAGAGACAGATGGGGCATTCTACAGGCAGCTGGCAGAAGTCTCACAATGAGCAGCCCTTGTTCTTGTGGGGGACATCAACCTACCAGATGTTTGTAAGGAATACAATACAGCAGAGAAGAAACAATCTAGGAGGTTCATGCAGTGCATGGAAGATAACTTCCTATCACAGCTAGAAAGTGAGCCCATGAGGGAAGGAGCCCCACTGGACCTCCTCTTTGCCAACAGAGAAGGACTGATGGGAGATGTGATAGTCAGGGGTCATCTCGGGCACAGTGACCACAAAATAATATGGTTTTCAATTCTCGGTGAAGTCTGGAGGAGCATCAGTAAAACTACTACATTGAACTTCCAGAGAGCAGACTTTGGACTGTTTAGGACATTGGTTGGGAAAGTCCCTTGGGAGACAGTCCTGAAGAGCAGAGGAGTCCAGGAAGGCTGGACTTTTCTCAAGAAGGAAATCTTAAAGGTGCAGGAGCAGGCTGTCCCCACGTGTCAAAAGACAAGCTGGAGGGGAAGAACACCAGCCTGGCTGAATACCTGGGACCTATTGCTGAGGCTCCAAGAAAAAAAGAGAGTTTAACACTTTTGGAAGAAGTGGCAGGTAATTCGAGAAGGGTACAAGGAGGTCGCTAGGGTATGTAGGGAGGAAATTAGAAAGGAGAAAGCTCGGATAGAACTCAATCTGGCCACACCTCGAACACTGTGTTCAGTTTTGGGCCCCTGACTACAAGACAGGCATTGAGGCGCTGGAGTGTGTCCAAAGAAACACAACGAAGCTGGCGAAGGGGCTGGAGCAGAGACCTTATGAAGAGCGACAGAGGGAGCTGGGGTTATTTAGTCTGGAGAAGAGGAGACTCAGGGGAGACCCTATCGCTCTCTACAACTACCCGAGGCAGTGGTCGATCTCTTCTCCAGAATAACTACAGATAGAACAAGAAGAAATGGCCTCAAGTTGTGCTCGGGGAGGTTCAGCTTAGACACCAGCACTACAGGGAAAGAGCAGTCAAGCATCAGAACAGGCTGCCCAGGGAAGTGGTGGAGTCATCATCCCTGGCAGTGTTCAAGGAACGTGTAGACAAGACACTCAAGGACATGGTTTAGCAGGTAGGGTGTTGAAGGGTTTATAGATGGACTTGACGATCTTGAAGGTCTTTTCCAACCATAATGATTCAATGATAATATGGTACCAGTAAAAGACTGCAAGCCCATGAGGCAATTATAGGGAATTCCCATGGGGCTGAACCCAGAGCAGCTGCCTGTCATGGGGTAGTCTTAGCACTGGGAAACTGCAATCCCATCTCCCTTGGCCCCCAGGAACACTGAAATATTCCAAGCACAGAAGCACCAGGCTCCTCAAAGTGCTCTCAGACAAACAGGCAAGGATGTACCCTGAACCCTGATACACGAATGTCAGAGTTTCCAGTCTGTTTTATTGAAGTGGTCTTTTTTTTTTTTTAATTTGTCTTTCTTCTCCTTGAATGCTACTGCCTGCTTTTTCATATGAATCGCTGCAGTCAGTTTAGCTAGCAGACCCTGTCACATACAACTCTTTACTAAAGCAACAACATGGTGGGAAGGGAAGGGAAGGAAAATGGAGGATGGAACCCTTCTTTCCCAACACCTTCACATTCTACATCTCTCCCACTGTCTGCATGACGTGGCATCTTCTCATACTGCACTCTAGACCCAACTCTGCAAGTCACACCAGATCTCAACACTTTTTTTGTCATTTGACAACTCAGAATAAGATTGCAGGCTGCTACTTAAAAATGTTACAGCACAGTTGATTAGAAATGCCTGAGAGAAGGTCTGGGTATTGAAAGCAACATGGCCTTTCTTGTCAGACGCTGTATCCTACCCAGAAGTTACGATGAGACATTTGATTCAGGTTAGTTTCATGCTTGTGAGAAAGGTCAGTCCTGACAGGGTTACTCTATCTCATTGTATAGGGCAAACTCAGGGTGAACAACCTGCAACTACAGAGGCCTAAAAATTTAGTCTTTAAAAATGTCTTTAAGGGGGATGTGTGCCTAAGGAGACTGATTTTATAAATCTATTGAGTCCCCTTACCTGCCATTGACTTGAGCAAAAATGAACAGCAGCAGGAAAAAAAGAGAAGGGCATGTGTCTTTCCTTCAAAGGTCCCCAGGCTCCTGAGAGTAAGGGTGGAAAAGCAGCTGCTGGTTAAAAGTCAAGGCTGGGAATACTGCAAGATCCTGCAGAAAAAGGAAGGAACACGTACCACATGTTCCTAAGCCAGACTTTGAGACAGTAGATAGCAGTCACATTCAAACTTTAGCTGTGTGTTTGCTTGGGCACAGACTGACTTTGGGTCAGGGTTTGCAGGCTGCCTCACATGCCCGAGTTCTGGCCCACAAAGAGCATGTCTAATGTTACCCCAACAGGAATAAAAAGAGCTTCCAAGGACAAGGGTGAATTAAAAGCAGTCTAGCACTCCAGATCAGATTAGAATCTGGATCAGGTACGGGGACTGATTTTTTCTATTAGTAAGAAGAGAAAATGCATAGATTATGCAGAGACTGTTGGCATGCCTATACACGTTCATTCTGACTCATGCCTTTTCTCAAGCAGTATGATCTCTCACGCAGTGCCCCCATAAGCGATGCCTTTTTTCCTTAGAGGAAGTAAAATGTCTTCAAAGGAGCTTCTCATCCAGCAGCCACCAAGGGTGAGGGTAGAAACCACCACAGAAGTGTCTTGGAAAGAAGCCCTGCTTGCGGAGGACGCAGGCACTGGGAGGATGCAGGCACACCTGAGAGTGTCTTGGAAAGAAGCCCTGCTTGCGAAGGACGCAGGCGCTACATCCCTGGGAGGATGCAGGCACACCTGAACTGGCGTAGCAGCACTGCAGCACAGACACAGCCAGAGAGGAAGAGACAGGGGAAATGTGCTGAAAGCCCGGGGCGCTGTCATGATGAGGCTGCTCCTGAAGCCCCCATGGCAGATCTAAACGTGGTCCAGCTCGGCTATGCTGATGTCCCTGCAAAAGCCACAGAGCAGGCAGGGAGAAATGGGAATAACATTGCAGATGTCCCTGCTGCTCCCATGACTGGCAGGCTTGGGTCATTTGCATCAACTGAAAAATCATCTCCTATTTTACGCCCCTTTTTTTTCCTAATAACAGTCTCCAGACTAAAACGCTACTGAAATCTCTGCAGACTTCTCCCTCCCCAATGGTTTCAGCTGTTTTTATTGCTCTGAGGTACCAGACAGTTTTGCTAATAACGGTAAATCCTTTTAGCCTCTGGTTAGTGCAGGTTGTGCTGTGATTGACAAGGTAATAAAAGTGTTAATGAGAGAAACTGGCACAGACGGAGATCAATAGCTGCCAATAAGAAAAACAATTCTGATACTTAATTTTGTAGAATTCCCCGAAAGCATTTGAAAATACATCACAATCGGTCTATTTTATTGTTTAATAGATGTTCTCTCTCTGGTGCTCTCAGATAGAGATCAAATTAACTAGAGCTGGGGCCAAATGGCAAAGAATGGAACAGCAGCTTCATCCCACACACTTTGCAGGAGTGAGGACCGCTGGGATGGGGAGCTTTGGTGCAAAACCATTTCTGAAATCACACATGTTCATGATTACCTTTCCCAGCCAGATGATTTCCAAAATCTCTCTGGGCATAAGTGTTTCCTGCAAGGCAAACACAGGGGGAAATAATCCCCCCTCCAACCTTGCAGCCAGTGGGCGTCTAGGACACTGCCTTCAATGTCCTTTTTTTTTTTTTCCCAAAAAATCAGACAGTTTCTTTGGGTTTTAGAAGGCTAGTCAGAGAAGTAAAAAGCAACTGTACTCTCACTGTCACTCTCAAACTAAAGCAAAGAGGCTTTTTGGTTACGGTCTGAGGAACACGTGCACAAGGATTACCGGGGTCTGATCTGCAACTCAGCACATTAAATGCATAAAACCCGTGGCACTGATTAATGCTAGTTGGTTGCCAACAAGCTCCCACACACAGCACAACCGTGTGTGGCTCTAAACACCCCGTGATGCCCTAAATCTCCTCTCACAAATCCATCCTGGGCCAGATGCATATGAAAGCTAATCCAATTTTCAAGGGCCGCTGCTGAACACAAGAGAACATCCCATCAAGAAGAAGTGTTGCTGCCTGGGATGCTAACACCAGGAGGGAAAGCGTTTCAACAGAAAGGCAGTAAGTCAAACGGATAGTCCCAGGCCTCTGGGATGGAGAGGGAGGAGAGATGCACTGTACACACATGGTAGCTACAGCCCTCCTGTCACACACAGGAAGACCTTCCCTGCAAGAGAGGACTCCACACGCAAGGATTCCTTGCTTTGGGAAAGAGCGTTCTGCACTCGTGAATGAAGAGTGCTGTGAAACCCACCCTTTCCAGGGCAGCAAAAGGAAATCTCCAATTTCATTTCTGACAGCGGTAATTTTTTGATGGATATACAGAAAATTTGTGTTTCTAGGCACAAGATCCAAAAGGTTTGATCCAGTTTTGTGAAACTGGGGAGCACCCCTGCCAAAGCAGTACCTGAAAGAAAACAGATACAGAAGGGACTATGGCTGAAAAAAGTCTCCAGTAGTGGGAAAAGGGGTAGATTTTGTGAAACAATCAGAAAAAGGACTTAGTATGGATCCCTTGCGGATGGATCTGCATCAGGATGAATATAGCCAAGTTTCAGGCCCAGGCTTGCACCTATCTCCTCAAAGGGTGTACTCATCTCCCCAGGATTTCAGACAGGTAATTCAGCCAAACGCAGGCTCATTAACCCTTGATGGTTCGGGTACATTTTTCCTCCCAACATCATCTTTATATCCAGGAACATTATCCAGGATTGTATGGAGATCCTTCTAGTATTACATCGCACACGTTTTTATGGCTTTTGTGGCAGTCCTGGGGATACTGGAAACTGAACTTACTCTGACATTATAGAAGAAAATCTGCACAGCAAGAAAGTCAGGCTAATTATAGAGCTGCCCAAGCAGGCAGTTAGGAGCATCCCAGAGCTATTGAAAAGCTTTGGCGGAACCTCAGAGCTGATATGAGTTGCTTTCTCAGCTGAGGAGTTGTGCCTATGTTTCCCAGTACTGGCCCTTTAGTTAGTGACTAAACCTCTAACAAACCAAGCTGCAAGTTCACTGCAGGTTCAGTAGGGCAGGTTAGGTCGCCCAAAGCAGGCTCTGCCAAGGCAAGCACTATCTCTGCAGGGCAAAGAAGCCAAACAAAAGAAAAAAAATAAGAACTAGACCTGTCCTCCTCCTCTCCTTCCTTTCCTTGCGTGCTTGGCCCCTTCCCATTCCATGGCATACTCAAACAAGTATTCTTGCCTGTACAACCAAGAGAATAAATGGAATCAAAGAGCATGAAGAGCATGATCAGCATGAAAGGATACCCAGATGACACTGAGGGGTCTGGCTTATCCCTTTCTCTCTGTGTCTGTGTTAATGTGGTGCTAAACCCCTGCATTGTCTGGCTGCATTCTTATTAATGGCAACCAGGCCCCTGGAGGTCAGAGTGGCACTGCAGCCCGCCATTCCATTTAATTATCTCCAAACGTCACCAGCTTGAGAAATAAGGAGAGATAAGGTGAGGATTATTGAACTGCAGCTTATGTTGTGTGTTATCATACACTCTACATCCAGATCGGTTCATATCAGCCTTTCTCAGACCATCACAATGAAGATGGAAAGGAGAAAAAAAAAAAAAAAAAACAAAAGCAGGAACATCACTTCTCTACAATTTAATTTTGCCCACATCCTTACAAATCTAGCCAAAACAACCTTTGACTCTAACAAATTAATACGGCCCTGGAGTCCAGGCAGCAGTGCATTATTTCAGGTATTTCATCCCACTCGCGGCACCCGAATCTAAAGGTGTTGATAACATTCTTGATTCCCTGCCTTTTTACCAGCTCTGAATAGAGAACAAAGCAAGCTGAAGAAAAACATGGGGGATTTCCCCCCACCTCAGCAGAAGAGATGAATAAAATCACAGATACACTATAAGTTCTTTTTTTTCCAGTGCAGCCCTCTCGGCCCAAAGAGCTAAAGCTTAAGTGCAGTATTCAAAGAGAGAGAAGAACACTTGATTGAATAAATGAGCAGACTCTCTGCATCTGTGGAGAGTCCCCTCCACATGGCGGGCATTGCCACATAAACAATATTAACGTGCTATTTATGTAAATTTATGTAAATTCTAAACAAGAGATGCTATCCATATGCACCAAGCACCCATGTTCATTTGAAAAGGCAGTGCAAAAATACCATTGCTGTTTTATATATGCCGTGATTGACAAGCCATACAGCTCAACTCTTGAGTTATAAGAGATCACATGTGTCCAAATGTATCTCATATTTGTTGACAATAAAACATTAGGAGAAAGAGAATGGTCTTTGGGGAAGAGTCTGAAAAAAGACAGGTACCTTTAGCTTTCTGTCACTGCCAAAGCCAGTGCATGGGTCACCCTATATCCCAATTTGATCAAGCAGAAGACAGACACACACATGAAAAAAGGGACAAATCTGTCTTGGACAAATTCCTTTCTGTATGGAGGCACTGAAATACGTATATATGGACCTCCAAACACTTTGCTCCCTTTCATGGCATCGTGATTACCTCTTAGAGGAGCAATGACAGTAGGGCCCTTTGGCAATCCCACTTCTCCTTCTGCAAATTGGCAGATTGAGGGGGAAAGAAAAGCCCAGAAGCCCTTTTTGAGCCTCCTTATTTTTCTTTGTCACATCATTAAGGGTTCAATGAATCTCCAATTAAATTTCCCTGGCTGCTGTCCCCATTTTGATTGATAGGTGTCCTTGGATCAACCTCAGCAGGACGTGGTGTTGCACCAAGCCCCCCTCTCCCCTCCGCATCAATTACCAGTCCCTTGTCATCATTACCTTCACATGCCACTTCATTTACCACAGAAACTGTGTCGCCAACTAATAGGGGCAATAGAAAAACATTTGTTACAAATGAGGGAAAACTCCAATAAATCAGCTAGTGCTCAGTCCAAAACTCTCAGCAAAACAGCATTTCTCCAGAGTGTTTACAATTCACCCTCTAAAATATTTATTTCCTTCCTATACATAAAATCCCAAACAAAACACAAAAATATTTAGCCACTGAAAGCAGAAAGGAAGGAGCAGGCTGGAGCTTTGTGCAGGAAAGGTTAAAACAGCTTTTATAGTTTTGATGTTTTTTTGTTTAATTTAACCATAAAAACACTGAACACTTGAATGACTTCAGGTCACCAAAACAGCTACAATGTTTAAGCTACAAGCTACCAATGCTGAGACTCTTTACCACTGGCTACTGCTGGAACCATCTGGAGATTTTCTGCTAAAATGGTTCTGTATTGGAAAACAAACCTCAAACAAATTAAAAATATTTGTAGGAAAGAGTCATTTGTGATGAATTTCTGATTCAAAAAAAAATCATGAAGAGAGTTAGGAATTTTCAGTCTCTGCAAACATTTTTGTATAAAATGACCTTTGAAATTCAGGTTGTTTTTTAACAAAAAGTCTTTTTTAATGAAATATTCAAAACAATATGTAACGTTTAACTTATCAAAGAAAAAAAATGTAACTGATTTAAAAGAATCACAATTTTCCTTTTGACTTTTCTCCAGGCTCAGGAAGCTATTTGGATTTGTTTGGAAGTTTCTTTGAACCTGTAAATCCTCTGGGATAGGAACATTGCTCTGACTTTAGCTTTAATGTCAGGAAATGTACATACAGACTTCAAGTTATATATGCACCCTGCCTGGGACCCATCTAGGAGAAAGGGTCGAGTTTTCCTTCCGCATTTGTTCAGTATCAAGTGCGGTAGGAAGGTATCTGTAGGGACCGTCATGCCTGGTCTCTGCACTGATTTATTATACAAAAAGGTTTTTATTCTGGGAGACAGATCACCAAGTGCTCAGTCAGGGCCACTGCTCTGAAAGGGAAGCGATGTCTGTTCAAAGAGAAAGTCTTCCAAAAAGCTGGTCCTTGCTATGCAAAGCGCCCCAAACATTCTTTGGGTTGGGTGAGCTGCAACCTTGGTCAGTAGGACTGACCTGTCCAAGGGTTTTCCACTTTGGTGTAACATGCAGGACAATTTTACCTTAGTGTGGTCCTTAACTCTAGCTCTCAATGGTTTCACTGGAGAGTAAACTCTCTTCTTCCTTAGGGGGTTGTTTCAAAGACCATCTGAACAAGTAAAGAGCATGGCTGTTATGGAAATCAATTGGATTAATGCTCCCCAAATCCAGAAGGAAGTGGGGAGAATTGATGTCCCAAGCTCTGGCTCCTTGGCTCATCAAGCTAGCACTGCATTTTTTTTCTTTAAACAGATTTCTTCCTTTCTGGCATAAATGTCCCATCCAATGGGACTTCTTTTCATTGAGTGTCAATCAAACCTACTGACCCACCTGCCTCCTGTCACCAACTGCCCAGTGCGTTAGGACTGCAACTTTGGCTCAGTGGCTGCCTCTCTCTGGGCACTTGCATAAACGAGGGGGCTCCACCACCCAACATTCCCAAAACGAAGGGGGCACAAATCACATTCAGAAGCAAACGCTGTTCCAGAGAGCCACAACACTGCCATTTGCACTGATTTTAGCGGTGGGTGAAGCTCAGTGCACTTTGTCTTAGAGCCAACACTTTCAAAGCTCAAGTTCATACTTACTTTGAACCTAAAGAATGAGTATTATTTTCTTCAATGATTTCTGCACTTTGTCTGAAAAAAATCAGGGTAGCTTTCAGAGATTTTCCATGCCAAAAATCTTGATCAAAGACCACAAAGTTAGGAACGCAGCATTTCCAACAGGCTGTGAGCCTGCCTTGCTGGGTGGATGCTGCACAGCTACAGAGCAGGGGCGGACAGATTCGCTCACCATAAAGTTAAGGCTCAAATTCTGGCTCTGAAATGGAAATGTGCAGATGGATCAGGGAAGGATTCCCATGAGAAATCAAAGCCCTGTTGTAGGTATCCAAACCAGACACACACTGAGAAGGATTCAACACAGACCACATTAAACATGAGGGCTGGGTAGAACCCATATCTTTCCTTTACACACCCCATGCTGTACAGTGGCAAGGCATAGGATAGACATCACCTTACAGAAACAAAGTGATCTGAACTGCCCTGTTTACTCCACAACTCGCTCATTGCTTTTGTTCAGTTTAAATCCTCTACTTGCAGCAAGACTTTCAACTCTTGCACTTTCAGAACATGGATTGGAAAATGACAAAGTCACCCACTGTGTTTGTGCTGGGTATGTGTTGCAGTGGCTGCTGCTTCTTCAGTGGATGAAAGGAAGCAGGGCCATATGATGACTGGGAATTTTTTTAGATGGATATTCTGAAGTCTTTGAGCACGTCCCAGTTCTGCTGGCCTATTGAATGTGCCCTAGGGCAGCTTCTCTTAATTCTGTCACTCAGAACAATAGGCCTATTTTCTTTTTCTTACATGACTAGAAAAATCTAACCTAGCAAATCATTTTATGGAGCAGAATCATTTCCGTTAGTTTAAAAAGTTTCTCCTAGCCCTTATAGAAAGGTGGGCAAAACAGAGGCGCAGAGAAAATGAAATCCAGATTTCCTCCTGGAAGAGAGCTGTTAAGGACATGGACAAGAGCACTCCGGCAATGAGGATGAGATACGAAGCTGCTCTTCCTACTACAGCGAAAAAGCTCTTCTGCCACAACATTGCTCTTTAGTATCCGATTCCTTTCCCTGCTAGCAAATTGAGAATGTGAAAATACAGAAACACCAAGCAGCTAAAGGCCCTAACTAGGGGTCAGAGAGATTAAAAAAAAAAAGAAGCTGACTTCATGTTGCTTTTAGTGATGCTGTCTGTAGGCAATAGCAGAATTGCAATTAAAAATCCAGTAAAGGGAGTTGAAAGGACAGCCCCAGCATGGCCTTCTATACCTTGAGTAAATATCAGGCTATACTTGGAGATCAGGTAGTGCATGCATTATTTCTAAAACCATCAGTTAACCCAGAAATCAGATTTTATGAAAAACAATCAAATGAACTAAGTGTTTTAATTTTTATATTTTAAGGTTTATTTTAAAATATTATTTTTAAGGCTTTTTTTTTTTTTTTTATCAGATGTGTTCATGTTCTGAAGTTACTTCTCAGACAGAGATCAATGAATGTTTCCACCTCTAAAATCAAGCTGCTGCTTTGTACAGACCAACACACCGGGTTTCACCCAACAGTCTTGCTCGAGCCCAGCACAAGCCATCCAGAAGGAGCAACGCTGAAGGAAGGAAAAGCTCCCGTCTCACAGGAAATCTTTGGCAGCGGGTGATGGGGCCTTACACAAGGGCAGCAAGTTTTCCCTCTGCTTGGGAGTAATTTTGCTCCATCTTTCTCTCAGCACAGGGGGTAGAAACAGCCCTGAAATCAGCGCCTCAGCTAGGGGAAACTGGGAATAGTCCCAAGAAAGTCAGCCGCATCTATGGACCTATGGATATTTACATCAGCTGACGGCTACAGCACCTCAGGATCCCGCTGCATGATACTAGGTCACAGTTACCACATAAATCGTTACTCCTCTCAGTAGTTCTGAAGGTGCCTCTCCTTCTCCAACCTGAGATAAGCAGTGTCTGAGGAGGAAAAGACAGCACTAAATCCCTCTTTTTATTTTGATCCACCATAATTGGGGTCAGGTCAGCGACCTTGTGTGGGCTGCAAGTCCTGGGCAATCAGGGGAGACGGAGAATTGCTCGATCAATCAGGATGTTGCCCAGCTCTATGATCTATAAATGCAATGAATAGTTCAGATGACAAAGAATATATTTTTGTTATTGGATGGGAATCGCAAGGAAGTAGATTTATTGCTGGGCAATTGAAAACATGGAAGGCAGAGCTTTGTTTTCTGGACTTGCTCATCAGCTTGCCACTACGCACATTTTAATCTCCCTTTCTATCAAACAGCAGCATTAAATCACTCGCCAATTGCCAGCCTTTCCCTGGGCTACACTCTGGACTCAAAGTCCAACACTGAATGAAAAGGGATACCATCATGAGCCCTACGACAAGCAGCATTGTACATCACAGCTGCAAATAACGCTCTGGCACCGCTATGATTCCTAGCACTCACCTCTCCCCAGATGCAGTTGCTGATGCAAATCTCCTATGGGCTACCTGTGACTCCCGCGTGGCACCGGTGCAGACGACCACCCCACAGTGTGCAGGTTTAAACACAGCTGAACGGTGCGTAGCTGAGCCTGGAGCAACCCTTAAGCCTTCGCAGGCAGGTCTTGCACGCACAGAGCCTTGGCAACGACATCCTCTGCAAAGCAGCTGAATAGGAATGTTCTTGCAAGAGCACCCAAAGCTTGGTCTGCAGATAATTTGGGGCCATGGTTATGATAGCCGTGCTGGGACCTGAAGGTGCCAACAAGCATCTGAACAAATGTCTGCAAGCACATAAATATGTTTTTAAAAGTCCAACACACACTAGGGCTTCAAATTCACCTTAGCCACATGCTGCCTGCTAAATTCAATCAAGTCCAGCACTACTATAAATAGGAACTCACAAACATGACTCTTCATGGTCTTCCGGCAGATTGCAAAGCCCAGGAATTTACTCTTGCTGGTGAAAACAAGTCAGGTCCCACAGCAGAGAGACTGCTGCAAATCCATCGCCTCATTTCCCCACAGCTGCTACTTCCACAGCCTACAGTCCCAAGGCATTTTTGTCCTCAAGGCTCCAAATAATTTAGCTTACGTACTGACGTGCTTAATTTCAGGCACTGACATAGTCCAATAGCAGACAGACAAGGAAAAGAGGATGGAGGGGAAGTTTCCCAAAGCATCAAAGCCTCCTTAGGTTGCTGTCCATGCTACAAGCAACGCCATGAAGGGATGAGAAC
>NW_010582666.1:42387-65040 GCF_000705375.1 Tinamus guttatus | reverse complement strand
CATATCAAGGCCACCTCAGTCACTGCACAAATGTATGAGGCTCCCTTCAACCGGACTGCTGGGGCATTTCAACTGCGGTAGCCACTTAGTCTGCTCATTCAGGCATTTTTCCTTCATGAGAAATTTATTCCTTATTACAAGGGCATTTTAACCTGAAATTCCTCTGCTTCTGTCGGATTCTGAGAGAATAAAATGCTCTACTTCAAAACCACACATACTCTGATACTACCAGAGACAAATCCTATTCCTTTTTGATTTTTTTTTTGTATTTAGCAATACGTATGTGATGGTAGCTCAGTATCTTTCATTAATTAGGATATATTTTGTATTCTATTCCTGCAGACTCTCCTAGATCCCTTCCTTAAATTAATCAACATGTATCTTTGAGAGATAGGAAACAATTAAAAGATTATTTAAAAAATTAATCATGACGGACCGGGTAAGCATAAGGGACTCTAAAATGAGTTGTTCAGCATTATCACTATCAAAAAAATGAACTTCACTTTGAATGTGAAACATATCTGATAAGCACTATTAAAAAAATAGGGGGTTCATTTCTCTAAGCACATAAATAAGAATATTCTGATCGTTCAGCAGATGTTAAATGGGAGTATCTGTTATCAACTGGCAACTCAGAAATGTAAAGGTGAACAAATCTAGAGAAAGAATAGGATTTGCTAAGCTGAGTTTGAGTTTGGCTTTGGCTCTCGTGCCCATAGCAAAACCAGGCAGTGTCCTTGACTGCAATCAGCCTACACTGTCCAGATCATCAGAAACCACCTCAAGAATAAGAGCAGTAGACAGCACCAGGAGCTCTTAAAATATTTTAAGATATCTGCATGAGTGAAAATACTGCATTTTCTCCACATGCACATCCTAAACTAAAGCTCAGCTAGAGAAATTTTGAGAATCAAAAAGCTTTGAGAAATTATGAGGGAATTTTACCCACTTACCCCACAGCTAGGCTAGTAACTTTTAGTGCAAGTAAGTACATATATTTTAGAGGGAGATGCATACAGCTTGGCTAAGAGATTAAGGCAAAAGGAGCCACCTCTCAGCAAGCTGTTTCGATAGCTAATTCCCTCACTATTCCAATCTGACCTTTATTTTTTAGCTTTCAGCTTTCAAATCCTGTTGCACCCTTGTATGCTAGACTGAAGAGCTCTTTACTAAGGAAAACATGGGCACATTTAGTCTTTGATCAAAATCAGCTTTCAGTCTGCTCTTTGTTAAACTAAATGGGCAGAGCTTCTGGGCAGCTCCCACATCTTTCATTCTGAAG
Organism: Tinamus guttatus; assembly: GCF_000705375.1. The sequence continues at coordinate 63,758 of NW_010582666.1, read as the reverse complement.
GGCAATCACGGAAAGCGCGTGACATTATTGCTGTGGTAATTTCACTGGAACTGAATACAGAACCCATCCTCTTGACTCTACCTCTTTAAAAAGGCTGACATATTTACCCAGTAGTATCCTTTTGTACAACTATAGCATATAAGCCACCGGTGCAGAGAAAATAAGTAAAAACCTCATCTCCAAGCTGTTGCCTCAGCTTCCTCCCCTCACTGGGGGAATGAGCCAGGCCCCCGTGACTCCACAGCACCTTCCCTTCCTCCCTGCAACACGGGTGTTTCTGCTCTGCTACTATCAGAGAGTAATAAGATTTCAGAGCCCACCGGTGCTTTCTTGGGTAGTGCTGGAGGAGGAGGTGCTGGGTGGCTTCCCCCAACTCTTCCCAGGGCCTCCTCTGCATAGTCCTATGGCTCCTAAGCGACCCAGTGAGAAGAATCATAGCTTCTAGTAGCCAAGACGTACATGGATTTTAAATAAAACATTCCAAACCTTTTTAATTACTTTTTTTTTCTTTACCAAATTAGGTGCCATCTATGCAACAGTCTCTGCTATCCCCAGCTCCTGGCATAGGCTGCTAAAAAGAGCAGCTAAAACACAGGAGTCCCTCCTCCCTGTGGGTAAAACAATGAAGGGAGGCACAGACTAGAACTGTGTGGGGTGAATTTCACTGCAACGACTTGGAAAAAATGCGGAGAAAGGGAGATGAGGCATGATTATTACCACCATTAATACGAGATCACCAGCAGGCACTAAATGGCATAGTGTCACAAAACTACATTAGCAAAGAGACCCTCTGCTCTAAAGAGCTTACAGCAAAAGCAGAGAAGACTGAGGGTAAGAGTGAATACAGGAGCACAGAGCATTTTTCATGCTTTTCCTCTCCAGTAGCAGCAGTAGCTGTTGGCAGAGACAGGGATGACTGGCCACAAAGCAAAGCAGTTGCCATTTCCATACATTTGATTTCTCAGACACATTGAGGAGACAAGAATTGATCTGTGATTTTTTTTTTTTTTTTTGAGGCTTAGTCCTGAGCCACTGCTGTTATTAATCTCAGGAGAGATCTTTTACTGCATCAAAAGCTTTAGGGACATGAAACAAGCCCTTAATGCCAGGCAGCTTTCTTTCAGAGAGCATTTTTCATACTAACATGATTTTGAAAATTGTGCCATGTTAAATACTGCCGTTGCCAGAGGCTGCGATGAAAAGCATCAACAAGTGGTGAGAAGAAATAATAGGAGACAATAAGCAAAAGCTGCCTGTTTTGGGCTGCTTAGGGGAAAAAAAGAAGTGCAAGAGCAGGACTGCAGAGAGGGAAGAGCTGAACAGGCAGTGACAAAACTCCATCTGAGCCAGGTAGGTCGCCCTCATGATATATCTCCCTCTGATAGTTACTGTAATGATGGGTTAATCTTAACCCATCTTAATCTTAACCCATAATCTTAATCAGCTTCGTGGCTCTACGCTGGACCCTCTCGAGAAGCTCCATGTCTCTCTTGTACTGGGGAGCCCAGAACTGCACCCAATACTCCAGGTGTGGTTGCCCCAGAGCTGAGAAGACAGGCAGGATCCCCTCCCTTGACCTGCTGGTAACGCTCCTCCTGATGCAGGCCAGGATCCCATTGGCCTTCTTGGTCAGAATCCCAGTGGCCTTCCCATTGCTGCCTCATGGTTAACCTGTTGTCAATCAGGACTCCCAAATCCCTCTCCACGGAGCTGCTTTCCAGCAGGTCAACCCCTAATCTGTGCTGGTGCCTGGCATTATTCCTTCCCTGGGGCAGGATCCTGCACTTGCCCTTGCTGAACCTCATGAGGTTCCTTTCTGCCCAACTCTCCATCCTGTCCAGGTCTCTCTGAATGGCAGCACAGCCCTCAGGATTGTCAGCCACTCCTCCCAGTTTGGTGTCATCCACAAACTTGCTGAGGGAGCACTCTGTGTCCTTGTCCAAGTCACTGATGAACAAGTTGAACAGCACCGGGCCCAGTACTGACCCCTGCGGGACACCACTGGCCATAGGACTCCAACCAGACTCGGCCCCATTTACCACCACCCTCTGGGCTCTGCCATCCAGCCAGTCCTCAATCCACTTCACAGTCCACTCATCCAAGTCCACACTTCCTAAGCTTTCCTATGAGAATATTATGGGAGACGGTGTCGAAGGCCTTGCTGAAGTCAAGGGAGACAACATCCACCGCTCTCCCATCATCCACCCACCCAGTCATCCCATCATAGAAGCCTATGAGGTTGGTTAGACAACTTCCTCTTGGTGAATCCATGCTGGCTACTCCTGATCACCTTCTTTTCCTTCATATGCCTAGAGATGGTGTCTGGGATGAGCTGCTCCATCGTCTTTTTAGGGAGAGGTGAGGCTGACCAGCCTGTAGTCTCCCGGCTCCTTCCTCTTGCCTTTTTCAAGGACTGGAGTGACGCTGGCTTTCTTAGGCTGGAGCGACATTGGTTTTCTTAAGAAAACATGAGATCTGGCCCAGAGACTTCTCTATATAAAGACAGGACTACTGGTGTAAATACATGTTATCCTACACCTACGGTTACAGGTCTCCTGTTTTACTCTGCTCCCCAGACGCCACACAGCTGGGCCTTTGAACTGTGCTTTTTGTTTCTATTGCTAAAAGTTACGACATTTTCTTTATTTAGCACTTGAGGTTTTATTTAAAGATAAAAACCACTGAACTGTAAACCTTAACTGGGAACATGAACCATCTGTGTATAAAGTACTGTTTGGAAATCCATTACTGATGGCGCGCACATACATTCAGGTTTGTGATATATGTTTAAAATGCTTTGCTTTTTCAGGGGGGCAAGGGACTAATTGCTTCTCTGGTTTTGGTGCCTAAAGCAGAAAATGGGCATTTTTGCCCTTCTTCCCCCATTCCTAGGTGCTAAGACTGCACTTGTACTACAAAGCAATCCATAAGTATTCCCGACCTTGGCACAGGAACTCCTTTCTCCCTTGCCCCTGGGCTAGACAACACCAGGAATAGCAGCTGCCTGCAGATGTAGCTCAAACTGTCCTAGGTCTTTTATGGTTTATTGTATCAAAATGAAAATTTAACCAAAAACACATGAATGAACCCAAAGTTTATCACATTTCTGCTACTGGCTCCAGCTTCCCTGCAGTGGGCTGGCAGAGAGATGTGGGTTCTGCCCACATTTTGTCCTCAACCCAAGCCATAATTTAGGTGCCTCAAGAGATACCTATTTGGAATGTAAACCACTGAAACCTAACTGCCATCCTGAAACATCATCTCACGGCTGCTGCCTACACCTAAATTCTCCAGATGATATCTTAGTTTGACATAGTTTCCAGGTGCTTGAGTGCTGCTCCGCATGCCAGAGCCATTGTACAAGCTTGACTAGAACAAGCAGTTAAGTTTGTACTCACACGCAATCTCAAAAAATAGCCTAGAAACAAGCCGTTATTTCACCCCTCTCCCCTGGGAGGCTAAACCCAACTCCCATTTCACCGGATTTCATGCAAAATGTCATGAGATTGCTTGGTTTCTTCCCTCCTTCAAAGCAGTAGAGCAAGTTAATGCAACAGAGGGGACTATCACCTGGAAGGAACAGTCCCCTCTTCCCAAAGCTGTTTGCATTTTGTCCTTGTTCTTTCCATGGAGTAAAGATATAAATGCACTAACATAACTCTAGTCAAGAAGAACTGCTTAAGGGACTTCACATGCAAGTCAGCCAAAGGAGCTAAACTCTGAAAATAAAATATCAGCTGTGTGTATTGATGTTTGCAATGTGCATCACAGCCCAGCAGCCAATTCAGGCTTTTTGGAGAATTTTGTAGGGACAGCCGAGACACTGCCACAAACCAGCAGTGAGGCCAGTGTCCCAGTGTCACCTATTCACAACAAGATTCATGTCCTTCCAGGTCCTGTTGTGGCGTAACCTTGCCTCAGCAGCACTGACGATTCAATGCCATGCCATGTATACGGGGGCAGCTTGGCAATCCTCCAGCGAGGCTTGGAAAAACCTGACCTGAACTCAGATCTCTGACCCAGCCTAACCCAGTCTAGTCAGTCTCCTTTGAGCCAAAGGCAGCTTAGTGCCTTCTTTCTGCCACTGCTACTATTTTGTACAATTTTCTCACTTTTCCCATTGTTTAGATTTGTGGAATTTGGGAGCATTCCTCCCTAGCTGACATTTGTTTAGCCGAGGCACATGTGGGTACAAAATATGCATGGAGCAGCCCCAGGGAATCCATGCAGGGGGGTCAGCTTCCTCTACATAGCACAGTTTGGGAAATGCAATCAGGGATGTTAACGGTGCCTGGAGGCGTGAAGGGATGTTGCTGTGGTCTGGCTGGGTGGCTAACAGGCCAAGAGGCTTATTCCCTGCATGTTTCTATCCCCCACACTTACGAAGAACAAAGCTTTTCTCCTTTGTTCAGGTGTAACCAGAAAGACCCCATATTCCTTCTTCTATTCCATAAATAAATGTACGCATTAAACATAATGCATGATTGGGCTGACCATTTACAGCTCATTGGGTGCAGAAAAGTATTTTTAAAATTACTTCAATACATATTTACTCAATGGACCAGAACGATTTGCTTTGGCATATGAATATGCCTTATTAAAAGTTGCTTACATCCAGGTTACTCAAGCTAGACATCTTTTCACCTCTGCAAAAGGCATCTGAAATATCATATTCATTACATGTGAATTCGGGAGACCCAAGTTATTTCCCTTATCATGTGCTAGAGAAAAGAGGAGGGGGCTAGGCTTAAAGAGAAAATAATAAAAATCCATACAGCTAATATTACAGGTGCAATAAACCAGCAGATGAAAGAACATTTGTAAATGAAGCTAAGCTGATGATCTAGCCTTGGGTAACAAACCCAAGCATGGAAGTAACAGGCCTTCTTTCTACCCTCTGCAGAAAGAGCCTGGGCACCGGACTGAAGGGCAAGCATGGTGTTCTGCTCGTTGACCTTTGCAGACTATGGTGAAATGACAACGAATTCCAGCATCGCCGTCACTAACCGATCAGATTTGCAATAGCCAGTCTGGCTGATGCAGCTGTGCCAGGTGAAAGCCTCCAGGTGATAAATCCCAACCTGACTCCCAACCTCAGTTCCTTCAGTAGCGCCTCTTGGCCATCTATAGCTTAGTCATCTTGGAGAAAACAGACAGTTCAGTCTTGCAGCACGTGGAGATGGTTTAGCGATATAGCACTCTTACTTACAAAGCTCATTTTTCAATGCCAGAAGAAAATCTACCCATTAGCTTCAGCCCCTTTGACAGGTTCCCCTACCCGTTATGTGAGACTGCATCGTTTTAAGCGTTAAGCCAGGCAACACTTGAGCAGCCTCATGCCCTAATTGCTGGTAATGCAATATTGCCACTTAGCACCCACAAAGCAATTCAAAAAATGGAATCAAACACTTTCCTATTACACATTTAGGGAGCAGCAGGCTGTGCTGGCATGTTACTCCATTACTTAACCACTGGGTCATATATCCATGACTACAGATGGCTTTTACATCCATGCCTCTTAAGCAGCATCTGATACCACCACAGAACCATGACCCAAGGGGAAGAAGGGATCTGTTCTGACCAGAAAGATTTTTTTTTTTGCCTTTAAATTGAACACTATCTTAGACCATCAAAAGGTTTTCTGCAGTCCCACCAAAGTTGTGGAACAAGCATTCTTCACCCACAGAGCATGAAGCACTGCTTGACCGCCTTCCTCCACAGCTCCGCCACACAATGAGCACAAAGTGCTAAATAAAAGTCTCCCATATCTGTTCTTCTCTCCCCAGGACACCTACACTGCTTACCACGGAGTATATCTGGCAGTATTTCTTATTTTCTTGAACTCCCCTTCACCTAGCTCTCTTCTTGGAGACATCTCAGAAGCATCTGCACCAGAAGAAGGGAATCTCTAACCTCTGTAACTCCATCTCTGTACCGCACAAATGTAAAAATCAGATACCACAGGGTATCTGCTTTCATGTTGTAAATATCAATATCCAAATAGCCATGTCACGAATCCAACTGTATGCTGGGGACTCTGTGACACAGATGAGAAACTCCCGATTCTTGACTTTCAACACATACACAGGCTTCAGCAAATGACGCTCCGGGTACTTGACATCTCTCATCCACATCTTCAGCCAGAGATAAATACTGAAATGTCTGAAGTTCATTAGAATTAGTCATTTATCAAAACTGCTGGAGGACTGTGCTCTCAATGACCTGTGACATATTACTTGGCAGATCCCTGCCCATGCCTGCACCCATTTCCTCCCTTACTCTTTCCACCTTATCTCAGCAGGTTTTGACCTCTGGAGCTGGAGCAATCTATACAAAACATAGAATAAAGGAGCCTCCAGCTGCTACTATAATATAAAAAGCAAATACTTGCTATAAAGTAGTCCTTCATATTTTCCCATGTTATTAAATGTCTACAATGCATAAAGTTGGGCATGAACAACACCATATATTTCAGGTTAACTAAACAATTTGCCTCAGAATGAAACATTTCACTCTATTTTTCATGACAGACACTTCACCTTTCTGAAACAACTTGGTCTCAGAATTAAAAATAGAGGCATTCCTTTGTTATTGCTCATTTTTTAGCTTGTTCCTATATATTTATTGAAAACATCTATCCCTCTTTTTCTGTGGTTTCTTGAAGCTATGGAGTACCTCTCACTCTTACAGCAAATCCACAAAGGAGGGAAAAGACCTATAGAGGATACAAGCGAAATAAAAAACAAGCCATTTGAGAATCCTATGAAGAGAGAGGCAAAGAATGAGTAACTCTCATGATCTTCCTGGAGTTGCCTAAGGAGAGTAGAAGGAGCAGATTAGTATAATGAAGAGAATGGAGAAGGATTTTTTTTTTCTTTTTTTTTTTTTTCATCCAAGGGGTACAATTACACCTTTATTATGGGCTTACCTGGCTTGACTGCTAATAGGGTGAGTTAATTAACAGAAAGACCCAGGTTTTCAATGAAACACAACTCCCAGGCACCCCTGTTAACAACTGTAGGGGGGTTGCTGGGTACCCTTTTGAAAGTAAAGCTACTTGATTTAGAGGCTAAAATTAATGTTTCTTATAGTTTAGCATGGATAGAGAGAAATTTTCTATGCCACCAAAACGAGGGAATCTGGTCTCTCATAATGAAAAATCCAATTGCTTTAAAACCTTCTCTATTGAAAACTCATTCTCAAATCTCTCTATTGGAAGAGTGCTTCTTGCTAAAAAAAAGATCACAAATGAAAGAAAAGGAATACAAACTCTATATTTCTATGGCAAAACAACATTTAAGTTAACATTTTGAAACAGGCATTAGAAAATATGTTAGGTTATGGTTGCCAGAGCAACTACAAATCAATTACTTTACGCACGGCTATTATAATATTAAAGTAAACAACATACACTGTCAAAAATACTCTGTAGCTTCATGGGGAGCAAGTTAAAATTGTTGTGGAGCCCAGAGCATCATAATATTGTAAATTGCAATGTAATCATATTGCATGATAACTCTTTTTTTTTTTTTTTTCGCTTTGCATTTCAATCTATTTAAGCCTCTCAGCACTCAAGTATAGCAGTCAGATGGGGAGAATGGGATTAGAGGTGTTCCCACCCTCTGCCATCTGTAATGTAAACATATAGCATAATGACCTGTTGCTTCAGGACAGCATCTTATTTCTTAGCTCTCAAAGCAGCCCTATTTGGCCTTACACACAGGTGTAAACCTAAGACCAAGTTTCTGAGCCTTGTGCATCCAGTTCAGTCCTGATGTAACCCTTTGGACTTCCCCCAGACCAATAAAGGGTGAGCTCAGACCCATCTGTGTAATCTAATAGTTTGTGATGACATTCAGAAAGTCTGAAAGCTTATTGATTTGTTTTATAATCATATTGTGCATCCTTAGGAGCTGAAGAAGTGCCTAATCTAAATGATTGGCCTTTTTATTTTTTTCCAAGTTCATTTTAGGAAAAGGTGATAGCAATTGCTCACCACCATTAGCACACACGCAATTCACATTTGGGCTTTCAAGTCCTCCACCCAAACAGAGGCAAATGGAAAAGCAAGAGGGGATGATGCCTGAAAAGTGCTATTCCACTCCCCTTTCCTCCTCTCCTGTTCTTCCACTCCTCCTCTTTTGGCATGAGGAGGGAGGTCCAATAGATCCCTTACAAGAAGATCTGTGCACCCAAACTACTTTCTTGGCTTTTTTTCTTTTTTTCTCTCTGTATTCTGCTGAGGGGAAATCTACATATCCAAAGGGAAAGAATAAGATGGACACAGAGTCCCCACAGGAAAACGTCTTCAGCAGAAACGTTCAGCAGAACCTCCTAAGTGAGAAGAATCTCCTCTCTCAGCTAGCTCAACAGTGAAAATATAATACAATTTGGGTTCTACAGCTTAAGAAAAAAAAAATCTTACCTAAACAATCTTTCCAGCACCATAAAGGGATTCTGTGATTAGCTTCAACCAAAAGACTACATACCTGCACCACTAATGAAGCTAGACAATGTTGTACTAGGGAAGCTGTATGAAACTTCTGCACAGTTACCTACATTCTGCTGGCTCTTGGGGCAAGCCTGCTCCTTGACCACAACTTTCCTAATCCATCAGGAAGCCTCTACTTTACGGGTATTCCGAACCAGTGAAGTACAGCACAGTCCCAGTTCCTCACTGGACTCGTCTTCATAACCTTCCTTCCCACTTCTCTGTACACCAGTACTGGAATAGCACAGCACCGAGGTCCTCAAGCCACTTCTCTGCCACATTTCCAGATATGATCCCAATCCAAAGGTTATTTTGTAAATAAAGGAAGTTTCTAGCTTGTTTTCCTCTGGTTCTAAGAATTTATGCATGTTCTTCAGGCAAATAAACAGAAAAAAAGTCAGGTTTCAGCCATTTAGCAAGGGTGACATTACACAAGCCACCTGAGCCAATCTAACAGCACGTTGCTGCTGAAAGGCCTGTTTTCTTCTGCTGTCCCTCCTTTTGCAGTTACTCTGTGCCTGCACAGGAATAATCCAGGACAATCATCATCAGCTTTTATTTTCATTACAACAGCTTATCCAATAAGCTAGTGCTGTTCTTGCAGTGTACCTTGACTGTTTCTGGGAGCCTCATTTTTCAAATAGTGGGGCCTCATTTTTCAAATAGTGGGAAAAGTGCTGGCCCAAGTACTGATATCCAGAGGAGTCACACAGAACAACATAACATCGAACATGAACAGCATCCACAGCATGGATGAACCGGGCAAACTCTTACCAAGAGGGATCCAGATGTTCACGTGCTACCTCTGGGACTCACTGCCACAGCTGTGCCGAGTTACAAGCTTTGGACAGTCCTAAGAAGGGCCATCACACAACTAAACCTGCATCCCTACCCACGGAAACAAACGCAAAGGACCTTTGAAGGGAACATGCCCATGCTGAAATAGCACTTGCTCAGGGAAGAATAGTCTCATTGAAATATTTGCAGCCAGCTTTATTGGTACATAAATACAAGACCCTTTTAACTGCAGCTCTACAATTTGTTTGCTTTTCCAAGCACGACTGTTTCCACACCTCTTTTCCCTTATATACTCTCACATTCATGTTTATCAGTTATGCACAGATATAAAATTGTTTTATAGTCAATACCCTCATTAATGTGCTTTAAACACTGTTGACTTTAAAATGATCCACTCGAAAGCTCTAGAGGCATTTTGAGATTAAAAGTACTATTTCCCTTTTAGCACTAACAATGTAGAGAACCCAGGTAGAACGCTGAGATAGGAGAAAGCCATTTCCAAAGCTGAAAGGGATTCAGGAGATTTAGCTGCGTCCTACCCAGCTTAAAATAAAGTTACGGCCCTGTCCTTTCCTATGGCTTATGTCTCTGACAGCAAATGTAATTAAAGCTATACAGAGAGGAATCGCTGCTTGTTCTGAATCACTGAAACTTGACAACCAAGAAAATAATGCCAGCCAATGAGTCCCCCCTGGTCCCAAGTACTTTAAGCATTTATTCTCTCCTGACAGAAAATACTGTTAGGGGAAGCACTGTAAACAGAGGAGACTTCTCTGAGCACTGTGTGCAACTTCACTGACATAGCCCCTCCGTTTGGGAGGATTCTGTCTCCCACACATGAAATGACACGCAAGTGGCTGTGAGGATGTAGTATCTAATGTCCACATCAAAATTTAGTGCTTGCCCCTTTCTCTGAGGATTGAGGCAATTTTTCCAAACAAGCTAAATTGCATTTAACTTCTTGGAGGCTTTAAATCTGGCTACCAAGATGTACCAAAATGACCTTCTACCTCCACATCTCAGAATAAGCCTTAAGCCCATTTGTGCATGTAGCCAAGAACAAAACCGCCTTTGTTTGAGCTAAGCTTCACTCTTACTAAAACCAGAAAATGGCATATTATTCATTTAGACATGAGCCACACAAGATTACTCTTAATCTTGACCCAAAGGTGCATCATAAGTGTCCCTCCACTTTGGGTTTGTACAAGGAGGCCAGCTACTGATTCTCCCTTTTCTCCCATTTGTTCTTTGTTCTCCCAGGAATTCACCCTTTACAGCACAGTAATATTGTACTTCCTGACACTCCCTGCTTCTGATTTTACCCCGAGCATGTGCAGGATGAGGAATAAACCTTGAGCGCTGAATCAAATCTTTGCATGCCTGCTGGCGTGCCCTCCTCCTGGCCCACTGCATTCATCACGTGTCTGCAGAGCAATAAAGAAGTTGTCAGCTGTGACCAGCCACTGCAGATTGCCGATATACAGTTTGCTCCTGTAAAGCCTCTATTAAGGATGCAATTCCATGATACATATTTAAGTCAGCTTCTCAGCACTATGGTCGCACGTGTGAAAGAAACCTGGAAACTATTACTGTGAAATTGCCTCCAGCTCTCGAGCACAGGAGGTAGCAACTGACTAATAGTTTCTTAGACAGCCCTGGCAGATGTGTCAGGTTTCTTCACAACTGCGCACCTCGTGAGAGAGCAGTGCACACAAAGCTCCCTTTCTAATCATGTCCCCAGCTGCAATTAATCCATAGTATCATTCTATAGTGTCAGCGGCGCCATATGGACCAAGCAGTATTTGAAGGACTAAGCACAGAGAACAAGTACTCTGAGAAGACTGCAATTAAGTGCCTGATTACTCTCCAGGGCAGCCACAAGGTGTTTTATCAAAGACGTGAGAGTCAGGAGTGGTGTTGTCAGGGTCGTGGTCAAGAGGACACATGGGAGATAAACCAGCTGGCCTTTCCATGGGGCCTGCATAAACTCACCTCTCAACGTGTGGGCAGCTACTGTCCTACGTTACAGAGCTTCCAGTTCTGACAACGATTTTAATCCAAAAGCAGCTCCAGAGAAAAACACACTGCATTTGACATTAAACTCAACGGTTTGTGAGCAAACATTCAAGAAGCGTGCATGTACATAGCACACTTGCACAGACATAACATTCTCCTCTTCCCAAGGTTTGCAAAGAGGCTCCAGGAAGTTTCAAATCCAAGTTGAGGGCCCAGTTCCTCACAAGAATTTAGACTGGCTGAAATGATGAGCCTCAGGTGTAAAATTAATTGTCTTTGAAAGAAAACATACAAATATTTTTAAATGCAGAACTGCCTCTCTAACCACTTATTGAAATCATTTCATTGGCAATGCTATTATTTACTATCTGCTTAATTTATATGTCTATGTAATATGGCCTTATACATAATCAGATTACTTATAAGCTGATTTACTCAAGGATAGAACCACAAAAGATTAAACATTTGCGTTTTGCTGGTGGTGTCAGTTTTCCAGCAGCAAAAACACTCCAGAACTACAAAGGAGAGGACAGTTTGTCCTTAACACTCTCACAGACAGCTCCAGGTTGAGGAGAGCCATTACATTATTCATGATAGCAGCTCCTGTAGGAGCAGAAATGTGAGCAGGTGAGAAAAGGCTGGATTTAAAGAAAACCCAACCAAAATGTACAAGTTATATTATTTTTTTTTCCCTCGCTTCAGATTTGAAGTTTACCAGGATCTCTTTGCCATCCATTCAATGCACAAAAATAAAGTTTGCACTCAAAAAATAACAACTGGTTATATTTGACTATGCTTTATAGAGACAGTTGAAATAAAGCAGTTATGATCTCTGTGACAGTTGTTACTGCTAATGTCTATCATAAAAGCCAGTAAGAAGGCAGATATGTTGATTTATCACGCATTGCTGTTCCCACAGATCTACTTCCTAATAAAAATCTGTAGAATTATTACTTACTCTGAGCTTCATGTGCCCATATATGTATTGTTAACCTCTCCTTTAAGATTTCAAAGCTGTATTTATGTGAGACTTTTATCTATGTCTCGGAAAAACGCCTGCAGTGTGAGCTTGCCTGTCTCCAAAACTCAGACCCTTTACAGTCCAGATTTATACAAACTGACTTCTCTAGTGGAGAGACACAGCCTTTACCTGAGCTCTTGGCTGAAGCTCTGCTGCAGTTGGTACTCGCTGTTTTTCGAGATGTTCACCTGCATGTCTGAGGAGCAGGAATTTCTCACAGGTCTTTCAGTGACCTGATGTGCAGCAACCAGCAACCTCTGAGCTCTTTCTCTTGTGTCTTAGCAAGTTCATCTTGGTCAGCTGTCAGACACAGGCCTCCTCCCAACCTCCTAACTGCAGAATACGCTGGCATAACTCAACCAGAAGGAAACAATTTGAGTTCACAGCCAACAAGCAACCTCATTTTTACAGCTGGAGTACAGTGGAAACATGCACACCCTCAATTAAGATGTCTGAGAGAAGGAGCAGTAGCTACTCCAGCCCCTGAAAAACAGTTCACTGATGACTGCATTGCATACACATGCCTTTCTTAAGGTCTGCCCTTCTAAATATTCTGTGTGCTCCCTTCATAGGGTAATTTCCTTGGCTCCAGCACAGCCTCATGCTCTATATGGCAGTGACTATATGTCACTGCCTTCTGTCAGGACAGAGGATCAAGATCCTGCTCTAGCACAAGCCTGATTACCGTGCCAATAGGTGTCCGTTCAGCAGAGTCACTTGTGTACAAGCCTAGGCAAAGTTCTCCACCACAGCCTCTTTGGACCGCATATATTACATGAAGATTAAGCCCTCCTAAAATATTTGTTTCACAGCTTTTTTTTTCCCTCCAAGACAGTATTTCTAGCTATTTTTCAATTGCATTTTATAAGGATTTCTTTTTTAAAAATTGTAGAATTATTTTATTAGCTTTTATTAACTACACACAGCATGTGCTGAGAGGACTGATACACTATTTTGAGGCAAACTGTGTTAGCTAACCTCTTGAGAACGAAGTGGTTTCTTATCTTTTCTGCCATTCTTGCAGAATATGATGAATTTTGCCTGGTTTTAAAACTGAAGGAGCACCTTAAGGGCCACGAGTAACAGCTACAAGGCAGCAAGACGGAAAGTACTAACACATTTGAGAAAAATGAAGATATTTTCCATGCAAGGCCTCCTTGAGGAGAGGGGTGGAGGTAGCGAGGAGCAAAGTTTCCAGCAGCACTGTGGGGCTGCATCCACCCAAAGTCACCCACGGAGCCCCTGAACGCGTGCTGAGGGCACATTACCTTGAACATATCAATCTTCAGCTGGTGCGTTGTCACAGTTTAGGAGATTTCAGTGGAGATAAGCTAATTACAGAGCTACCCTTTGTTCTTTTGACTCTGGTTACAGTGAGAGGTCAGCGCTCAGGGCTGAGCCTAAGTGGTTTCTTCTGGCACAATTAGCCTGAGCCAGAGCTCGCTGTAGAAGCGAGGGGCTCCTTTCCAGGGGTCTGGGACACCTTGTCCTCTGCATGGTTTTTGCACAATCCCAGCCATACATCATAAACACATTATCTTGCATGCACAGCACTGAAGGGGACACATGAAGGACAACATGTTTGATACAGGCCATAACTTCAGGGTCAGATTCATATACGGCTTGATCGCTCTTGTTTGAAATAGCAGGAGCTGATGAAAAATAGCACAGATCTTATCAAACAAAACACAACAAAGGCCTGCACATACACTGATTAATCAGGTGGATTTTCTGATCCATTGACGGCAACAACAGCCTGTAAGAAAACAAGGCGCGTGCACACACGCTGAATTGAGTCATTACTCCCTCACCAAAAGGGAAGGTAGAGTGGACCAGGGTCACTGCTCACCCAGCTGCTATCCAAATCAAGATGGAACAGGAATGAAACTGAGTAATGCTAAAAAAACAATGGTTGTTTCTTTGAAGAGAGAAAATTACTTTTTCCTCCATCCCTGTAACACATCATGAGAAATCACTGCAGGCTATTGAGTAGGCCAAAAGATGGGGAGTCAGGAGCTTGATTTGTTTCTTACCTCTCTCACTGGCCCATGGCCTGGCCATGATCATGTGTGTGCTGCTGCTTCAGGACTTCACGATGAGGGCAGTTAGATCCAAGGGTTCCTCAAAACGCTGGGAATATCCTGTTGATCTTGTAGACCTCTGCTCCGGGATGTGCCAGGAGGCTGTGACGGACGTTGAGGGGAGCCTGTCCCCAGTTACACAGAGGTGTAACAAGCAGGACATCTCTGGCAAAAGGACGGTAGCCACTGTTAAGAAAAGAGTGATATCGCCATTACCCAAAAGAACAAAAATTCCCCAAAGATGTTTAGATATTCAGCATTTCATTTAAATTACACCAGTGCCAAAAAATCAGTGCTGCTGAAATCAGAGCTCCACAGTGTTAGGTGCTCTGCCCAGGCACAGGTTGCCTAATTAATGAGACAGGGAGGGGTGAGGATTTGCCTGTGGTCACACAGATCACATCTAGGACCAGAGCCCACATTTGGAATGAATTTATTTTCTCTTTATTGAGTTAAAGAATGAGCCCCTGAATAATTTCATTTTTGGATTAGAGCAAGCAGGCAATGCACCAGCAAAGACCAAGACAGATACTCACAGTCATAATCCCATTCCAAAGTGATTTGTGCCAGTGGCCTGACAGAAGGATTGGAAAGCACTGCCCAGTTATTAAAACAACAGGCATAAATCAGGGTGTGTGACACGAAAGGCACAAAGACTGAATGTGCTCTTGTGAAAATCATACGGTATTGAAAGGCAAATATTCACTTTCCCAAACCAGCGCACACACAGCAGACAACTGAAGCTCCTATTTAGCTTGTGAACCTGAGGCGAGAAAGATCTATATACGATATTATTTACCAGCAAGCTCCAGAGAAACCTAACCAGGGATTGTAACTGGTCGTGTATCACATAGGCAAGAGGAAGGGGCCGGCAGTCAAGGAGCAGTTAACCCGCCAGATCAGTCCTTATGGCTTGACTTAGGGTAGTATGTAAAGAAACTAGGATTGCCCTATAGGAGTCATTTATACCATACCAGAAAAATCACCACTGCCTAAGAAAAAAGCAACATAAATATTTGCAGGTGCTCAGAATTCGAGCCAGCCAGAAGAGTGTTTCTTGCACCTCCAACTTCTTGGCCAGTCCTTTGTGAAACACTGATGCAACCTGTGGAACTTGAGCCAGACTCAGCGGGAAGTCTGAGGTAAAGCACAACCCTGTGTATACGGCGGAGGAGATGCTAGGCACGAGTCACACTTGTGTTTATTCGCCTCTTAGTAACCTAATAACTGGAACTTGAAACCCCTGGTGAGAACAAGCTCTTGGAGAAGGCATTGGTTTGGGGGATGAAAATGGCCAGAACAGGACCCGTGAACAGGCACTGGACCCGAGACCTTATAAAAACACTATGCAACACAGAAGTGTTGCAGATCTTCCCAAAATGAACTGCTTTTTTTATCTGTGGTGGCAGAGACAGGACCATTGCCAAATCAGTGCGAGTTACAACAGTTGCCAAGCGGAGCCAAAGAGACCAATTTAATGCTCTCCAATCCAATGTAATGTTTTGATGAGGAAATCTTGGAAATGAACTGGGTGAAAGTGCCTCTCTTCGCTATAGGCACAGTCGACCACAGGAAAAAGACTGAACCTGTAATCACCCTCATACAAAATCTATTCTGAATATAAATGAGACAGTACCACAAGCAAAAAACTCTTGATAACTTAGCAACCCAAGCTGTGTGACATCATGGTTTCATTGAACTTCAGTGGAAAACATTTATTGTTGACTTCGATGATGCCATGAGTTTTCTTAGTCATTTTAACTGCAGAATAACTTAAAGAATAGGGTTAGGAAAAGAGTGAACGGCTTCCTTTCTCCCCACAAAAAGTTAATGTGGCAAGTCCTAAAATGACAGATGCCTTCGTCCACTTCAACTTGCAAAATCAAAAGGAGAAACAGTTTCAGCATGTTGTGTGTTTGTCTAATACATTTTATAGGGAGGAAGAAAAAAAAAAAAAAAAGGAAAAACCATTTTCCCCTGAGACACTTTCATTTTTTATTACATCTACTCCTGATGTGCTCTGGGATGAAGCATATCAAGTTTATGAAATAAGTATGTGAGCAATTTCCAAGAATAAGCAGGATTTACCATGATCTTTTATTCTAGGCAAGCACTATGCTGTGTATGGGAAAGAATTACTGAGAAACAAGGAAATTTGCATCCAGTACCACTGACAGCAAAAGGGGAACTGAAATGTGCTGGCTTTACACAGAGGGATATAGTGTCGTGTTATTGCAGACAAATGAAGGGCTTGTATTAAAAATGCATAATTTAATCAAGAGAAAACTACTAATCAGATGGAAATATGCAGACCTGATATTGGTTTTTTAATATTAGTGTTATTAAATTCCGCTACAATTTCTTACAGAATCACCCAAATGTAAATTAATATAAGGAGAAACAGTTAACAAAATTAGGGGGCCAGATCAAACATTCCCGATCGTTCGTAGAATCTTGCTGACTTGTGATACTAGGTATGGCAGAAAAGACTCAGCATGAAATACTGCGTGGACTAATCCAATCATTTCCCCCTGGCCAGAGCAGCCTGAAACGAGTCTGTTCACTGAAGAGGAGCAAGGGTGACCGCTGGCCTCGGCTGAGCGGAGCGTCGCCTCCGTCCTGCCCCAACGACAGACGCTCCTCGGCCTCCAGCACCCGAGCACGGCCAGGGACTGCGGGGGCACCCCCAAACCCCTGCTCTGCCCACACCGAGATGGCCAGGAGCTTATTCCTTCCAGTAATGGTATTTTACTCCCAACAGGAGCAAACAGATGCTGGCTTTGGGTTTGTGCAGGTAGGACAGCGGGCAAACCAATGCAGGACCCACAGCACTACCTATATATGACAGTAGCAAAGGTAAGTGACCTCATCCTTTTTCCTTCCGAACCTTTCTTTTTAGCCAGTTATTTAAAGAATTGTTAATGTTATACATACTCAGCATCTCCAAGCACCTGATCCATGCTAGACCTACAGGCACTATCCACTTTTTTATATGTGAGCAGGATATAAGTGCTGGAACAGACCGCATGGGAGTCCAGCCTCCTACTGCTCCCATCTAAGCACAGAATTAGCCTAAAGAATATCTGCCCTTAAAAAAAAAAAACAGTGCTTCCAGGCTGAATGTTCTCCTGATTTAACATGTTAAAAAGCTTTAAAAACATCTCCCATTAACACAGACACAAACCAAGCACAAACAATGTGAGAATCACTGCGGTATTTCAACTATGCAGCTGCCTCAGCTTCTCCCGTGCAAGCAGCAGCATCAGTGCAAGCTCCCACTTACACCCAGGGCTCTGCCACGTCCAGTGCCTAAGTGTGATTTACTAACAGCTAATAACTTCACTAATTTTGCAATAACTAATTATACAGGCAGGCAGAGCAGCTCTGCAAAAAGGGCATGTCACTTGCCAAGCCAAATGGCACCTCAGGGTTAAAGGCAGGACAAGAGCCCAAGTCCCACTTCTCATCTGAGCACTTCTGATGTGCCAAATGCTGGCAGAAAGAGACCTCACTGTTTCAAGTAATGCAGAAAAGCCCCCCTTCAGAGAAAAAAAGCCCACTTATACTTCCTTTTCCTTTGTTGATTAGGCTATAAACAGTCCGGAGCAGAGAATATTTTTCTTTTCAAGTTTGTACAGCACCTTGTACCACCAAGTCCTAATCTTTCTGGCATATCTAGAACACATACAGAAATAGGATCAAAGCAGGTACAAAGCATTTAAGGTTAACACCAATTCCTAGTGACATTTTATTTAATACACAGATAATAAGACAAGACGCACAGCAGAAAAGCTGTGGAAAGGAAAATTAAACAGCATGTGTGACCAGTTATGTACAAAGTTGCTCATTCTACAACAATGGCTGTAGACTTTTCTAACCAAAAACTGAATGCGTCATTGCCTTTCCTACTTCTTTTTCCTAGTTCTTTGTCCTTGTGATACCACTCACACAAAGCTATAATAAAGCCAAGCCAGATTTCTTCTTCCTTTTGCTTCCCTCCCATTTTCAGCAGCTAGTACCTCCCCTTGACCACAGGTCCTGAAGGAGCAGGTAGCACTGCACTCCAGTAGCCACAGACAGCATCAGATAACGACCAAGAAGCTGTTGCTATTCCAGATTTCCTGCTATTTATATCAGTGTTAATGAGAAACAAATAATAACAATAATCATCTTTCTTTGGTTTCCAGTAAGACAATCAATATTCACTGCAGTTACCAGGAGCTCAAGAGAAGCTTCCAGGAGCCACGTGTCCTATCCCTAGCAGATCTGTGTGGCAATACTGCGAATTCCAGGTTTCCAGTAAGACAATCAATATTCACCAGGAGCTCAAGACAGGCTTCCAGGAGCCACATGTCCTGTCCCTAGTAGATCGGTGTGGCAATACTGCGAATTCCGTCTCACAGAACAGCTCAGCGCTGCAAGCTTCCAAGCACTCCGTCGTGCCGGGCACCAAGGCTGGGAGATAAAGTGGGATGAAGCTGGAGGGCCTGTGCAGAGAGAGCCTGTGCTTGAGGGCACCCAGCGAGCACAAGCCCTGCCACTGCAAAGCCCCGCAGGCTCCGGGGGGTGGGATGGGGCCTGGTGGGTGCAGAGCAGCCCCGAGGGCTTGCAGACCCCTCACTGAGGGGGTTGCATTAAGCCCTTAGCAGCCCGCCTGCTCTGCAGTGGTTCCTCCACACGAGCACTGGTTTCATGCTCGAGCCTGCTCCGGCGGCCGCTCATTCTGCAAGAGCTAAAAGGCAACCCCTGACTCCCTCTAAAGGCAAGTCCCCAGCCATGCTCAGAGAAGCCTCTCAACCTAGGAGAAGCAGCCAAAGCCCAGCTGCACGAGGAGACTCAGACGCGACGCGACAGGAGAGCTTACACATCTGCTCAGCTCACACAAGACACCCTGCTAAGCAGCGAAGAAATTCTGAAGAACCTTCCAGTTAATGCATGAAGCAGTGGCTGTGTCAGGCCATAGGCCTTCCTCGAACTAAGAAACGTATTTCTTGCCAATTTGAGCCAGGAAACATGCAGGCAGTTCCCAGGTTTGCTTCTGCTGTCGAGGAGATACCTGGCCACATCATCCCAGTATTTGAGGGCTTCTACTGACATTAACGTCACCATAACTGTCAAAAAGGGCAGTGTTGTATGCCCAGGATCCAGAGAGAACCTAAGGAATGGGGAGGTTAAAGAGTTGCTCAAAGACGAGATGACAGAGTGTGGGCAGGCTTTGCTGCTCAGCTGCAGTTTGACATCAGTGACATCTAGGATGATTCCCTCGTAAAAAGAGTTAAACAATGCCAAACATTAGTCCAAAATGATGCTTCATTGCACCGTGGAATAGCCCGAAAGCTGTGCTGCATAGTGGCTTACAACTGACAAATGCAAGGCCAAGGCTCGTGCTCTCGGACACACTGGGATTTGGCTGCAGTGTGCCCAGCCTGGGCCACCATCATCACTGCCTCTCCCACAAGCTCCAAGTTCTAAATCAGCCTCGAGGGCTAAATGTAAAGGTTGTCTCAGCATTTTAAAAGCATATATATATTTATATATATATTATATATATAATAAAAAACACCTCAGCTTTCCTGATTTCTTCATAATAGCAGTTGATCAGGGTGAGGCTGCACCTGGAGGACTGGGTGCAGTTCTGGGCTTCCCAGAGGGTTGTGGAGCTTCTAGAGAGGGTCCAGCGGAGAGCAACCAAGATGATTAAGGGACTGGAGCATCTATCAAATGAGGAGAGACTAAGTGATCTGGGCCTGTTTAGTCTGGAGAAAAGAAGATTGAGAGGGATCTGATGAATATGTGCAAGTACCTGAGGAGTGATTGTAGGGAAGATGGGGCCAGGCTCTTCTCAGTGGTGGCCAGTGACAGGACAAGGGGTAACAAGTGAGAGATGAAACACAGGAAGTTTCACCTCCATGTGAGGAAGAACT
Source organism: Tinamus guttatus (assembly GCF_000705375.1). The sequence continues at coordinate 43,427 of NW_010582666.1, read as the reverse complement.
TCTCTCCTGAGAGGGTGACAGAGCCCTGGCACAGGCTGCCCAGAGAGGTTGTGGAGTCTCCTTCACTGGAGACCTTCCAAACCTGTCTGGATGCCACCCTGTGCCACGTGCTCTAGGTGACCCTGCTGGAGCAGGGGGTTGGACTAGATGATCTCTAGAGGTCCCTTCCAACCTCAACCATTCTGTGATTCCATGAACACACATTCTCTTTTACCACTACCAGTGAAAGTTACCAGCAATATCACCCACTTCCCATTGCCTTCTTGATGCCTCGCATGGTTCATGGAATTTGGAAGAGTGAACAACAGCTCAAACGGAAAATGTGGAAGGTGCAAAGGTGAGGAATTATTTAATTCCTTGAAGTTTTAGATAAACAAACTCTAAAAGGAAGAATTTTTAGTTGAATTACAATTTGTAAGAGGATGAAGCATTTCCAAAAATAAAAAATAATTATCCTGAATCAAACAGAGCAACTGAGCAACAGGTCTGTGAGGAAAAAAATATGGGGCTTCCTGCTAAAGCCATGCTGCAACACGTTACTGGCCTCTAGTGGAAAACAGAAGTTGTTACCTTGCGATGCCAAAAGTCATTCACAGAACGTGAGAAAGATACACCACTACCCATACAGTGTACACACACATATCTGCCAAACAAAGCAGTGCATACAGCTATAACCATTGACTCTTTTGCATCAGCTGTGTAAATAACTATTCTGCTGCTAACACTCACGGAGGATATTGAATAAAATGGTATTTCTTATCTATACATGTGACTTCTCATTTAGGTGCTTTTCTTAACTATGTGTCATGAAAGAGAGAAATAAAGCATTGCCTGGGGAGGCACAAAGTTTGAATGTGTTCGTGCTGGAATCTTTGGGTCTCTGCATGTGTCCCACTGAATATAACCCTTTCAGAACTCAGCTTGGCTATAAAGTAGACTCCAAGGAGTTGAATCCCCATCTTCCATAAACACAGACTCTAGGAAGGCAACCACAAGAGCAGACAGCGATTGTCACGCCAGTCCTGCTGCAGCATAAATAC